>CP092878.1:1391769-1746893 GCA_030710605.1 Cordylochernes scorpioides | reverse complement strand
GACTCTAATGAAGCTAAATAATGCACGCGCGAGGCTCCCACAGCTGCCAAGACAGTTTAAACTGGATGGCTTTCCAATTGAGGGACGCGTGTTGAAGTAGCGGGGCTGTTTGAAGCCGCCGCGGGTTGTTAACCGTTCCCACGGCTCTTTGTGCTTCCGCTCAATGGCCTGATTCAATTAACTGGCGGTACATCTGCCCCCGTGTTTACAGCGTGTTGTCAGAGGTACCCTACTCTCACTTGGATAATCGTGTTTACAGTGTTTTGTCGGAACAACCCTAGTCTTACTTGAATTGTGGCTTCTTCGTATTTACATAGTTTTGTTGGAGGGTAGCACAACCCTAGTCTTACTTGAATTGTGGCTTCTTCGTATTTACATAGTTTTGTTGGAGGGTAGCACAACCCTAGTCTTACTTGAATTGTGGCTTCGTATTTGCATAGTTTTGTTGGAGGGTAGCACAACCCTAGTCTTACTTGAATTGTGGCTTCTTCGTATTCACATAGTTTTGTTGGAGGGTAGCACAACCCTAGTCTTACTTGAATTGTGGCTTCTTCGTATTTGCATAGTTTTGTTGGAGGGTAGCACAACCCTAGTCTTACTTGAATTGTGGCTTCGTATTTACATAGTTTTGTTGGAGGGTAGCACAACCCTAGTCTTGGTTGAACTGTGGCTTCGTATTTACATAGTTTTGTTGGAGGGTAGCACAACCCTAGTCTTACTTGAATTGTGGCTTCGTATTTACATAGTTTTGTTGGAGGGTAGCACAACCCTAGTCTTGGTTGAACTGTGGCTTCGTATTTACATAGTTTTGTTGGAGGGTAGCACAACCCTAGTCTTACTTGAATTGTGGCTTCGTATTTACATAGTTTTGTTGGAGGGTAGCACAACCCTAGTCTTGGTTGAACTGTGGCTTCTTCGTGTTTACATAGTTTTATTGGAGGGTAGCACAACCCTAGTCTTACTTGAATTGTGGCTTCTTCGTACTTACATAGTTTTGTTGGAGGGTAGCACAACCCTAGTCTTACTTGAATTGTGGCTTCTTCGTGTTTACATAGTTTTTTTGGAGGGTAGCACAACCCTAGTCTTACTTGAATTGTGGCTTCTTCGTATTTACATAGTTTTGTTGGAGGGTAGCACAACCCTAGTCTTACTTGAATTGTGGCTTCTTCGTATTTGCATAGTTTTGTTGGAGGGTAGCAGAACCCTAGTCTTGCTTGAATTGTGGCTTCTTCGTGTTTACATAGTTTTGTTGGAGGGTAGCACAACCCTAGTCTTGATTGAACTGTGGCTTCTTCGTATTTACATAGTTTTGTTGGAGGGTAGCACAACCCTAGTCTTTCTTGAAGTGTGGCTTCTTCGTATTTACATAGTTTTGTTGGAAGGTAGCACAACCCTAGTCTTGCTTGAATTGTGGCTTCTTCGTGTTTACATAGTTTTGTTGGAGGGTAGCACAACCCTAGTCTTGATTGAACTGTGGCTTCTTCGTATTTACATAGTTTTGTTGGAGGGTAGCACAACCCTAGTCTTACTTGAATTGTGGCTTCTTCGTAGTTACATAGTTTTGTTGGAGGGTAGCACAACCCTAGTCTTACTTGAATTGTGGCTTCTTCGTAGTTACATAGTTTTGTTGGAGGGTAGCACAACCCTAGTCTTACTTGAATTGTGGCTTCTTCGTATTTGCATAGTTTTGCTGGAGGGTAGCACAACCCTAGTCTTGCTTGAATTGTGGCTTCTTCGTGTTTACATAGTTTTGTTGGAGGGTAGCACAACCCTAGTCTTTCTTGAATTGTGGCTTTTTCGTATTTACATAGTTTTGTTGGAAGGTAGCACAACCCTAGTCTTTCTTGAATTGTGGCTTCTTCGTGTTTACATAGTTTTGTTGGAGGGTAGCACAACCCTAGTCTTACTTGAATTATGGCTTCTTCGTGTTTACATAGTTTTGTTGGAGGGTAGCACAACCCTAGTCTTGCTTGGATTGTGGCTTCTTCGTGTTTACATAGTTTTGTTGGAGGGTAGCACAACCCTAGTCTTGCTTGGATTGTGGCTTCTTCGTGTTTACATAGTTTTGTTGGAGGGTAGCACAACCCTAGTCTTGCTTGAATTGTGGCTTCTTCGTGTTTACATAGTTTTGTTGGAGGGTAGCACAACCCTAGTCTTGCTTGGATTGTGGCTTCTTCGTGTTTACATAGTTTTTTGGAGGGTAGCACAACCCTAGTCTTGCTTGGATTGTGGCTTCTTCGTGTTTACCTAGTTTTGTTGGAGGGTAGCACAACCCTAGTATACCTCTAGCTTTCTTTGATACTACACCTGAAATGGCGATTGAAATTCACCTTTATAAAAAGCACCCACGTTGTAAACTTCAATAACAGCATTTATTGTGTACTACTGGAATTATTACTCAGCTATTTGTCCTTGTTTCAATTTCCCGTGAAACATTGGAGAGCGTTTTAAAGAGCCCAACTTTGTCCGGTCCAGCGTCCCCCGAAGTTCTATAAGATACACGAGGTGTTACGACCAATTAAACGAAGACCATATTACCCGCCGGAATAAGATTTTCAAGAATTTAACGTGGTGATGACGCGGAATTCAACAATGGAAGAGTTAACGCTCGAAAGCTTGCCGTACTCAATAAAGAAACAAATTTTATCTTTCAAAAAGTGGACGGATCTCCTCAAATCTCGAACATGGCCGGTGGTGAAGCCGGCATATTGGAAAATCTCTGACCGCTAATTATTATCATCATTTTATTTGATTTTGATAAAAATAAATTCTGATACGGTTTCTCCTTCTTTGAATTCGTGCGGTTCTGTGCTGCGGACCCCACACCTAGCGGCAAACCTTTGCCGGATACACACCGTCGTAATGGTATAAGCCCAGGATCAAGCACGCCCCAGTGGAACGAGATACAAAGTGAAGGAAGCAACAATTGTTGGCTGACATGTAAACTCCGCCATATTGGATTACAAACGTCTCCATTTTGATTGGTCTCAATAGGCAGACATCGATCAGGAGACCTGCAGCCCCCTGGCGGCGCTAAACGGAAGGTTAAGGTCGCATCTGACTGCGTTCTCCTCAGTTAGACCTGACAATTGAATGTTGGAAAATAGATTTTACCCAAAAGTATCCAAATAGTGGGATTTGAAATAAATGTGTTGCTTGACCTCCATTATCTTGGTAGCGACAATTGGTTAGTTGGCGTTCCACGTGCGTCCATTCCTGCTGCTGATTGGACATAGTCGTACGCAGAAGTTTATGGATAAATAGAAGGCCAATTGAGCGGTATAGCAGGTCCTACATTACCAGCTAGCCTGGGTGGTTGAATGGGGCTTGTGCAGGCATCATACATACCTGCCATTCTCACAGAATTACGACACGTGATGCGTCAAACTACACCTATAAGGCGATCTCACCCGGGAAAAAAAGGTGCCAAGCTACTCTGTGACCACTACTTTCAGCATCTCCGGGCCCATTCTCCCCAGTAATCCTTACCAATACAATGTGTCAGAAATGCTGGATACGCGACAGAGACGCTCTGCAAGCGGCTAATCATGCCGAGATTGTTGGGTCTATAGCAGAGCCGTTTAATTTATCCTCCAGGAAACACTCCTGAGACGACGCACTACTGCCATCCTTTCATATTTTATCATTGTCTGATGTCGCAATGAACAACATGATGGATCCGGGGAGTAAACCTCTGTAAAAAGGAACGTTGATGACAGGCTAATTGGCGGTAATTGGACCTTTGAATGACACCGGGGCTCTCATGTTCGTGGTTGTGCACCAAACTGGCTTGTCTCCAGTAGGTGCTACACTGTATCATGTCGTTCATGACCCTTCATTTATTTAATATATAATAAAGATTTCTAGCCCCTGAATAAATCCTAAACATAAAGCGACAAACATATTTTATCAGGTGTCGAATATAAAAAATAGCCATTTTAATTAAAGATGAGGACATTACACACATGCTTCTACTGAAGGAGAAAATATTGTACTTGGGATGGGCTGCCATTCTGTGTGTCGGATATACAGCGTTTATTATGGCTGATATATAAATATATATTTTTACCCGTATAAAACATGTTTTCACATCTATCTATATATTATTTGTCATAAATTCTAATCAAAAATAATATATTTATTCAATAAGATAAACTCTACATCTCGTATATTGTACCTCCTCCTCCTCCTCCATTTTTAATCATCCCCTTCCGATTTCCATAATCTATTCACAAAATGTTAAAGAAAATAAAGGAAATGTATATCAGGGGGGGAGAAGAAATATGGAAGGGTCTGGAAAAATACATTTTTCATCTCTTCCAAATTTTATTACTTTAAAATAATATTTCAAAAATATTCCCCAACACTCCTTTAATATAGAAATTCTAAAATTAAATAGACGCAGCCCGTTCCATTCCACATTAAATTTCCCATCGATTCCTCTTCTCTCTCTCTCGTCATTGTTGGCGTTCCTTGGGAGCTTGTTTCGTCGTCGTTCGCTGGCGTCCTTACAGCTTGTTTCATTGCTGCGTAGTTCGGCGCAGCGTAGTGTGGTTCGGTGTGGTGTAGTTTAGTTTAGTATAGTGTAGTTCGGGGTAGTTGTGTGTAGTTTAGTTTAGTGTAGTTAGGCGTAGTTGGGTGTAGTTTAGTGTAGTGTAGTTCGGCCTAGTTGGGTGTAGTTTAGTGTAGTGTAGTTCGGCCTAGCTGGGTGTAGTTTAGTTTAGTGTAGTGTAGTTCGGCCTAGTTGGGTGTAGTTTAGTTTAGTGTAGTGTAGTTCGGCCTAGTTGGGTGTAGTTTAGTTTAGTGTAGTGTAGTTTGTAGTAGTTGGGTGTAGTTTAGTTCAGTGTAGTGTAGTTCGGCGTAGTTGGGTGTAGTTTAGTGTATTGTAGTTCGGCGTAGTTAGGTGTAGTTTAGTTTAGTGTAGTTCGGCCTAGTTGGGTGTAGTTTAGTTTAGTGTAGTTCGGCCTAGTTGGGTGTAGTTTAGTTTAGTGTAGTTCGGCCTAGTTGGGTGTAGTTTAGTTTAGTGTAGTGTAGTTTGTAGTAGTTGGGTGTAGTTTAGTTTAGTGTAGTGTAGTTCGGCCTAGTTGGGTGTAGTTTAGTTTAGTGTATTGTAGTTCGGCGTAGTTAGGTGTAGTTTAGTTTAGTGTAGTTCGGCCTAGTTGGGTGTAGTTTAGTTTAGTGTAGTGTAGTTTGTAGTAGTTGGGTGTAGTTTAGTTTAGTGTAGTGTAGTTCTGCGTAGTTGGGTGTAGTTTAGTATAGTGTAGTTGGGTGTAGTTTAGTATAATGTAGTTCTGCGTAGTTGGGTTTAATTTAGTTTAGTATAGCGTATTTTGGCCTATTTCGGTGTAGTGTAGTTCGGCGTAATTGGGTGTAGTGTAGTTTAGTGGGAGGTAGTTCGTTGTAGTGTAGTTTAGTGAAGTGTAGTTCTATGTAGTGGAGTTTAGTGTGACGTAGTTTAATTTAAGGTAGTATTGTGTAGAGCGTAGTGATTTAGTGTAATGTAGTGCAGTTCACTGCGATGTAGTTCGGGGTAATAGAAATCAGTTTAGTATTTTTCGGCATGGTGTAGCTTAGTGTAGTTTAGCTCGGTGTGGTGTAGTTTATAAATGTTTTTCTCGTTTTTTTTTTTAGTTCGGTTTAGTGTAGTTCAAAAGGTTTTTTTCCAGCCGTACATATCCACGAAGCTCGACATATATAACTCTCAAATTTCACCGCTCTCAACGACCGCTACAGTTTTTCTCGCTATAATTTTGTGTCAGCTCACATTGTGACAGCTGATATAATCGTTGTTTAATTAAAAAAAAAATAATAATAACAATATCTCTAAGTCAGTTGTCAACTTTCGTCACATCGTCAGGCAGTCATCGCACGCTATGGTCTTCAATCGTCAGGCAGTCATCGCACGCTATGGTCTTCAATCGTCAGGCAGTCATCGCACGCTATGGTCTTCAATCGTCAGGCAGTCATCGCACGCTATGGTCTTCAATCGTCAGGCAGTCATCGCACGCTATGGTCTTCAATCGTCAGGCAGTCATCGCACGCTATGGTCTTCAATCGTCAGGCAGTCATCGCACGCTATGGTCTTCAATCGTCAGGCAGTCATCGCACGCTATGGTCTTCAATCGTCAGGCAGTCATCGCACGCTATGGTCTTCAATCGTCAGGCAGTCATCGCACGCTATGGTCTTCAATCGTCAGGCAGTCATCGCACGCTATGGTCTTCAATCGTCAGGCAGTCATCGCACGCTATGGTCTTCAATCGTCAGGCAGTCATCGCACGCGATGGTCTTCAGTGCAGAAAACCCCTTCCATCTTTCAGCCCGTTCTCTCGCGTAAGGGAACAATGCAAAGTGCCTAGGTCTGGACTGTAGGGAAAATGCTCCAACACTTTTAGCCCAGTACATGCCAAATATTTTACGATGCACCAGCGCGCCGTCTGTTATCAAATTACAAAACTATTCTAGACGCGTAATATTATTTTTAAAATAAAACAATTTCTACTGCCCTTACTTTTTATTTTTATTTTTCCATTGCAGTAAGGGCAGTAGAAATTGTTTTATTTTAAAAAGAATATTACGCGTCTAGAATAGTTTTGTAACATGCCAAATAGTTGGTGCAGACCTTGAAACGATGAGTGGTAACATTGTCATGGTGGAAGAGCCGTATGTCAGCTCTTGAACGTGGGAGTGACTTTTTAGAGCTTGAATAACTTTAGGAAGGCAAACCTCCGTGTACCACTTGACAGTGACTGTCTTTTGATTTTCCAGCACTATGTGCTCTCCAACTTCTCTGACAGTAAATATGACAGCTAACATTCTTTACGATCAGAATTTTCGCTCAGACATTTGCGTGCTTTCACCATCAAAGCTCCCTACCTTGTTCTGGGGTTGAGTGGGACATCAAGGTAATGGCGCCATGTTTCATTACCTCTTGTGATGTTATTGACATATGGAAGAATCAAACTTTTGACTATCTCTCGGCATCACGTCGTGTCATCGGTTGAGGCATAGGTCGTCCAAAGGGAACGAACTCACATGATGGTGTCCAAACTCTCTTCTATCTGTTTATCGGACATGACTGCAGCGATAGTTCCTTTATTGGCTGATGAGGCTGGGCCCGGTCCTGACTTTGCGGCATCTTCGATAACAAAATTGTCCCTCTGAAACTCCCGATGAATGCGATAGTACGATTGTCAGTTTCTAGTGCAGGAGTCGTTTCCTGCAAACATTCTTCAATGTTCAAATCACGTGCTATCTTATAGTCACTTTTAGTCTAGGATGGCATTGTTCAAACCCTACCATTTGAGAGTTAAACAAAACCGACAGCTAGGAAACGAACCTTCGGGAATGGTTCAGATATAAACAGGTCTCAACATGTTCGAATTCGAGACGACGTGAGTGCACGACTTGGAGCGCATTGCAAAACTCTCCGAGCGCGTTCATAGTAGTTAGGAATATTGAGTTGTTTGTTTTAATTAACCCTGTTCATGTGGGTGTTGTTCTTTTTATTATTCGACACCACACCACTTCCTTGACCATTTGTCTACAGCCGCGGGAAGTTGGAACGAACGGCCCATGACTGGACGCTTCTCCCAAACTATATTTTCTTTTAACATTTTAAAACGAGTGGAATTTATTTTATTAAATATAATATCTTTTATCCGCTGGGTGTGAAC
Organism: Cordylochernes scorpioides; assembly: GCA_030710605.1. NCBI lineage: Eukaryota > Metazoa > Arthropoda > Arachnida > Pseudoscorpiones > Chernetidae > Cordylochernes > Cordylochernes scorpioides. The sequence continues at coordinate 1,739,219 of CP092878.1, read as the reverse complement.
TAATCTTTAGTAATAATAGATTTTTTTTAGAATAAATTATACTTTCAAAATTCCACAGCTTTTGTCTGCTAAAGAGTTGACGTCTTTTGTTCTATAACCTTCCTGAAAAGAATAAATAGCGAGAGGTTCATAACGCTACATTCTGGATTACATCTGCTACTTATCGAACTTTAGATCCACTGTCCTATTCCACGGCAAAATCTTTTCCAAACTTCATTAGAATCCGTCCAGCCGTTCGAGCATGATAGAAGGACAAATATACTTCCACAATTGTTTTATATAAAATTATATAAATTTTTAAAATTATAATAAATATGGGAAAATAAAAAACAGTTAGGCTCTCTCTCACCTCTTCTAGAAATGAACGAGAGAGAAATGTTTCGTCCTTAGAGCTCCGATTCAGTAGCTCGACGTTGTTCAGATCTGCCAAAGACGCTCATGGGACATCAAATGGAAATTTGTGTGGTGCGTTTGTGTATGAAGTAAAAGAAAACTGCTATCCCTTTTGATCCTCTGTTTGAATACCAGTAGCGAGGTCTTCTCTAATGGGGCGGCCTTGTTTGACACACGGACAAATGTTTTCAACGTGGTTCGGCCGTGTTGGACACACGGACAAATGTTTTCAACGTGGTTCGGCCCTGTTTGACAAACGGACAAATGTTTTCAACGTGGTTCGGCCGTGTTTGACACACGGACAAAGGTTTTCAACGTGGTTCGGCCCTGTTTGACAAACGGACAAATGTTTTCAACGTGGTTCGGCCGTGTTTGACACACGGACAAAGGTTTTCAACGTGGTTCGGCCGTGTTTGACACACGGACAAATGTTTTCAACGTGGTTCGGCCCTGTTTGACACACGGAGAGAATTATGAAATGACGCCGTACGAGAACAGCCAGGACACGTGGGCCGATCGCGCGCCATAAAGTCCCGGACGACCCTCGTAAAACAGACGACCACTTAGCTCTCGGCTGCTCAGATTTAATCAAATTAAAGCTCGACTCAAAAACCCGTTTGGCGCGAAACGGTCTTTTTTTGCCATGTACCGACGGACTTCTTTGTGCAGGGTTTAGGGCCGCTTTACGACCCGCACTGCGCCGTGCTTTTAGTGTAAATAACGTCGGTGAATAAGTAATGACTCTTCGATTGGACCGGTAAATTTGCCAAGGTATGCAAATCTTTTAGCTGTCACGGACCGAAAGTTTTGTAATATTTTATTAAAGACATTCTTAATCACCTTGTGGAATAATGGATGCGAGGTGATTAGGAATGACTTTAATGAAATATCTCAGGATATATGTGAGCGAGGAGACAGCTTATGAATTCTAGGAGGCGGGGGCTGTCCTCCTAGGACGGAGGAACCATAGTGTCAATGAACTCCCAACAAGGGAATACAAGTTACATACCTGAGAAAACATTAGAGGTCTAAGTCAATTAATAGTACAAATTTTATATAGGAAAACGGTTGGAATTTTTATCACAAATTCTGGTAAAGCTAAAATGATCAATATATTACATTTTAGTTTTATTTTTATCCCGTAATCTGCACTTCTGTTTATTTTTACTTGTGCAATCTCTTGGCAGAACTGAGCTGTAAAGATTTCCGGGCGAGGTTTGAAGAATTGACACACAAGTTGCCAAGCAAATTTTGACCCCACGTCAACTACGGGCGACGAAGGACAATAAAAGTGTTGAGAAATACCTTCTATCTTTACCAGAGTTGTCCGATAGCACTTCGTTGAGAACAATATTCATCTTGCTGTGATTTGGCCGTCTCGTACTATAGGGTCGAAAAAGAAATCTGCGTAGGCCAGAAGGTATCGGCATGACTTCGGGCAGCTTGGAGCACCGAGCCGGTGGAGGAACGAAAACAGCTTATTCGGAACGAAGGTTTGATCTTAGAAATTGATTCTGTGAACCGGCCGTTCTTAGAATTCAAGTTGAAACTCTTTAGCGTAGTGTGGGTATTTACTTTAACAACAATGTAACAAGTGACAACTTGAGGTAGTATATATTTATTTTCACTCACACAAGTCTCTCGAACAAAGAACCAAGGTAGTGAGAAACAAAAATCTCAAAATGCGAAACATTCCCCCATTCTATAAAATGGCAGCCCCCATTTCCTCCAAGATACAAAAAGACTTGGCGGAGAAATATTTGAGAGTTTGTACTTGATAGGATTTATCAGATAAAGTTTAAAATTTCAGGTTCATGCATAAGTAATGGGGCAGCTTGAGCGGCGCCTGGAAATGGGCTTTCTCCGCACAGTGTCTGCATTGCGGGCCTTGCTCCTGGGTTTGTACAGTATTGCCGTATACATACACTTGGGTTTGAACAGTATTGCCGTATACATACACTTGGGTTTGTACAGTATTGCCGTATACATACACTTGGGTTTGTACAGTATTGCCGTATACATACACTTGGGTTTGTACAGTATTGCCGTATACATACACTTGGGTTTGTACAGTATTGCCGTATACATACACTTGGGTTTGTACAGTATTGCCGTATACATACACTTGGGTTTGTACAGTATTGCCGTATACATACACTTGGGTTTGTACAGTATTGCCGTATACATACACTTGGGTTTGTACAGTATTGCTGTATACATACACTTGGGTTTGTACAGTATTGCCGTATACATACACTTGGGTTTGTACAGTATTGCCGTATACATACACTTGGGTTTGTACAGTATTGCCGTATACATACACTTGGGTTTGTACAGTATTGCCGTATACATACACTTGGGTTTGTACAGCATTGCTGTATACATACACTTGGGTTTGTACAGTATTGCTGTATACATACACTTGGGTTTGTACAGTATTGCTGTAGGTACACTTGGGTTTGTACAGTATTGCTGTATACATACACTTGGGTTTGTACAGTATTGCTGTAGGTACACTTGGGTTTGTACAGTATTGCCGTATACATACACTTGGGTTTGTACAGTATTGCCGTATACATACACTTGGGTTTGTACAGCATTGCTGTATACATACACTTGGGTTTGTACAGTATTGCCGTATACATACACTTGGGTTTGTACAGTATTGCTGTATACATACACTTGGGTTTGTACAGTATTGCTGTAGGTACACTTGGGTTTGTACAGTATTGCCGTATACATACACTTGGGTTTGTACAGTATTGCCGTATACATACACTTGGGTTTGTACAGCATTGCTGTAGGTACACTTGGGTTTGTACAGTATTGCCGTATACATACACTTGGGTTTGTACAGTATTGCTGTATACATACACTTGGGTTTGTACAGTATTGCCGTATACATACACTTGGGTTTGTACAGTATTGCCGTATACATACACTTGGGTTTGTACAGTATTGCTGTATACATACACTTGGGTTTGTACAGTATTGCCGTATACATACACTTGGGTTTGTACAGTATTGCTGTATACATACACTTGGGTTTGTACAGTATTGCCGTATACATACACTTGGGTTTGTACAGTATTGCCGTATACATACACTTGGGTTTGTACAGCATTGCCGTATACATACACTTGGGTTTGTACAGTATTGCCGTATACATACACTTGGGTTTGTACAGTATTGCCGTATACATACACTTGGGTTTGTACAGTATTGCCGTATACATACACTTGGGTTTGTACAGTATTGCCGTATACATACATTTGGGTTTGTACAGTATTGCCGTATACATACACTTGGGTTTGTACAGTATTGCTGTATACATACACTTGGGTTTGTACAGTATTGCCGTATACATACACTTGGGTTTGTACAGTATTGCTGTATACATACATTTGGGTTTGTACAGTATTGCCGTATACATACACTTGGGTTTGTACAGTATTGCTGTATACATACACTTGGGTTTGTACAGTATTTCTGTATACATACATTTGGGTTTGTACAGTATTGCTGTATACATACACTTGGGTTTGTACAGTATTGCCGTATACATACATTTGGGTTTGTACAGTATTGCCGTATACATACACTTGGGTTTGTACAGCATTGCTGTAGGTACACTTGGGTTTGTACAGTATTGCCGTGTACATATACTTGGGTTTATACAGTATTTCTGTTAATATACTTGGGTTTATACAGTATTGTTGTACGTACACTAGGCTTTGTAGAGTGCTGTGTGAAAATATATTAAATTTATAATATAAATTCGATTGTTGGTAGTATATCTTCAACAATGATCTTTTAATATGATTATAAAGTTGCAGGAAAGAGTTGTTGAGGGATTTTTAAATATTTTGTTTGTAACATATTTTAAAATGGACAATTAGAAATTGAAGAATAAATATTTCTGATAAGTTCACAAGAACATTTTCTGGTGAAATTTTGCGTGTTTACATGATGTGCTGGAATGTTGGCCACATTCATTCTACAAACACGTGGAACATTCCACACTGTCGGTAGTGGTGGTTTAGACGGCGTCGATGAAGCCCGGTCCTAACAGCTAAGTTGGATTCTCTCTTCGGGACCCGGAGTTCTCCTCCAAGATCTTACTTCAACTCAATCAAATGCCGACAATCTGCTGCATGACGAAGAGTCGAATTAATATATCCCCGCCCCCTCCCTAAAAAAAAGGTAAACAAGGCTTTGTTGAAAACATGCCACCACTGAGTAATAATTGCAAGAACCTTCCTCTGTAAACTTGTCTTCTTGATGTTGCGCTCTGTATGAAGTAATGACGATTTGCCAAATATGCAATTGATTGGGGCGGTAATTCTATCTGGGGGGATGGCCACAACTGGGGAGCTGGTGTATCACTCGGGTAGACACCACAGGTGTCTGTCTCACAGCAACAGCTCACATAATTACCCGCTGATTAACCCGAGGAAGGAACCGCCGGCAAAAAGTATTAATTATGTCGCCGCCGCCACTTTCTTCTAAATTTGTCACCGGCCATTTTTTTACTTAACGCGACACATTTTTTCCCAGCTGATATCTTTTTTTCTTCCCTTCTTGAGGGATGAGAAAAAAATGTTACTAATCGTACGAGGGTAAAATTAATTTTGGATTATCATCATCAACTTTGAAATTTGTCGTCTGTAATTAAAATTGGAAGTTAGTTTTTTTCCATCTTTTTTTTTCCGGTGGGGGAGGGAGGACATTTTAAAGTAGAACATTCCTGCTGAGTTTCTCTCGGAAATATTTCTCTACGCCGGAGAATGTGTGCTGGGCCAGTTTGATGGGAGACCTCCCAGGTTCGGCAAAGTGAACACAACCTCTAGTGTATACACTCTTGGACAGGAAGTTTCATATTTGATGTCGCCATTCGTCTGTTTTTTTTTTTTCAAGGAGACAGAGGCAATATTGTTCACTTTTGGTTATCTCGTGTGTCTTCAATAAAGGTCACTGTGTATCAAATAACTTTCAGAGTTATTATCTGAACTACATGCTACAACTTCCATGAGTACCTTCATAAATTGTAGTGCACACCACGCCATGTTATAGCTTCGTGACGGACCTCATCACACCGGAGACAATTTACGTCCATTCTGTCACAATTAGTTCCTGCCACATCCACTCTAAGTTGGAATCCAGAATGTGGGAGGGAAACACTTGTAAATATGCAACAGTAGCCGCTGGAAACATTTTATTCTCATTGAATTTTTCCCCGCCTTTTTTTTTTAACTCGAGTTCTTTTTAAAAGTCTTCTTTGACTGAATTAAGAAATATAAGGAAAAAAACAAATTAAAAAGTTTTAAACACTTTATACTCAGAGTGTACCTTCAGTAAAATATCTTCTTTAAAACCAAATTATACAGAAAAAGTTGGAAAGAAGTTTCTTCTGTTCCATTTGGAAGAAAGTTTGTGAAACTTTGCCTCCTTTACTTTTATGGATATGACAAATTACCAATTATTTTTATGGCCTTGATAAAACGGCAGTTTTATTTGGAGAGGGGATTTCTATGAGAACTTGGACAGTATCCGCATACTGGCGGCTCATCAATTCCTTGGCTGTCCGTGGACTACATGCGATATGTCAATTTTAACAAGGAATCCTAACTCGCCTTAACTAACTGAGACATTTGTCGATGTCAGAAATATCTATTAGTGGACATTTGGTTTCCTGCCCGTGTACCTGGGTGACGTGTCATCTCGACTCTGTAGCTGCGAGAACTCTGGGAACTTGATTCCGGGAGTAGAGACAAGTTTTCCGAGGGCACACATTCCTCGTCATCAATAGATGGCGTCTAGTTTTGACGTCTATTTTGACGGGAGAGACGACCTTTGTCTCTTTAGACACATTCCTCTGTTGCTTCTACAAAAGAGCAAAATTTGTTTTTAAAGTTGATATTGATAACTTAAAACAATGCTGAAGAGTTCTTTAAAATAAAAGACACTTCGACCGGCACTGAGTTGGTTCTCTCTACATTACTTGATCATTGGTCGGTACATCTAGAGAGCGCTTCGCATAGAAAATATCATTTTGACCACAACTTCACGCGTAACAATACAGCCAAGTACCATCCTGTCTCTGTACACGGCTGGCTGTATGTTGAGTGGAGACTACGTTGGTGAACATTTGGATTGCTCCTACCTCGGTGACTTGACAGGGAATTGTGAGAATCAAGTATTGTCGCGAAGTGAATATCTCTCCAGTCCAGAGTTTTCTTTACATCAGATTTCAAGGTAAAATGTCCCGTAGCTCTACAGCCTGTCCCAGGGTGGATATACACCCGAGGATGTTCCTATTTGAGCAGTGTGTGGAGAGGGAGCGGCGATCAATGAGCCAAAGATTACACAGGATGTTTGGAGAATCAATTAACCAACTTTTCCAAAGAGAGATTCGTCTATTTAATTACATTTTCAAAGTTTCCATTTGCCCCGATTATCCTTCCTTAATAAATTGCAATTTTTGGGATTGCCCCACCGAGCTGGTGGTTTTTAAAAAATCCCCTATCTGTAGGGAACTAATGATAGTTAGTTTGGAATTAGTTAAAACAGATTTAGTTAAGAGAGAGAGAGAGGCTTTAAGATTAACGGGGAGTTATAAATTGAATATTAATTATGGAATTAAACGGTTGTGCTGCTTCCCTCCCCATTTACATAATAGACCGCGGGCCGGGTGCAAATTAATTAAACAACAGCCCGGAATACAAGATGGCGGAGAGGTAACGGAGAGACAGACCTACTGTGGCTTTATTGCGGGATCTTGGAATTCCGCATGTGGGGTTCGAAGGATGGGAGTACTGGAGTGACCGCTTCTAACAGCCTGTACACAACCTGACTTCAAATATGACACAGTGTCACACCGCCGCTTACAACAGCCTGTACACAACCTGACGTCAAATATGACACAGTGTCACACCGCCGCTTACAACAGCCTGTACACAACCTGACGTCAAATATGACACAGTGTCACACCGCCGCTTCCAACAGCCTGAACACAACCTGACGTCAAATATGACACAGTGTCACACCGCCGCTTCTAACAGCCTGTACACAACCTGACTTCAAATATGACACAGTGTCACATCGCCGCTTCCAACAGCCTGTAAACAACCTGACGTCAAATATGACACAGTGTCGCATCGCCGCTTCCAACAGCCTGTACACAACCTGACGTCAAATATGACACAGTGTCGCACCGCCGCTTCCAACAGCCTGTACGCAACCTGACTTCAAATATGACACAGTGTCACACCGCCGCTTCCAACAGCCTGTACACAACCTGACGTCAAATATGACACAGTGTCGCACCGCCGCTTACAACAGCCTGTACACAACCTGACGTCAAATATGACACAGTGTCACACCGCCGCTTCCAACAGCCTGTACACAACCTGACTTCAAATATGACACAGTGTCACACCGCCGCTTCCAACAGCCTGTACACAACCTGACGTCAAATATGACACAGTGTCGCACCGCCGCTTACAACAGCCTGTACACAACCTGACGTCAAATATGACACAGTGTCACACCGCCGCTTCCAACAGCCTGTACACAACCTGACGTCAAATATGACACAGTGTCACACCGCCGCTTACAACAGCCTGTAAACAACCTGACGTCAAATATGACACAGTGTCACACCGCCGCTTCCAACAGCCTGTACACAACCTGACGTCAAATATGACACAGTGTCACATCGCCGCTTCCAACAGCCTGTACACAACCTGACGTCAAATATGACACAGTGTCACATCGCCGCTTCCAACAGCCTGTACACAACCTGACGTCAAATATGACACAGTGTCACATCGCCGCTTCCAACAGCCTGTACACAACCTGACGTCAAATATGACACAATGTCACATCGCCGCTTCCAACAGCCTGTACACAACCTGACGTCAAATATGACACAGTGTCACATCGCCGCTTCCAACAGCCTGTAAACAACCTGACGTCAAATATGACACAGTGTCACACCGCCGCTTCCAACAGCCTGTACACAACCTGACGTCAAATATGACACAATGTCACACCGCCGCTTCCAACAGCCTGTACACAACCTGACGTCAAATATGACACAGTGTCACATCGCCGCTTCCAACAGCCTGTACACAACCTGACGTCAAATATGACACAGTGTCACATCGCCGCTTCCAACAGCCTGTACACAACCTGACGTCAAATATGACACAGTGTCACACCGCCGCTTCCAACAGCCTGTACACAACCTGACGTCAAATATGACACAGTGTCGCACCGCCGCTTCCAACAGCCTGTGCACAACCTGACGTCAAATATGACACAGTGTCACATCGCCGCTTCTAACAACCTGTACACAACCTGACGTCAAATATGACACAGTGTCACACCGCCGCTTACAACAGCCTGTAAACAACCTGACGTCAAATATGACACAGTGTCACATCGCCGCTTCTAACAACCTGTACACAACCTGACGTCAAATATGACACAGTGTCGCACCGCCGCTTCTGATTCAACATTGAGAAGATAATCGGTGCTTTAGGTTTTGGCCAAAAACCTGGAATATCTTCTTGAAACTCTACCATTGTGGATGTTCAAGTTCAATGACATATGATGCCATCGGTTTCCTTCAAAAACGGTCGTTTTAAAAATAAATATTTTCTAAAATATGCTTAAACCTCAAGTTTATCTACAACACGTGAAATATAAGAAGTCAATTAACTAAAATGTGTTCTAGAAAACGTATACATCGGTTCAATAATTTCATTTGAAGTTTCCAACCGTTGATGTCCCCTTCTCTCTTAAAAGCTCCGTCCAGAAAAGAGTTGAGTAAATCTCATTTGTCGGTAGAAACCCACCCCTGGCACCTGACCACTCTCAACACTACTCCGAGACTGCTTCAGGGTAAGGAACTAGCCCCTCTAGGGTACTAGACCTCAGGGTACTAGACTTCAAGGTACAAGACTTCAGGATGGGGGTCGGTAGAAGGGTGGTCTAAACCGTTGGTTTTCGACCGCTACGACCCGGGTTCGATTCCCGCATTGGGCACTATTATATGATCAAAAAAATGCTCCAATGGCCCCCGATTCTTGCGAAAGTTCAAAACCCACCAGCGAGTGCAAGTAACTAAACGGGGATCTGGCTCATTTGTAAGTGCAAAGTCGAACTGCTTTTCACATGTGTAGACATGTGGTGCACTTACAGTAAAAGCAGCCGCCAACCTTTCCCCCATGATTATCATAGCCTGTACCACGTGTACCAGGGATAAGAAAAAAAAAAGACTTCAGGGTACTAGACCTCAGGGTACTAGACTTCAAGGTACTAGACTTGAGGATACTAGACCTCAGGCCACTAGACTTCAAGGTACTAGACTTCAGGATACTAGACCTCAGGCCACTAGACTTCAAGGTACTAGACTTCAGGATACTAGACCTCAGGCCACTAGACTTCAAGGTACTAGACTTCAGGATACTAGACCTCAGGCCACTAGACTTCAAGGTACTAGACTTCAGGATACTAGACCTCAGGCCACTAGACTTCAAGGTACTAGACTTCAGGATACTAGACCTCAGGGTACTAGACTTCGGAGCACTAGACCTCAGAGTACTAGACCTACATCGCTTTCAATGGAATATTTCCCTCCCACGGGTCTTCTTCTCCACGTGTGTAGCCTTGGAACACTCGGTGGAACAAGGGTCTAATTGATTGGCGAGAACAAGTTCTTATGAACACTCTGTATTACCGCCGTTCTTTGTTGATCTGCAAGAGTATTTTGCCGAAATGTTTGCAATGGCCTTTTGACCGTACAATTGTGCTCTCCTACGGCCACTTGCTTTCTTTAATAGGAATATTTAAAATAACTTTCTATTTTTAAATATATCTTTTTATTTGTATTCCATGATTACCTTCTTCCTAGCAACTGTCTTATTTCACTCACCCAACCTTCGACTGAAGCTCTGGTCTTCCCAGTCCTCCGCCGAGATGTAGCGGCTCAAACATCTGAACTTTGCCAACCTCCACCGCCATCTTTCCTTTTTTAACCGAGCTGAACATAAGTTGCCACCGATAGCTACATCCGCCCCACGTCTAGATCTGAACTAACCTATTGTTAAAGGTGCATTTAGAGATTTTTGAAATAAGAAAATTTGTATTATTCAGTTGGTATTGTCCCGATAGATGAGGCGAACTACATTCAACACCCTGATCCACATTTTCTCTTATTTAAACTCTTTTAAAGTATTTAAATATTTGCAATGATAAACTATTGGGAGGGAGGACATCAGTGGTGAACCAGCGGGTTCGCTTTACATATGTACTTGGGCTTCGTTTCAAAATAAATGTGCAATACTCCCTCTTAAGGAAAAAGAATTTCCTATACAATCTTAAAAGTACAATTGAATTCGATTAGAGATGTAAAAGTTGAAGTACAAATATTGAATACAACTGACACCCACGCAGCAAGTTTCTGAAAAAGACCAAAAGAATATAGATGCCATTGTTGAGTCGTTTATTTCCTGACAGTCTCCAACGTAGCCTCCCTACACGCTCAGAAAAGACTTCCTTCAAAAACCGAGAAATCTAGATGTATTATGAACAAAAAGAACTTGTGTTTCAGCCAAAGCCTCTACTGGCCGCTACTTATCAGTAGGCGTAGAGGTAGTTCTAAGATTGAATTTGTCTTCACCTACATGGTCGCATAACTCACAGCATTGTCAACTCGTCGAACAACCTCTGGCAGCCCTCGGTGGGGACCTCCTGCTGCCATCTATGGACCGTTTTTGAAAACATTCTGGCGTTCTAACTTGATGCCAAATTTTATAAATTTATCAAATAGCCACTGCTCATCATATATTGTGGATTTAAAAAAAAAATACACTTTCGTTGCAAATATTCAACATTTCTAAAATTGAAAATGACAACTTTTTTTTTTTTTTGGGGGGAATCCACAATTTATTAGGCGCAGTTTACAGCCAATAAATTCCATAGTTAATTATAAGATGTCTCCGTTGACACAGTTTTTTTCCTTTCTTATCCTCACTCAACAATCATATAAGGATATCAAGCCTGTAGAACTTGTGTCTGTGGCTGGGGATGCTGAGTAGAGCTCATCAATGGATTACCAATACCGCTAAGGGTGTGGCCCATTGATATTGGCGTTTGGAGGATTGTAGATATGGACCTAGATCAGTTTTGAATCATTTCAACACGCTGGCCTTCGTCTGATTGGGCTTCCTTAGAGCTTTCTTAAGTTCCAAACAAGTTGCAATGACAAGACATATACAACGTGTGATCAATAATTTCCAGGAATGAGATCACGTAAAATATTCAAAATAATGAAATAATTTTATAAGGACCTCATAGAGAAAACATTTATTAACACGTAGAAAAAATTGATCACACAGACGCACGCGCTCACGTTTTTTGAATTTATAAGCTCGAGTAGGTCAGAACATTTTTGAACTTCAGTATGAAATGTACAGTGTACTCCGCTTATAACGAAGTCGCATTATCCATGACAATCACTTTGTTATATCCGAAGTTTGTTATATCCGCAGTTGGAAAAAAAAATGTTTTGTACCAATAATTTTATTTACTATTCAACTCAAAAGAGCAACACAAAGATCAATAACAACCTCATCAGGTGTTTTTGGAGAAGTAGTTTGTGATTTTCTTTTGACATTTAGAAGTCAGTAACAAGTGCTGAACATTCTTTTCGATGTTATTCCATGCCTTCCAACGCTCGATCCATCCACCACTCCCAGTAAAATCCTTTAATCCAAATTCAAGAGCCAGGGTCTTCGCCTTTTCGGAAAGCAATGGACCATTAACTGGAAGCGCTGCACTTCTTGCCTGCTTGAACCACTGCAGCAGAGCCTCATCAACATCAGCATATGTAGATCCACGTGCTCGTTTCCGACTGCTTTCTCCCGCATGCAGAGCTTGTTGGTGGATCTTCTCAGAGTTCTTTATTATGGTGCTGAGCGACGACTGTGGGATATTATGTTTCTGGGCAACATCTGTCTTTTTCTTCTTCTCCAGTTCAATCTCTCTTAGGATTTGCAGCTTGACTGACAGAGATAGTGAGTTTCTTGTTTGTTTTCGTTCTCCTGCCATGGTAAACGTTAATAAAATATAAGCGTTTATTAAACAATTTAATTTTGTTTAAATAATGTAAAAAAAAATACTTATAATATGTTTGCATATTTTAAAATTGTATATTATTAACTTATTTGTTGTGTATCATTAAATTTGTGTCATTCACACGTTGTAATTTGATATATATTATGCATAATATATTAGTCAATTATAATGGTAAATGAGAAAACTTCGTTATAAACGGATAAAATAAAAATTTATACATGCAAATCACTTCGTTATAAGCGAAAATTCTTTATATCCGACTTCGCAATATCCAGAGTTCTTTTAATGGTTTAAGCCCTTCTTTTCTTTCGTGCAGACAATTTCATTCGCTATATGCGGAATTTCGCTATAACCGACTTTGTTATAAGCGGAGTACACTGTATTGAAAAACAGCGAGTCTGCATAGAGTATTGCTTTAAATTAGGGAAAACAGCTTCTCCGAATCATTTCAAATGTTGAAGTAGGCTTTTAAAAAAGATGCCCTATCACAATCGAGGACATTTGAATGGTTTGCACGATTTAAAGCTGGTCGAACAAGCGTCAAGGATGATTTACATACTGGCAGACCTTTATCGATAAGAAACCCCGAAAATGCACTCAAAATCAAGTCATCGATCAAAGAAAACCAGGAATAACTATCAGAGAGCTATCAGAAGACTTGGATATCTCTTTTAGAACATGCCAAATCATCATAAAGAATGATCTGCATCTTAAACGATTCCCCGGCTAAATTTGTCCCACATCTCTTAGCGAATGAGCAGAAAGAGCATCGCAAAGAAATATGCAAAAATATGGTCGAAATGTTTAATTCTGATCCCCATTGGCTCAAAATTGTTATCACGGGAGATGAAACATGGGTGTACGGATATGATCCCGAGACTAAGAGGCAATCAAGCCAGTGGCTAGAGCTTGGAGAACCAAGATTCAAGAAAGCAAGGATGATCAAATCGAAGTTTATGTGTCTTCTTATCACTTTCTATGATGTAAAGGGATTGGTACACTATGAATTCGTGACCGAGGGTCAGACCATTAATCAACATTACTATCTTGATGTATTGCGACGTTTAAGGGAGGCTGTGCGTCAGAAACGACCCGAAAGATGGCATCAGAAAAATAGGCTCTTGCATCATGACAACGCACGGCCACACGGAATTGCTTTATTACCCCAGCCACCCTATTCTCCTGACTTGTTCCCAACGACTTTTTCCTTTGCCCTAAAATTTAAAAAGTCTTAAAAGGACGTCAATTTGACTCAATACCTGAAATAAAGGAGAATACGAAGAATATTTTGAAAAGCCTGAAAGATCAGGATTTTCAGAGCTGTTTTGATATCTGGAAAAAAAGTTAGAACGAGTGTATAGATAGTGACGGTGATTAATTTGGGAAATTTCAAATAAAACTTTATTATACTTTTGTATTTCTTTAAATATTTAGCATTCCTGGAGATCACACTATGTATAATAATGTTCGCGCCGAAACTTTTAACAAATATTTATTATCTAAAGCATCATATATATAGTAGATTTCGGACTTGATGGACCATCAGCTTGATGGCTACTGTTTAGTGAAATTAAGAAAAGAATGTTCTGATTTGACGCACGTGGAGGGATGTCACTTGTACATTCTAAAATTTACTTCGGTTTTAGGCTTCAATTAAAGTAGCGGGGTGACAGATATAAGGAGGGTAGCCTGTGCTTCTTCTCGTCTTTGTCGTTGTAAGGGCTTCCTCTTGACTATCTTTGAATTGTAAGAATAACCACTAAGAATAACCACTCACTGATGACAGACTTCCACAGTGCTGATGTGTTTATTGGTTTCTGCAGTTGTTCACTGCGGCGTGAAGTATAAATTGTAGCCGGCGGTTCTTAAAAACCAGAGGCAAAGTTCGTTTATGGTAAAAACACGAGGTCGGTTTATCGGGTGGGTATTTGGGGTTTTGAAGGTCTGCCTGGCAAGATGGCGCCATGTCTTGTGGCCCGCCATCTGCTTCGTAGCGCATCAAATGGTTCAGGCCCATGGTGTGGTAGTACAAAGGGCGCTAGAATTTTTCTTTACAATCTTCAAAATTCTTTTCACCGTAGTCAATTCACTTATTCATCGTTCGAGACCATTGGTCAAGCCAACTCTTCCACCTTCCTTCAGGGAGCAGCGTTCGTCACGCTATCAGAAGGTCGCAGGGAAATCGTCTACCTTTTATCCCGCTCTTCGCGTGAGGAAATAGTGCAAAGTTTAAGCCGAAATAGCTCAGTTGGGACAGTGTAAAGTGGCACGGTGTAAGGTCCGGTCTATAGGGAAAATTCTCCAACACCTTTAGCCCAGTACGTGTCAAATAGTTGGTGTAGACCTTGAAACGATGAGTGGTAACATTGTCATGGTGTAAGAGCCTTGTGTCAGCTCTTGAACGTGGGAGTGACTTTTTAGAGCTTGAATAACTTTAGGAAGGCAAACCTCCGTGTACCACTTGACAGTGACTGTCTTTTGATTTTCCAGCACTATGTGCTCTCCAACTTCTCTGACATTCTTCAGACATTTGCGTGCTTTCACCATCAAAGTTCCCTACCTTGTTCTAGGGTTCAGAGGGACATCAAGGTAATGGCGCCATGTTTCATTACCTCTTGTGATGTTATTGACATATGGAAGAATCAAACTTTTGACTATCTCTCGGCATCACGTCGTGTCATCGGTTAAGGCATAGGTCGTCCAAAGGGAACGAACTCACATGTCGTGCATGATGGTGTCCAAACTCTCTTCTATCTGTTTATCGGACATGACTGCAGCGATAGTTTCTTTATTGGCTGATGAGGCTGGGCCCGGTCCTGACTTTGCGGCATCTTCGATAACAAAATTGTCCCTCTGAAACTCCCGATGAATGCGATAGTACGATTGTCAGTTTCTAGTGCAGGAGTCGTTTCCTGCAAACATTCTTCAATGTTCAAATCACGTGCTATCTAATAGCGGAGAATATTTCCCGGTATTAATTTTTGCTTTGGAATGTATCGGAAACTTTCTTAACTCCCTTATGTACGCCAACATCGCATAAGTTGTACAAGTGCACATTTGTGTCCGTGAGCTTCTTTTAACCGGCCTTCGTACAGTTTCGAAGGACCTGTTAAATTCATTTGCTAGCAAACTCAAGCTTCTTCGACGTCCCCTTCATTGCTTCTGTTCCAGCAGTAGGGGACTCGGTGCGGTAATCCTCCAACGTACGGATTGCCGGTGATTGTCACAGCATTCTTCGGTGGATTCCAATTGGTAGGCATCCATTTGTTGTTATATAATTGAACGGCTTGGGATGGATGCTGGAATAAATCAGCAACATCACGGGCCTGCCAAACATTCCCAATTGGGCCATTGTGTTTTCTGGAATCTCCGTCCATTTACAACCTTACATATCACACGATCCCTGGGCATGCGCAGTGAAAACGTGGCGCGAGTCAGGCGGGCTTCATTTGATAGCGCCTTGTATATTGTTAGCTCCAGAATTTTAAATATCCCTTCTAGGATATTGTTCGTGATTTCCTTAATTATATCGTTGGAGCAGGCTTGTCATGAGTTCCCTCCCTACCCTAGGATAGCCGCCCTCGTACTGATGAGGACCATAGCCCGCACTATGATATTCAGGTTGTTGGATTTCCACAGAGCTGGTGTGACATGTTTCCTATCTGAGACCGTGCATCCGAGGTGAGAGAGTAATTGCCTTTTTTTTCTTTTAAAATTATTGTAATGGATTCTTGCATACGAATATCTTCCCCACGTAAAAATACATATATATATATTGTTGCATCATGGCTAATGAACCTATTTTATTTTAATTTGTAATATTATTTTTCATATATTTTAAATTCAAAATTATATTTTATATTTATATATATTTATTTTATTAAACAGAATATATGTATTATAAACAGAATATATGTATTATAGAATCATCATTTGTATTTAGGTAAACTGTGTGACTTTACTGCTCTCTTTGATGTCAAAAAATAAATAAATTATTCTGGAGGCTACTTAAAGTAGAGTTATCTCATTATTCCTTTATATAAATTTGTAGGATGGTTGAAACACGCTCTGGTAAGATGCAAGACCCAGTACAGGAGAGAATCAAGGCTGAAGAGTCTGCCAAGCCGCAACCTGGTGCAACAATTGGTAGAGATGCTAGTTCCGACCCAGTTGTCCTGAATCCCAACATCGACATCCCCAAGTATGATGGAACAGAAGACCCTCGCCCATGGATTGAATCTCTTGAAGAAATTGGCTTCCTGTACCATTGGGCAGACTACATTATCTCCCGTTATGCTGCCATGAATATGATTGGTAGCGCCAAAACCTGGCTGAACCTACACAAGATAAGTTTCACCAGCTGGGAAAATTTCAAGAGCCGCCTAATTGAGGATTTTGCCTCAGACGCCAACAAAGAAGAAATGAGGATGAGATTAAACAGGATACAACAGTGGAATGAACCTGCAATCAGGTTCGCAGAGGATATCCTTGTACTGTGCAACTAGGTCGACCCCCAAATGGAAGAAGAGACTAAAATAAACTGGGTTATTGGAGGGTTAAAGAAAGAATACTCTTTTGCCCTTCACCTAAACCCTCCTAAAAATACCAATGAACTTCTTGAAATTTGTAAAAAGCTGGATTTGTTCGAAAAGAATTACCAAGAACGTGTAGAAAAATCAAAAGCTCTTTATAATGGACCACGCTCTCCTCGTCCCCATCATCAAGAGCAATGGAAAAACGCTCCGTCGTTCAGAACACCATACCAGAACACCTCCAAGCCCCAGGCCCCCGCTCCGAGGTACTACCAGAACAAGCCTCTGCCCCAGGTATCTGCCTCTAGACGATCTTACACTCCCAATCCTGAGCCAAACCCGGTTAACCCAAGTAAAACATACAATAAGAGTCCAAATTCAAACAGGAATAGGACAGAAGACGGGAGACCAATATGTTTCAAGTGTAACAAGCCAGGACACGTAGCGCGGTATTGCAGAGTCAGGTTTGTAAGAATTGTGGAAGAGGACCCCATAGTTACACAAGACAAGGTCGAAGAAGAAATCCGAATGGATAATGGAACTGAGAAGTCGAGACCTCTGCTCTACGCTGACGTAAGTAATAGCACGTACTCTGGTATCCCTACAAGGAATAGATATGCCGCATTAGAAGATTTAAACTAAGCATCGCGCCTGCGTCCGTCAATCAAAGCAAGTCGACCATAAATGGAATTAAAAAGTTGGACCCCAAATATAAAATGAACATTAACGTGGATAGAATCGGTATCTGCGAAGCTTTGGTTGATACAGGCGCCGATCTTTCAGTGGTCGACCTTAGTACAGCTCTTAACACAGGTCTTGAAATAATAAATCCTGATAAAATGTGCTCCGGACCCGATGGCAAAGAATTAGATATCGTAGGAAATATTATTTTAAATATAAAATTTGATGACAAAACAATTACACATCAATTTGTGATAATGAGAACACATTTGCGAATATTTATACTTGGACGAGATTTTCTTAAGAAAATGAACGCAAAAATTGATTGCCAGCGTGAAATAATCAAATATGACTTGACAGAAAATCGTGACGTAATCAAATATCAACAGAAGAAAATAAAAAGTGCAAAGGATGCCATTATACCATAACTTTCTATTAAATTGATTAATGCATTTGTAGAAGCAGAGGATGGCGAATACATCATCGAGGAGAACCATAAAACGTTTCAAACAAATGGACTTCGACTATCGAGAAGCTTAATAAATGTTGTGAATAAGGAAACATATATCTGGATAACAAACCTTTACCCTCGACCATTAAAAATATTTTAAAAACCAAACATTGTGCTTTGGAAGCCAGCTAGCCGAAGTGAATCTTATAGAAGAAAGTGAACAAAAAGAGCATGAAGAACCCCAATTTCAGATAAACGAAGATTTATCATATAAGGAAAAGGAGCAATTGAAACAAGTTTTGGAAAAGTACGCGGATTTGTTTTCGTCGGGATTAGGAAGATCCAACTTAGCGAAACATCGGATTGATACAGAAGGCGCGAAACCGATCAAACACAAGCCGTATAGGGTGAGCGCGAAAGAGCGAGAAATCATAAAAGAGCAAATTGATGAATTGCTCAGAGACGGCATAATTAGACCATCCTCGAGTCCATGGTCCTTCCCTGTAATCTTGGTCAAGAAGCGAGATGGTAAGTACAGATTTTGCGTTGACTACAGAAAATTGAATGATGTAACAGTGAAGGATGTTTACCCAATTCCCAGAATTGATGAAGTATTGGATACACTTCAAGGATCCAAATACTTTTCAGCAATTGACCTTAAATCAGGATATTGGCAAGTAGAGGTTGAGGAGAAAGATAAAGAAAAGACAGCCTTCACTACAGCACATGGCCTATATGAGTTCAACGTAATGCCCTTTGGTCTATGCAATGCCCCTGCTACATTTGAGAGGAACATGGAAAATATGCTTGGTAATCTTAGATGGCAAATTTGCTTATGCTATCTAGATGACGTAATCATTTATAGCTCGGATTTTTCAACACATCTCAAGTGAATAGAAGCTGTTTTAAGATGTTTTCGCGAGGCTAATTTAAAATTGAACAACAAAAAAGAACTGGAGATTCTTGGCCATATAACTAATCAACATGGTATAAAACCAGCGGAGCATAATATCAAGGCTATTAGAGATTTTCCTCGACCCAAAAAGATAAAAGAAGTTCAATCATTTTTAGGAATGTGTTCATATTATAGAAAATTTATCAAAGGTTTTTCAAAAATTGCCGATCCATTAACCAGTCTTATAAAAAATAATGTACCTTTTACCTGGACAGAAAATCAAGAAAAAGCATTTCAAACCCTTAAAGTAGCATTGATAAATCCCCCAATCTTAGGGCACTTTGATCCGAATGCAACTACTTACATTCATACTGACGCATCTAACATCGGCCTGGGTGCAACATTAGTCCAAAAGTTCGGCGATAAAAAAAAGGTGATCTCATATTTAAGTCGAACACTGAGCAAACCTGAGCAAAATTATTCGACTACCGAAAAAGAATGTCTAGCTGTTGTGTGGTCAATGTCCAAGTTACGACCCTACCTATATGGAAGGCACTTCAAAATCGTAACTGATCATCACGCACTATGCTGGCTTAAGAATCTGAAAGATCCGACCGGTCGATTAGCACGATGGGCACTGAAGATTCAGGAATATAATTTCGAAATTATACACAAATCGGGTAAAAAACATCTGGACGCTGATGGTCTATCTAGAGGACCCTTACCGGAAAACGAGTGGGACGAAGATTATGAAAGACTATTTCTGAATCAAATAATAGACGAAAAGGATGATTTTATTGAGAATATTAAGGAGAACCTTAGTGCAAACAAGCGTTCAATTACACAGAACTTCAAAGAAGAAAATGGGTGTCTCTACAAGAAAAATCCAAATCCTGAAGGTAGGGCATGGTTGCTGGTAGTGCCAAAGAAGAGAAGGAAGGAAATCATGAGTTAATACCACAACCATATGCTGAATGACCATCTGGGCGTCGCCAGAACCACTTACCGATTGAAGAATAAATACTATTGGCCTTCCATGTTGAAAGATGTTTCAGAATTTGCAAAGACGTGCCACCTTTGCCAAAGTCGGAAAGGTTCAAATCACTTGCCTTCTGGACTTTTACAACCTATTCCCCCAGCTAACTACCCTTTTGAAATAATCGGAATTGACTTTGTTGGCCCCTTGCCATCAACGAAAAGAAGAAGGAAGTGGATAATTGTGTTGACTGATTATTATACCAAGTATACTGAAACAAAGGCAGTATCAGAAGCAACCGTCAAAGAAGTCTCTACATTTTTAATCGAACATATTATTTTACGTCACGGGGCCCCAAGATTTCTTATTAGCGATAGAGGTTCACAATTCACTAGCAATTTGATGAAGGAGGTAATGAAAATGTGCAAAGTTAAACTGCTTCACAACGAGCTACCACCCCCAGACTAACGGACTAACGGAACGGCTAAATAGAACTTTAATCAATATGATCAGCATGTATGTGAACACAGACCAGAAGAACTGGGACGAAATCCTCCCTTTTATCACCCACGCGTATAATACCACGATTCAAGAAACCACAGGCTACTCTCCATTTTTCCTGTTGTTTGGAAGGGAACCCATGTCCCTCTTAGACGACGAGAATATCCCAACGGACAGTAACATGGACGATTACGACGAATATATAGAAAACTACTTAGATAAAATAGCAAGGACGAGACAGGTAGTCTTTAACAACACAGAGAAGACTCAGGAAAGAATGAAAATAAACTATGACAAAAACACAATGAGAAAATATATGAACCAGGACATTTAGTGGCAGTTTGGACACCAGTCAGGAAAATCGGAAAATGTGAAAAACTATTGAGAAAATATTTTGGCCCATATCGAATATTAAAGAAGCTGTCTAACGTAAATTACTTAATTGAGCCGAAAGATAATCCTAGCAAAGACCCATTGATTGTCCATGTCTCAAGACTCAAACCCTATTTTGAGAGAATTGATGAGGTAACTCACGAGGACGTGACGACCTCTGGAGAGGGGGAAGTGTTGCATCATGGCTAATTTCAACTTATCTTTTAACGAAAGTTTTGCTAGAGTAATTGCTTTCGCGGACGATGTGACATTTGTGGTATGGAGTTCAAACATCTATGATCTTCAGTATAATATTACCAAATGTTTAATAAAAATCAAAGCCTGGTGTGAAAAGGTAAAACTTTCACTAAGTCCAAACAAAACAGGTATACTCTATCTACATAACTATGAAAAATTGCCCATTAATTTTGATGGAAAAATAATTCAACCATCAGAAACTGTTAAAATTTTGGGAGTTATTTTTAAAAATCATAGACAACGGAATAAGATTAATTTTGGAACACATGTTGACAATATAATTTTGAAAGCTACGAAACTAAAGAATATATTGTTCTCATTATGTGCACGTACTTGGGGCATTGATACTCGACGTAGATTGATCTTATATAAAGCTATGATACGCTCTACAATAAGCTATGCATCAAATATTTGGTTTCCTTTTATCACTGCAGCAAAAAGATCCAAGTTGAATTCTATACAATATCAAATTCTTATTAGATGCATTCATGCTTATAGGACTTCATCTTCTTACATCACACATATACTAGCGAAAACCCCTTTACTGTCCGATTATCTTGAATTATTACAAACAAAGTATAATATGACAAATTCTCTCACAGATCGAACACTCATAAAACCCCTTCAAAAAGAATTAAACAAACTATATCTGGATCTAAAATTTAAGTTTTATCTTTCTCAATCTAATAAACTGTTCAAGAAATTCTTTCCAATTGCTATCCCAAATTTCATTTATTCTGATAAATTCACTACTTTATTCTTAACTGGCAAAGGACCCTTCTTAAGTTTCCTTTTCAAACTGAATGCTATCAATGATCCAACATGTGAATGCCGCTTAGATGTTGAATCACCAGAGCATCTTCTTTTATCTTGCCCTCTGACTAATCAAATTGTATGTAGATACTTTGAAACATTACCAAATTCTCTTTGTGTATATACTCTATCTTATGAGAACTTTGTTAAGTTTAGAACTATTTGTACAATAATTTACAAAACAATACTAATCCATCGTGTAAATAATTAATCATATATATATGTAAATAATACTAGCACAGCACAATAGTCCTTTGGACTTCGTGCTTTTGTAACAATAAATAAATAAAAATGGCTAATGAACCTATTTTATTTTAATTTGTAATATTATTTTTCATATATTTTAAATTCAAAATTATATTTTATATTTATTTATTTTATTAAACAGAATATATGTATTATAAACAGAATATATGTATTATAGAATCATCATTTGTATTTAGGTAAACTGTGTGATTTCACTGCTCTCTTTGATGTCAAAAAATAAATAAATTATTCTGGAGGCTACTTAAAGTAGAGTTATCTCATTATTCCCTTATATAAATTTGTAGGATGGTTGAAACACGCTCTGGTACGATGCAAGACCCAGTACAGGAGAGAATCAAGGCTGAAGAGTCTGTCAAGCCGCAACCTGGTGCAACAATATATATATATATGTGACAATTTAGTGGTAAATGTGGTGAGGAGAGAAATAATCACACGACGAGTTGTTAGAGCAAATCCAGGCAGCCAGCCGAGAGAGCGAGCGAGACGTTATCTGCTGAACGACTGTTTTCCCTGTGTACACAACCGGGGGGGCTAACCAGGATAGTCGCCAGGTGGTGACGCCCCCCTCAGGAATGTGGCCAAAAAATGGTCGTTAGTTAGTTGTCTAAAGTGTCTCGCTTTAGCGGCCCATTTCTCTCTCGTTGGCTGTTGGTTTGTTTTATTAATCCTGGAAGAGCATATATTATGACATATGGCCCCCGTTGAAGAAGGCTGAACATAGTTTAAGTATATTTAAAGCTGGTGAAGCCAGGAATAGAGAAAATAATTTTACAGTTAAAATTAGTTAAGGTAATGGTGACATAGTTTTATGTAAATAAAATATTGTATAGTACACAAGTAAATATTATTTACAAGCAGTTTTACAACACCGGGGAGTTTGACATTTAAGGAAATCTTTGAAAATATCAAGGTTATAAAAGGCTATATACAACAAAATCTAATGTACTATAAGGGAAGTGATATGGAGGAGTGTGAACAACGAGAAGAAGAGTCACATACATATGGTGAAATTCTGAAGATCATTAAGACTGGGGAACTCTACACTTTAAGATATTTTTCAGGCGGACATGGCAAGGGGAAACTTGTCATGGGCTTTCTATGCTATAAGTGTAGAGTACGAGAAATGAGATTGAGGTTGACAATTGTGTGAGCTCAGGACTGAGGTAAATATAAAACTACATACAATGTTAGAACCTCGGCGAACAGAGCGAGGGGAGACTTGCCCTGGGCCAATCTAACTTATCTATGCAGTTACTTGTGTAGCGAGTCCGAGGGGAAAAGTCCCGTGTGTAGGTGAGGAAGTCGAATGGACTTATATTTAATTTTCGAAGATAAAATAGTTCTAGATGCAAAGGTAGAATATAGGCGGACAGAGCGAGGGGAAACTTGCTTTGGGCCACTCTACCTTAATTATTTAGATACTACTGGGTTCGTAAAGTCTTGTTGTCAGGTTAGTAATTGGTAAAAATTTCAGGGAATAAGTGGTTCAAATATCTTTGATCATCTTGATTGTAAGTGTAGTCATGTTGCTTTAGTGAGTTAATAGCCGTTTTAGTATGGATTAGAGTGTGATTGAAGTGTTTATATGGGAAATTGAAGGTATTTTTGGGTTGGTCTCGATCATTTACGGGCGGTGAAATAAATTGTTCGTTTTCCGTATAGTGTTTTAATTTGTTGACATGAATTGTATCTGTCTCACGACTTAGAGGTCGGTTGGAGTGGTTGATCCGTACGATTTGAGGGGAAATTATCTCCAGTATTTCATAAGGTCCTGAGAAGAAAGGTGCCAGTTTACCAGTGTCTGGATGGTGGTATGTTTTTGCCAAAACGAGATCGCCTACTTCAAAATCGGAAGCTCTATGTGTTTGGTCGAATCTCGCTTTGTCGCGTAAGTGTCGTTCGTGTGTCCTTTGATAGGCCAATTCTCTGGCGTCGTCGATTTTTGGGTAGTTTTGTACATGCTCGGATAGTTGTAGCGGGAAACTACCTAACAAAAGGTATGACGGTGGAAACCCGGTCACCGAATGTGGGGTATGGTTATAAGCCTGAAGGACCTGAGGTAGTAGTTTGGTCCAGGCCGTCTTAGGTTGTTGGAGGCGCAACAGTTTAAGTTTGCCAGTAATCGTGGCGTTTAGTCGTTCACTTAATCCGTTGGCCTGAGGGTTGTTGCTTGTCGTGAGAAGTTGGCCAATGTTATGTCTAATCAAAAATCTACGAAATTTCGGAGAGGTGAAGGCAGGAGCTCTATCCGTCAAAAGTCGTTTAGGCGAACCAAACTGCATCACCTTTTTAATCACTTGGGTATAGGTGAGAATGCTGGTGGACCGCGATGGAAATGCCCACGCGTACCGTGTGGCATGGTCCACTACGACATGTAAGAAGGTCTGAGAATTCCCATATTTCGCGAAACCAGAAATAGTATCTAGTGACACTAGTTCGTACGGCAGGACCGCTGGGGGGAGTTGTCCCAATTCTCCGTAGATAGGTCCTTTTGGTGGTTTGACAAATTGGCATACTGAACAGGTTCTTACATGTGTCCTGATGTCATTTGTCATGCCGTCCCAATAGTATTGGGCTGCGATCAGTCTGGTCATCTGCGAAATGCCGGGGTGATTGAAATCGCGATGGGCTCGTTGTAGTAGGGTGCCACGGAGTGATAGTGGAACAATTATTTTAGTGACACCCCGTCGTATGATGGTCATAAGGTCCTTGTCATTGAGGATATACCTTGTGTCCCTCCGTAGTTCGCCCTGATGATCTTTTATTTGACCTGTGGATAGGAATCCGCAGAAAGGGTTACGGGAGAGTAGGTCCGCCTCGTACTGACGCGAGCCCTTGAGGTATTTGACCTCATAGTCGTAAGCTGAGAGTCGAAGGCTCCAACGAAAGAGGCGTCCGGTGGGGTCTTTTATGGTCTTTAGCCATTGTAAGGCGTGATGATCCGAGTAGATGACAAACCTTGTACCTAGGAGGTACACTCGGGATTTGTCAACACACTCTACAATGGCTAAGCACTCCAGTTCAGATATAGTGTAATTACGCTCATAGGAACGCAACGCGCGACTGTAATATTGTACAGGGTAGATGTTACCGTCAGGATGTACTTGTTTGAGTACACCTGCGATGCCCTGCGTGGAAGCGTCGCAATAGACCTGGCATGGGAGCCCTTCTTGAAATAGATGTAACACAGGTTGTGTTGCGAGGTGTTGCTTCAATTTATCAAAGGCTTGTTGACAATTCGGGCTCCAAAGCCATTTGGCGTTCTTTTTTAGTAATTGATTTAAGGGGTGGCGAAGTCTAGCATATTCTGGGATGAATTTATGATATACGTTGACGGCTCCTAAAAATGATTGTAGGGTTTTAACGTTGATAGGAGTTCTAATAGCGTTGATGATTTCGGTATTTTTAATATTAGGTGTGTAAGTCCCTGCGGTGATGTGGTAGCCGAGAAAATCTATTTCATTTTGATAAAAATTACATTTTTTAAGGTTAAGTTGGAGATTTTCCTCTAAACAGAATTTTAAGAAAAGTCGAAGGTGCGTAAGGTGTTGTTCTGAGGAGTCAGAAAAAATAACGAAGTCGTCATAATAATGGGCTATGAAAGAGAGGTGGTGTTTGTGGATCAACTGGGTAATCACACGTTCGAAAATTTGGGGTGCTGATTTGAACCCAAAGGGTAAGCGTTTGAAATTATATTGCCCTTGTTGAGTCACGAAAGAGAGTAGTGGTTGACTCTCCTCCGCGATGGGGATTTGATAGTATGCATTGCTTATGTCAACGGTGCTAAATACTCTGGCTTTCGACAGGTTATCCAGTACCGTTTCTATCAATGGCAAAGGATGCAAATCCGAGGGTACTAGTTCGTTCACGCGACGGAAGTCAATGCAGAGACGCGTGGTGTTATCGCGTTTGCGAACGAGTGTCACAGGAGAGGAATATGGGCTAGAGGAGGGGGTGATTATGTCATGTTTTAGAAGTTGAGATATCTGGTCCTGAATTTCCTTCTGGTAGGCATAGGGAGTTCGGTATGGTCGGAGGGAAATAACCTTATCAGAAATAATTTTGAGTTTTACAGGGGTTATGTTGAGTGGTAATACATTGAATTTATTGATAGGGAAAATATCTTTAAAAAAATACAATAATTGCTGATAAGGGATAGTCAGTTCTGGGCGTTGTTCGATAAATTCTTTAATCATTAATTCTCTAGAGGCGCGTGGGCTGGTAGGAATGCTATTAAGGTTGTAAGGGTGAGAGAGGCATTCAGGGGAAGGTTGATAAATATTACTAAGGGTTGTTTGTAAGTAAGGCTCACGTGGAGGTTGTAAATCGTCAACGCCTAAGTTAACCGAGTGAATTATGGGTCGTTTAGGGTTAGAAGTTATTATTCGCGAGCCGTGCTTACAAGTGGGAAGGTCACATACAAAATGGTACAAATGTTTAGGTACTGGAACACTATTTTGAAGTATCAATTGATTATGAAAATCTATTGTTAATCTTAAGAATTGCATAACATGAAAAGATAGGATACCATGTTCAAGGGGTGAATTTAAAATATAAAATGTTTCATTAAAATTAAAATTATTAAATTGTATTGGTAAGGTAACTAATCCGATTGGTTTGGCATGACTAGATATAGTACGGATAATAACATCATTGTTAATAGGGGTGGAACAAATGAAACTATTAACATTTTTAATATATTCAAATTGGTTTAAACTAATTATGGAAACATTGGCTCCAGAGTCAATTAGGAATGGCATCTTTAAAGAATGAATGATAGGGGTTAAAATAATTGCACTTACAGGCGTATGCTGGTTTAGGGTGCAGGTAGGTTCATTGAGCTTCGGAGGAGTTCTGCTGCCGAAGCTGGCATTGCTTGGTTTCTCCCGAGCTCGTCGTTGCTGCGGTCTCGTAGACACCTGCAGGCCCAGTCGATCTTTGGGGTTGCTCGACGCTGTGGACCGCAGGTGTAAAGGTCCGAAAAGTCCGCTGGTAGGGCCCTCGCTGCTGACACTGTGCGTGCCAGTGTTGTCCGCCACAGTAACGGCAAGGATATGGTGGGGTCTTGTCCACGGTGGTGGAAGGTGTTCTGCTCTGGCGCGGTGATCGTTGTTGGGCAGCTTTAGTGCTGGTGTTATCCCTTTCGTAGGTCAGCTGTTGGGCTAAGCACAACCATTCTTCTGGTCCTGAGGGTTGTACCATCTTTAAAAGGTTGCCATAGTTACGTGGCACACCGTTGGATAGTGCTTGCACGATGGCACTCTTAGGGAGGTTGATCGCCAATCCTATTCGGACCTTGTTCTTGTAGTAGGTCTCGATCTCGGCCATCGACGTGCATTTAAGTTCATAGAACTCTTGAAGGGTGAAGCTAGGGCGTCGGGGATAGACGGCGCAGAGTGACTCTTTGACCTCTTCATAAGTCTTATTGAGTAGCGCTAAGTCTTGTGCAATTTTGCGAGGTTCGCCTCTGAGTGATGATAGAGCCTTTCGAGCTTGGCGTGCTGGCTCTAAGTTGTGGAAGTTCGGCTGAGACTCAAGTTGTGAGAAGAAGTGTGCGGCAGGTTCATCTCCGTCGTAGGTGATTGTTTCTTCAGACTCACGGTTTAAAAGTTGGTCGAGACAGAGGGTGAGAGTTCGAAGGGAAGCGGCTACAGTAGAGTCGGTCGTTGGTTCTTGTGGAACTTGGTTGTGGGTTTGTTCGATCATCGTGGTATTGCTTCTTGTTTTCTTCATACTCTGGTATATGAGGGATTTGTTTCCCGGTCAGGTCTTATCCTGTCGGCTTTCGATGTGACAATTTAGTGGTAAATGTGGTGAGGAGAGAAATAATCACACGACGAGTTGTTAGAGCAAATCCAGGCAGCCAGCCGAGAGAGCGAGCGAGACGTTATCTGCTGAACGACTGTTTTCCCTGTGTACACAACCGGGGGGGGCTAACCAGGATAGTCGCCAGGTGGTGACGCCCCCCTCAGGAATGTGGCCAAAAAATGGTCGTTAGTTAGTTGTCTAAAGTGTCTCGCTTTAGCGGCCCATTTCTCTCTCGTTGGCTGTTGGTTTGTTTTATTAATCCTGGAAGAGCATATATTATGACATATATATAGGAGTTAAGTAGGCTGTGTTCAGTGGTGAAACATTTTCTTGGGGAAAGAAGCCAGGTGTCGGTGGAATCATAAATTTATCCTCACCCCAAGTTTCACCATCTCAGCTGCCGACATATGGAATCTCTCCTATGTTAGCGGCGGGTTCGCTGCAATAACCCAGTGTGCAGATTTTATAAATACAATGAAAGGTAGCGAGAGAACAAGCTTTCGACCACGCGCTTTTCCACAGCGCGATCTGCAATCGCGAGGTATTAATGGATCTGGAGTGAGAAATAAACTCGTGAGGACGACAGTCCTGTATTCTAGGTGTCTATAGGCGCTGTGGCTAGCTTCCCAGTCTCAGAATCATTCACACGTCTTTATTGTACGTTCTAATGTTGATGCTGGACCATCTCTGGCCATCAGTTGTGGCGCACCCTCAGTTTGACTGCTCTGGAAGCTTGTCCTTGAGTTATTCCTTACGTCTGAACTGATTTTTCCTGGTTGCAAGGGTTCCTCTATTTTCCCAAGAAGCTGATTTGTTTGTTGGCAAGTGTTGCTTTACAATATTTACTAACAGTGGGCGCCAGCCTGGACATGTCGAGTCCCCGCCTATTTTAGCCCAACTTTAAAAAAGAACAACACCTCAATATTATAACTTCGATTAGAATTTTTTAGATTTATTAGGAGTTTAAAAAAAACGAGCAGCAGCTTTCGGGGCGAACAAACGACTGGAAGTTTGAGACCAATAAACCGACCATGATGGCGCCACAACAACTGTACTCACAATAAAGCACAGGACAATGTCCTTGTGTTGTTGTTGGCTGGATATTGTGTGGAGTTGTCTGTACCTCAGTGTCATAGCTTTGTAAGCCTTTGTTTTAGGATTCTTTTTATATACGAGAATGTAGCAAGAGTTTAAATAAATTTAAACTGAATAACCATTTGTAAATATGTAGATATAGAAATTGTACACAGAGATCACCGTTTATTCGCCTGAAAGCTCGCAGCCGTTGTTTAGATTTTAATGACATTGGTCGTCCAAGTGGGAATATTGGACGAATATTTTATAGCAATTTATTTTAAATCCACTTTTATCCAGCTACATATTAAGTTCTGGCGATAAACATTGTGTCGTCTTACAGTATCTCTCGGCGACACACACTTGTCTGGGAACCAGTAGTGCACAGTAGACGATGTGAAGGTAGAAGACAGTTTATTGAAGGCACACACAATTACGGGCAGTGGTCAACATTGCTTTACAGTGGAATACACAATAAATAAATATCGGGACAGGGGGCAACACTCAATGAAACAAACCACAGTTGTGGGTTCTAAATACACACGTTGCTAGTAGGGGGCGCACACAACTCCTACGTCTATGCAGGCGCCGCTCTGCTACATTGTCTAACGGGCTTCTTCTCATTACATTTGACTTTTAAAATCTGCCTTGTTCAAAATAAGAGGAGGTTAGTAATTTTGGGGTGTAGTTATAATAAAACGTTTTTAAAAGAGCTATATCCCTCTACAATTGTAAAGATGTAATCGGAGACCGCATCTGTTAGAATGTCAAAAAGGTAAGCTGACAAAGTTTGCCGGGTAGACGACCAAACTTGTGCAAGCATCCATCTGAAGGTGTTCTCGGCTAATTAAAAACTTCTTAGAGTGTAGACGCCATATAAATGTAATAATCCATGTAAAGTGGTACAAGAAAGGTAAATGTACAATCAAGGTAAAGTGGTACAAGAAAGGTAAATGTACAATCAAGGTAGAGTGATACGAAGAAAGGTAAATGGATATATAAATGGGAGCTAAAACAGAATCTCTGTGAGGACGTTGGCATCCCCGCGCCGAGGATGAGATTTACGGGGTTCTCTCACATCTCTAGGTTCTACTTGAAAGGGAGTGTGGTGGATATAAAACCTTTCACATGTGTGCGTTCTTTATATGTGGATTTTATAAATGTGTGATAGGTTTGTGGTTTGTTTGCACGAGTACCACTGTGCG
This sequence comes from Cordylochernes scorpioides, assembly GCA_030710605.1. NCBI lineage: Eukaryota > Metazoa > Arthropoda > Arachnida > Pseudoscorpiones > Chernetidae > Cordylochernes > Cordylochernes scorpioides. The sequence continues at coordinate 1,708,849 of CP092878.1, read as the reverse complement.
TCAACTCTGTAGTGGAATGTAGCTTGTTTAAAGTCGTCGAGTTCTACGACCCTTATTTCTGAATGCACTTGTTGCCACGTAGCGTTTGATTACAACACGAAAGAATTTGGTTACAACCGCTACTTCAACACTTGTATATATAATATATTTACGTGTATAATGTAATAGGGCTTAAGTGTCAACGTTACATATAGAATATATGGAGACTGAAATATAAGGTGGCGTCAACAACAAATAAAATCAACAAGTTGGTTAGTTAATACATATCTCTAGTGTAGCAACTTGTCGACACAAGTCTGCTGCGAAGTCCATTCTCGTCTGATAAAACAACGTATTCCCTCTTGTTGCATAGATCTTCCAATAACGCCACTACCAGGGATCTACCTGGACACTCTGGCGACAAGAAAGTCGTCGTGAGATGATCTTTAGTCGGAGATGTTGCGAGAATAAAGTTGTTGCACTTGTCAGACAGCTGCTAATCGGAGCAGCGGCCGTCGAAGAAGGCAAACACCAGAACTATGTTAAAATATTTGCCTCACCTAGTAAATATGTCCTTGAAGGCTGAGAGTCAGTGGGCGGGGATCAAGTAGCTGCAGCGCTCGATAAGCTGGCCTCGACGTGACCGAAGTAAAATATGCTCTAGATAGAATGTTGGGCAACGTATGTGGGCACAAGAGATAAACTGGGAAATAATGGGCAGTGATATTAGCGTGTGTAGATCAACACGTCAGAAGTCGAGCAGAAGCAAAGCACGCACACATCAGGTTGTGAAAGAAAATAACCAGATTCCTCTCCTAAACACAGCGGACAAGACCACAGATAGAACAAGCCATTTCAACAAGAGGAGAGAAGGGGACTAGGCGGCCGTCTCCTTGCGCAGCAGAAACCCTGAGGCGACCGCCGTAGCGCCGGAGACGGACTTGCCGCCCGGGGCCAGCTCCAGGGGCACGGCCACCACGACGGTGTTGGAGCCGTCGCCGGACATGGCGCGGAGGGTCTGTAGGTAGCGGAGCTGCAGGGCGGCCGGAGACTCTACGATCACATCGGCCGCCTCCTTCAGCGCGCGGGAGGCCATCTGCTCGCCCTCTGCCGCGATGACCTGTAGCAGCCCACGGCCATGTCTGACGTTGGCAAACGTCTCTACAAATTCTTAAATAGGAATTACGAGGCAGGCATGTGTGCAGCATTCCTTGGATTTACGCAACAAACGTCTGTCTAATATTTCTCAAATAACGTCTCTGACCAACCGTGTTGTCATATTTATTGTCCAATAGCTGTTAGATGAAGGACAAAACGCTCTGCATACACCTATGCCGTAATAATAACGATATCCTCAAATCTTTATTTGATTATTTTGCTTTTACTTGAGATTAAATTGACAACGATGAGATCCGACATAGATACGGCATGGAAGTCCAAAGTCAGTCACCTGCGGCTGCTCTGAGAGAAAAGTCAGTTCACTGGACACAAAACGGAATACTTCTCCCTCATATTGACACTTTGATGGAAGTTGGAAAATATTTGCATCGCTGAAAAGGTTTGAACCCCAAATTTATTTCAAAATATGTTTAGTCGGTTCTAACAACAAGATCCCATGTAAATATAAAAGGTCAAGCTTAAAGTCAAAAAGTTTCTTCTCACATGGGACAAGAGCCCCAATCCTGGTGACGCGATGTGTGAAACAAACAAACGCTATACGCCACGCTAAACAGGATCGTAGAGATTTTTAAAGATCTTAAATATGGAAATGAGGGAGCCGGGTTAAAATAGTAGCAAGTGCTGCCGCTAGATGGCACACCCAGTCCAGTTACCTTGGCTCTGGCTTCACGCGAGGCCTCGGCTTCAGCCGCCATGGACTTCTGGAGCTGTTCGGGGAGCTTGAAGTCCTTGCTGGACACACCGGGGCGCGCGACATTATTTTGTCCCCTCTCAATGTTAAATTAGGGATTCAATTGAAATATGCTAAGAAATACATTGCAAGTTTAAACTATATATAAAGCGAATGTATAAATAATTTTCAAACGTCTGCATACATGGGAAATGCTGAGAACAACTCACAGAAGGTAGTCTGGAGCCATTGGTTTGGTTAGGTCATTGAAATTACCACGTTAACGTCTTGTTCACGGGAGAGAAAGGAACTACAAGTGTCAACAAATAAGTTTCCAGGTGGAAGTATCTCTGTACTGTGTGGCCAGCATGTGTTGTCAGTTGCCCGCCTGGTCGAGACGAAGAAGACCCAGAAGAAGAACCAAGAAAGTACAACAAGAGAGCTCATCATAGTTCTCTCTTCAGTTGCTCCATTCAATATGTATTTTGTGGGAAACTAAAATGGTGGCTTTGTTGTGAGTCTATAGAATTGGAAACTCTCAAAGGAACGGTGGAACATGGGTAGGATATCGTGGCTGGTTGGTGTAGAGGTCGGGAAGTGACGGATGCTCACCTTGGTGTCAATTCCGTCGATGCGACCAAAGAAACCAAAATGTTATCGCTAGGACTAGCAATGTGTATAACGCCTTGCCACTCCAAGTTGCAATGTTAGCCAATATTCTGTATCAAATCTCTTGTTTTGAAGACGCTCGCTTGATTCTCGGCTTTATCAAGATATTGAACATTTTAACTGGAGCCCATGGTTTCCAACTCACACATCTATTTGATGTCCTACATACCACCATAGGTAGAAATGATTCGAAACACTTTTGAACTAAGTTCTTAAGCTTTAGTCTGTTCATGTTACGGCTCATGACAGGAAGTCTCTGCGGGGGCCTGGCCTCCGGACGTCCTTGGTAGAGACGGCCAAGTGGCACTTGTCCCGGACTGGACGTCCGCCAGACTCGGCGACAGAATTGGGCTTTAATGGACCACGTGGTCACTTCAAAGTTGATCTGTAGAGACCTTGTAGATACCTGATAGGACTGAGTGTAGATTTATTCGGCAGACCTCGTGCAGAGCCAGTGTTATAGATTGGAATCACCCAGGGAGACAGAAGACTTACATCTCGACTCGTTCCACGCGGATTCCCCAGTTCTCGGTGGCTTCTTCCATCAGGCTCTGGACAAACACGGTCAGTCGGTCCTCTGCTTGCTGCGAAATCAATGGAGAGGCTACAAATTATCGAATATAGTGAGGGATAAATGGAGACACAGAGAGAGAATATGAAACTATCTTTGGAGAGGGTTTGGAGGATGAGATATCAGGAGCGCGGTTTAAAGAAAAGTTATCATGTGCTATCTTCGATACGGAGGTCGGCCATCATGGGACGCACAATTCTCTTCACCTCTTTTTAACTTTTATGGCGATTCTCGAAGTCCTTCACACACCTACAATATTTTATATATTTTTTCCCATTAATTGATTAATTCTCAATTAAATCTCAAACTTCTTTGTTTGCCATTCTATACGCTTATTTGAGGATTCTCCTCGCACACCAAGCCTAATCTAAAAGACGTTAACAAGTGCAGATTGTGATTCAAAGGCCTGCCATTCAAGTGCCGTCCTTGAGGAATCTCCGCCACATCCGCCCGGCCGGTCAGTAATCAAATCGGAGCCGTTTAAGGCGAGTGTCCAGCGGAGATCAAGGATGCTGCGCGGAGGTTCCTGCTTTACTGCCCTTCATTCTTTCGCGCGAGGATAAATGCTGATTTTTGTTCATTAGTTTGACGTTATCTCACAACCTTTGTCCGTAGTGGGTTCTGCCGAGAAGGCTTAGTTAGCGGGCGCCTGTATTGTTCAAAATCCCATTTTACAACCCTTGCTGCTTTTGCCATTCAAATGATTGAAGACCAACAAGCTCGTTCTTGTCTTGTTGTGTGTTGGAATCGCTGCGATGTCGATTGGAACCTCGTTGGACTGTGATCACTGGAAGAAGAAAAACAATAACCAATGAGATTACTGAAGAATATTTCAACATGGGATCAAATATCAGAAACGTCACCTACATTACAGGCAATTTAAATTGCAGATAATTTATGTCCTCATCTGCTGCCCATTCGACAGCATGGATCCAATTAGGTTCAATCCGGGGACTTGCTCCACTACTTCGCTCTTCCTGCGCCATTGCGTTGTTCGACATCCCCTACTGCAGGACTGAGCACCATCCGGCCTCGCAACTATCAAACCAGCTGAAAATTAGAGATATATTTTATGCGCTATTTTTAAAACATATTTCTACAACCCTTATGCTGTAATGATTAAAAATTGAGAGAGGGAAGGCATGGCTCATCAGTGGTGAACCCTCCAAGCGAGTCGCCATTTAAATCTCCAGACCGCTTCAATATTGGATTAGACTGAATTGGTATATACCCTGAATTTGTACAATAAATTGGTGTTTTGAAAGAGCTATGGACTTCTAGGAGGGTAGAAATATATAAATTGAAGATTTAATGCATCGAGCAATGTTCCTCCGCTAAATCACAAAATAAGCCTGTTGGGAAACATTTAAAATATCGCCTTCAACTAAACTGCAGTCCGAGAAGTCCATAGTTATTCCAAAACACCAATTTACTGCACCCAATAACAAATGCACGGTATTCAGTCTGATACAATAATGAAGCTGTCTGGAGATTGGAATGGCGAAACCACTGAGAGAGTTCACCACCCATGAGCCAAGCCTTCCCTCTTTCAATTTTTAATCATTGTAGTATTAGGATCGTAGAAGTAGTTTTTAATATAAAAGTTTAAATTAGCGCTTAAAATATATTTCTAATTCTCAGCAATTTATGGCGTTTGGTGATTATGATATTTTAATCAAACCAGCACTTTACATCGAGATTCCGACACATGGATCAGTTGAGAAATATTCCCAAAGAGTAAAAAAGTAGCAAAATTGGCGTTTTAAAGGAGAACTCTTCCCTTGAACATCCGGTCTCGTGTGCAATGACCACACTTCACGTGACCTGTCTGGACGTTTCTAGAGAATCTCTACAACTTCAGAAGAAGCTTACCAAACTCTGTACTTTAAATGTCACCACTGGAATAACATTTTAGAAACTTTTGAATTAAAACTCTTACAAATTGAAAATTAACGTACCAAAATTCCTGCAGATATAAACACAAAGGTAAAAAAAATCCCATCAACTGCTGTACCAAGCCCATCAACTGTTGTACCAAGCCAATCAACTGCTGTACCAAGCCCATCAACTGCTGTACAGAGACCATCAACTGTTGTACCAATTCAACTGCTGTACCAAGCACATCAACTGTTGTACCAATTCAACTGCTGTACCAAGCACATCAACTGTTGTACCAATTCAACTGCTGTACCAAGCCCATCAACTGTTGTACCAAGCCCATCAACTGCTGTACCAAGCCAATCAACTGCTGTACCAAGCCCATCAACTGCTGTACAGAGACCATCAACTGTTGTACCAATCCAACTGCTGTACCAAGCACATCAACTGTTGTACCAATTTAACTGCTGTACCAAGCACATCAACTGTTGTACCAAGCCCATCAACTGCTGTACCAACCCCATCAACTGCTGTACCGAACACATCAACTGTTGTACCAAGCCCATCAACTGCTGTACCAACCCCATCAACTGCTGTACCAAGCCCATCAACTGTTGTACCAAGCCCATCAACTGCTGTACCAAGCCCATCAACTGCTGTACCGAGCCCATCAACTGCTGTACCAAGCCCATCAACTGTTGTACCAAGCCCATCAACTGCTGTACCAAGCCCATCAACTGTTGTACCAAGCCCATCAACTGTTGTACCAAGCCCATCAACTGCTGTACCAAGCCCATCAACTGCTGTACCGAGCCCATCAACTGCTGTACCAACCCCATCAACTGTTGTACCAACCCCATCAACTGCTGTACCAACCCCATCAACTGCTGTACCGAGCCCATCAACTGCTGTACCAACTCCATCAACTGTTGTACCAAGCCCATCAACTGCTGTACCGAGCCCATCAACTGCTGTACCAACTCCATCAACTGCTGTACCGAACACATCAACTGTTGTACCAAGCCCATCAACTGCTGTACCAACCCCATCAACTGCTGTACCAAGCCCATCAACTGCTGTACCAAGCCCATCAACTGCTGTACCGAGCCCATCAACTGCTGTACCAACCCCATCAACTGCTGTACCAACCCCATCAACTGCTGTACCGAGCCCATCAACTGCTGTACCAACTCCATCAACTGCTGTACCGAACACATCAACTGTTGTACCAAGCCCATCAACTGCTGTACCAACCCCATCAACTGCTGTACCAAGCCCATCAACTGTTGTACCAAGCCCATCAACTGCTGTACCAAGCCCATCAACTGCTGTACCGAGCCCATCAACTGCTGTACCAAGCCCATCAACTGCTGTACCAACCCCATCAACTGCTGTACCAAGCCCATCAACTGCTGTACCGAGCCCATCAACTGCTGTACCAAGCCCATCAACTGCTGTACCGAGCCCATCAACTGCTGTACCAACCCCATCAACTGTTGTACCAAGCCCATCAACTGCTGTACCGAACACATCAACTGCTGTACCGAACACATCAACTGCTGTACCAAGCCCATCAACTGCTGTACCAAGCCCATCAACTGTTGTACCAAGCCCATCAACTGCTGTACCGAACACATCAACTGTTATACCAAGCCCATCAACTGCTGTACCAAGCCCATCAACTGCTGTACCAAGCCCATCAACTGTTGTACCAAGCCCATCAACTGTTGTACCAAGCCCATCAACTGCTGTACCAACCCCATCAACTGTTGTACCAAGCCCATCAACTGCTGTACCGAACACATCAACTGCTGTACCAAGCCCATCAACTGCTGTACCAAGCCCATCAACTGTTGTACCAAGCCCATCAACTGTTGTACCAAGCCCATCAACTGCTGTACCAACTCCATCAACTGCTGTACCGAACACATCAACTGTTGTACCAACCCCATCAACTGCTGTACCAAGCCCATCAACTGCTGTACCAAGCCCATCAACTGCTGTACCGAGCCCATCAACTGCTGTACCGAGCCCATCAACTGCTGTACCGAGCCCATCAACTGTTGTACCAAGCCCATCAACTGTTGTACCAAGCCCATCAACTGCTGTACCAACTCCATCAACTGCTGTACCAACTCCATCAACTGCTGTACCAAGCCCATCAACTGTTGTACCAAGCCCATCAACTGCTGTACCAAGCCCATCAACTGCTGTACCAAGCCCATCAACTGTTGTACCAAGCCCATCAACTGCTGTACCGAACACATCAACTGCTGTACCAAGCCCATCAACTGTTGTACCAAGCCCATCAACTGTTGTACCAAGCCCATCAACTGCTGTACCAACTCCATCAACTGCTGTACCGAACACATCAACTGCTGTACCGAACACATCAACTGCTGTACCAACCCCATCAACTGCTGTACCAAGCCCATCAACTGCTGTACCAAGCCCATCAACTGCTGTACCAAGCCCATCAACTGCTGTACCGAGCCCATCAACTGCTGTACCAACCCCATCAACTGCTGTACCAACCCCATCAACTGCTGTACCGAGCCCATCAACTGCTGTACCGAACACATCAACTGTTGTACCGAACACATCAACTGCTGTACCAACCCCATCAACTGCTGTACCAAGCCCATCAACTGTTGTACCAAGCCCATCAACTGTTGTACCAAGCCCATCAACTGCTGTACCGAGCCCATCAACTGCTGTACCAAGCCCATCAACTGCTGTACCAACCCCATCAACTGCTGTACCAAGCCCATCAACTGCTGTACCGAGCCCATCAACTGCTGTACCAAGCCCATCAACTGCTGTACCGAGCCCATCAACTGCTGTACCAACCCCATCAACTGCTGTACCAAGCCCATCAACTGTTGTACCAACCCCATCAACTGCTGTACCAAGCCCATCAACTGCTGTACCGAGCCCATCAACTGCTGTACCAAGCCCATCAACTGCTGTACCAACCCCATCAACTGCTGTACCAAGCCCATCAACTGCTGTACCGAGCCCATCAACTGCTGTACCAAGCCCATCAACTGCTGTACCGAGCCCATCAACTGCTGTACCAACCCCATCAACTGCTGTACCAAGCCCATCAACTGCTGTACCGAACACATCAACTGTTGTACCAAGCCCATCAACTGCTGTACCGAGCCCATCAACTGCTGTACCAACCCCATCAACTGTTGTACCAAGCCCATCAACTGCTGTACCAAGCCCATCAACTGCTGTACCGAGCCCATCAACTGCTGTACCAAGCCCATCAACTGTTGTACCAAGCCCATCAACTGCTGTACCGAGCCCATCAACTGTTGTACCAAGCCCATCAACTGCTGTACCAAGCCCATCAACTGTTGTACCAAGCCCATCAACTGTTGTACCAAGCCCATCAACTGCTGTACCGAGCCCATCAACTGCTGTACCGAGCCCATCAACTGCTGTACCAAGCCCATCAACTGCTGTACCGAACACATCAACTGTTGTACCAAGCCCATCAACTGCTGTACCAAGCCCATCAACTGCTGTACCGAGCCCATCAACTGCTGTACCGAGCCCATCAAGTGTTGGACCATGTCAAAAGAAATGTAATCGGCCTCAGCCATCACGTGACATATTGTCTGAGTACAAGTGAGGCACTAAGTCGGGCACCTGCGTGGCTTTGGCGGCGGACTGGCGGTCCGACAACAGGTCCTGCAGCTCCCGCACGCCCATGGCGGACCGCAGCGAGGTCCCGGCCACCAGGCGGACGGACTGGGCGAGGTGCCGCACCCCTCCCACCGCTGCCGTGGGCTCCGTCACTCGGTAGTACACCACGGCGTCCACGCTCAGCGTCACGGCATCCCGCGTCAGCACCTGCACACGCCCGCGTTCTGTATCAGCTGCTGATGTTGTTTCGCCGCTCAGCCGAGGGATGGAGCTGCAGACGATCGCGTCCGGTACTTTCCTTGCTCGACTTCTACAGTGGCCTAGAGTCGCACAACGTCTAAAAATAATTATAACAAAGTTTTAAACACTTGCACAAAGAAGACGTTGGTGCTAACATCTGAAAGGAACGGCGTGAATTAATGAGAGAGGAGCATGGCTCTATTTAGCCCCGAGTGGAGGGAGGGAGGAACACAAAGCGCGGCTAAATTGAAACCGGAAGTGCTTGAAAGGAAAGGAAAATGAATTTTTAAATTGTTTTTTCCTTTTTACCCTCACAGCCCTCGCGCTTCCACCATTCCACATCCAGGAAATGTTGCCAGCCAAGTTTGCTTCCTGGACGCACCGCATAAGTTGAACCCACGACGTTCACACATCACCGCGTACAAACTGGACACAGTTCGGCTCGTCGATCCTTCAACGGTCCTACGGCGTGATAAAGTCACTCGGAAAATAAATAATGGCGCTCTTCTCTCTTAGGGTTAACGTAACTACAGAGGTTATGTGGAAGGAACATCTTCAAGGGCGGGGCGGGGCGTCGTCTCCAGGGCGGAATATTTGATGACCAAATATGGCTAATTAGGGCAATGGGTCTCGCGCCCTCGTTTGTCTTCTGCCGAGGTCGTAGCAACTCCTCTTCTGTTAACCCTAAGTTCCCTGGTCATTGAAGGCCGACACGGCAACTCCGCGTGGCAGGATTTGTTCCATGTATGTATCCCGGCAAACTTATTCAATTGTTTAATTTACCGCTAGTTCTCTCTCTCGGGGCACAACAACCTGGTTATTGTGTGAGTCCTATCAATGGATAGATATAATACACTGAATGGCAATTATTAAGAAAATTGATAACACTACGGCAGTGGAACATGCTAGAGAGGAATTAGAATGTCTTGAAGGACGTGTCACACACACCAACAAATATACTTTTTATTCAATGAAATATAACTCTTTGAACCTGTATTTTTAATTAAATAGATTTTTGCGTAAAATAACTCTATATTTCATTCCAAATATTAAGCCTTCGTTGAGAATGGAGGTTCAGATAAAGTTAGATAACCCGACGAACAAAGAATGGTTTTATACATTGAAAAATGTAAATTTTTAATATATCAAATTAAATATTTAACTGATGTCGTTTATTTTGTCGGTTAAAATTGTCCTCGTGAAGGCTTCAATATTTATATATTTTTTTCTAGATACTTGACCGTTAAATAAAATCAAGTCCTATTGATCAAAATGGATACCAAAAGAACCTACAGCAAAAATGGTATGTTCCAATTGGATGTTTTAAAGCTTTATTTAAAAAAGAAAACACTTTTATTATCAAACACCAAATAGCTATAAAGTATATAAAAATTCAATATATATACAGTGGTACCTCGACATACGAGTTTAATTCGTTCCGCAACCTTGCTCGTATCTTGAATTACTCGTATCTCGAAGCAAATTTCCCCATACAAAACAATTGAACTACCATTAATCCGTTCCAACCTCCAAAATGTCACCCCAGTTATTTTTGTTACGTGGTTTTAAATAATAAAAACGTATTTATAAATATCAAATATTTATTGCACAAAAACAAAAAAGAGAATGTAAAGAAATAAATTAGATATCCTCACTGGTCTCTGCCTTTTTCGCTACATTTTTCTCGCCTGTAGGCCGTTTAGAAAAAAACATGTCCAAGGAGGTTTGTTTCTTCCTCCCTCTCAGAACGTTCCGGAAATGAGTTAGGCAAGCACACAAAAATATAATAAACTTGAATTTGTTTATTTAAGTCTCAAAAACAAAGCTTTGCATATAGAACAAATAATAATGAAGAAGAAGAAAGAACAAACAGCAAAAACAAAATAAAAGTACTGGTCAAAAAGAAACATTTAAAATCACAGATTAATATCTTCAACACTACCGAACCGAACTCGTATCTCGAATTTCGCTCGTAACTAAAAGCAAAAAATCACTTGCTCGTCGGCTCGTATCTCGAAAAACTCGTATGTTGGGGCGCTCGTATGTCGAGGTACCACTGTATATTTAAAATAATTTTCTTTAAACTGCAATTATATCTCCCACTTGGAGGGGAAGACAAATATTCAGGACTTGTGTTGGTACAAGAGTCCAATTTCAAATTAAGCCTCGTTTCCAATTCGCACCAACTTCTCCTGTGAGATATCGAAGTGGATCCATCACAACGCACTATTTTTTAACTCCAAGAAAGATATTGAAATATAAAAATGATAGAAAAAACAATGTTTTTTTTCTCATTTTAATATTATTAAATATATTTTTCAAAAAAGCCTAAAAATATTAATTATTGTAGCGCGCGGCCATTTCTATTTAAAAAAAAAAAGCAATTTCCTACCGCTCTTGCTGCAATGAGAAAAATATTGGGAGGACCTGGCTCATCGTTAGTGAACCCTCCTCCCAGCGGTATCGCCAGTGTAATACTCTCGTTGAATTAGAACACGGAAATGTTAACATAATGTGGGCAGACCACGTGACGTAACCTTCCGCGATCTTTTTACCCACTGACCTCTCTCTCTCTGCCATTCTTTCAAATATTCTCCAACACAGGATTGCTTCAAGTATATTCCACTGCTCCAACCGTTCTGTTTGACTGCCAACATGTGCTGGCTACGAACATTACAAATATGCACCTCTTACTTGCGCCTCTCCATCAAACAATGGCCGAGAGTCACTTGGGACACTGGTAGTTGCCGCGATAACTTTCTGCCTCATCATTTCCAGCAAGATGTGCAACTAAGGTTTACTAATGTGTGGATAATCATTGAACGAAAAGTATTGCTAAAAAAGTTGTGGAAAACGAGAAAAACAAAGTTTTATCTGGAAAAGTTGTAATACTCTTGGACCACTCACATTGCTGGTAGCTCATGTTTGAAATATTTCAATGACATTTTAAAACTTGCAGAAAGCAACAGACCAAGCAACAGCTCCTACCTCCTGGGGCGGGATGTCCAGCGACGTCGTGCGCAGGTCCATCTTGACGAAGGTGTCGATGCAGGGAACGGTGAAGTACACCCCTGCACAGGGCGCCAGGTCACTCCGCCGCGTCACGCCGCACCACGTGGCACCTACCCGGACCTTTGGCGTCCTTCCCCTGCATCTTGCCCAGCTTGAACAGCACGGCCCGTTCGTAGTCGTGCACCAGCTGCGACCCCAAGTCTGCGGTGATCACAGGGAGGCATAACATGTGGATTCAGTGCGTAGTTGTGTTTTTCTCCTCAAATACTAATTTAATTATTGCAAATATTCCGTTGCTGTGATTTTAAAGATCACACCTCAAAGTCCCATTGCCTTTAGCGCCGCAGAACTGAAGCCATTGCCGTTGGATCAACTCCCCTGCAAGCTCTCTGGTCCGATCTCTTCATCTTCAGCCTCTGACCAATAGAGCTGCCGCAATCAGCCATGACTAGTGCAATGGCCCTCCCACGGAGCCGTCTTTCTGTGGGGTTTTGAATGAGACAGAGTTCTCCCTGTGTGTTGGCATCCATCGCTACTTATTGGCCAGGGTTGCCTCTGCTTATTGCGCAGCTAATCTCTGATTCTGGTGGCTTATCCCGGCCCCGTATTGCACCACTTTACAGATCAATTAGAAATCCTGAAGACATTGCCCTTATTGCAGAGGGCGAATACAACACACTTGAAAAACTCTCTGAAATATATTAATACGTCACTAGAGAATAAAGAGCTACATGAAGATCACTAAAAGGAAGGCCAAAATAATGAATGCACAAAGCGAGGATACGTCTTAAAGTTTCCTGGAGGACGAAACACTGGCCCTGTACCTTGGCAGTCGAATCATCTCAAGGAGAAAGAGTCAACGAGAGCATAAAAGCAAGAATAGCCCCAGGAAAAATGGCATTTAACATGAAGTTTAGGCAACATCAAAAGTACGGCAGGTTACGGCAAAAATAACTTTATCAAAGTTTTATTTGCAGCGTGTGCCTCGAGACCTGGACTCTTTGAAAGTCACAAAACTACGAGATGTGGCGCTGGCACCGAATACTGTGGATTGACAGCCTGAGTAACGAAAATGTCCTAAAATTGATCAAGGATGGATATGGAGCCTTCTGGAGACGTTTGAGTACAGGAGGAGGGCACTCTCGGAGTGGTATTATTGGATGGAGGTCGAAGGCCGAGTTCATGGACGGGAGAAAACCTTATAACGTCGTTTAAAGTCTGGAAAGGAAGTTCTTGTGTGGAGGAAGCTGTCATTCCCCCATCTATGGGTGGAGCAGAAATACATTCATGGCCACAATAGAGGCAATTTTAGGCACACTTGGTTATCTCGTGTGCCTTCAATAAAGGTCACTGTAATATCTTTCAGAGTTATTGTCCCGATATACATGCTGAAAACTTCCTTAAGATTCGTCCATGAGTGTGGATAAACCAAAAGTCTCTGTGGAAAGTTCTTTTGGTCGATCTCATCTGTAACCTGTAAACTCTTGTGTTTCCAAGAACATATCCAACTTGTCTACCCTGGAATACATTCTTTCTTTTTATAAATAAACCCAATTTCTTTAACGAAATCTTTGGTTCCTCTTTGAGCAATTCTTTTTTACTCTAGAATTTTGACCATAAGAAAAGTGGTGTTGGCCCCACATCCTACGTGAGGTACCACAGTAGAGAACACGGCTGGGACAAACATCCCAGGACAGCAGTGTAGGACCAGAATGTATTGTTACAACATGGCGGGAATTCTCTCTAGTGTAGAGTTGATGTGGAAGACCATCATCAACGGCCAGTCAATAAATTTATCTCAACAACCACAATGATAGAACTCGAAATGGATGCAAGACCCACTTTACTCATTAAGTTGACCCAACAATGAAACAATGTAACAATGATCGGTACCCAACATTGAGGCAAAATGAAATCCCATAGCGATTATAAAGGATCGACACTAGAGCGAGTAGAAATTCCAGAGAAACACGCTTGTGTTAGAAGCGCTTTCACTAAAAGTGAATTTAAATTTAATGGCAGCACTTGGCGGCTCAACACATCCGGACAAAAGTTCCATTGAGAAGTTGACAAGAATGAATCAAGTTGAGTGGAGACAGTTGTTGATGGAGGACAACGTGCCCTTGAACAACTTCCTGGCTGCACGTTGCTACATCTACAGAGGGTGTTCACACTTATAGGAAACGAGCGCCCGGTGTAAAAAAGGAACTATTACTTTATTTTAAAAAATCAACAACGTGGAATTCGAAAAGGCTTAAGCTAATTCTAACACGCAATACATTTTTTAAAAAATTAAAAAAAAAAGTCCTTCAAATACAATAATTTCATAAGATGTTATATTTTAGGACTTTATAGAGCTAATCTTACCTATTTGGACATAATTAAAATATGCAAACAAGATTATATCAACATTTCTAAAAAAGGTATTTATAATATTATTCACGACAAAAATATCAAGTTTTTATTCAAAGCACCTACGGAGAAATGGACAAAAGATTATCACCCTATATCTGTGAGAACTCCTGCAACTGTCAAAAAAGTGAAAAAATATATTACAAAAGAAATTCCTATGCCACAAAGAGATATAGCCAAATTAATAGGAATATCAGTGTCAACAATAAATAAAATCTATATATATATATAAATGAATGTCTGTCTGTGTGTGTGTACTCTATAGATTCAAAAACCATACATCCAATCGCCGTGAAATTTTGGGATATTATTAGGTATATCCCCGGAAAGGTTTTCGAAAAACAATTTCTTGAATATCTTGAATATCCTTAGAGTTATTTGCATATTTGTAGATTTAACTCGCAAGCAGCGCCACCTTGCGACGGAGATAGGCTTAGGCAGAAAGTCTGCTCCACGCCTGGTGACCTTGGGTCTTTCAGGGCTAATATATTAAGTAAAACTAATTCAAGTATTAAAGTATTGTACTTTATTATTTAAAAAGTTTAAATAATTGTGCAAGACGATATATACGATATAAAAAAATCAAAAGAAATAATGAGTATCGTTTAAATATAAAATTCGAATAAATATAAATGCGATACTAAAAATTAAATAACTTATATAGAAGCTTTTGCATAGTTTCGTCCTGTAAGCATACCAACTTGATAAAAGTTTCCTGTTTTCCCTTTGAATTTACTTGATACGAACCTCTATTAATTTTGAATTAGTAGAAATCAGACGATAACCATAGGTCATAGCCATTAAAATGTTGGTTTAGGTCGTCAATCCTTTGCGAACAAATGGAAATATCCACGCTGGCGCACTCTCCGCAGATTTTTAAAATGATATCCCGTGTCGTTTTTTTTTTTTTTTTGTTTAATTTGAGAGCCACCCCTCGCTTGAAGCAAATCCTTTAATCCCAAGAGACTGCGCGAAAGACTTGAACATGAAACCGCCGACGGAACGTTTTGTCCTCTACGTTTGTCCTCTACGCCGGCAACGTTTTTCCTCATATCTTAATTTTCAGATAGCATCTCGCATATTAATAAAATCAAGTAAAGAAGAGCTTCATTACGAAATTAGTGATTTATTATTTTAAATACAGCTATTCACAAATGTTCGTTTGTGGCAAGATACTATTCCTTTAACTTCCAATTACCGAGGGAACCAATTAATATTGATTTTATTCAACTTATCGAGTATTTTTCAAGGGACCGGGAAAAAATGTTCAATTTATCGAGAGATTCAAATTTACGAGTTTCAAATTATCAAAATATATCTATTATTTTTTTACATATGTTATATTCAAATGACATTTATGTAGGGGTAATTTTATTGTTAATTTTCATTTTGATGTATTGTATACATTTGATCATTAATAAATTATTATTTAGGTATTAAAACTGCATTTTTGTTCAAAGACAGCAACGTTTGAACGGGTACAGCTAGGTGGAGCAAATAATCAAACATAAAGTTATCTTGCCAAGTATAGATTCAGTAGGGATTGGATGTTTTCTAGGATTGTTTTTACAAATGTTCGTTAGACAAACCTTTACTCGGGTAAAAACCGGGCGAAGCCGGGTACATCCGCTAGTAATAAATAAAGATTTAGGCCTAAAAGCTACAAAAAAACATGCGGTTCACAAATTGTTTCAGAGCCATATTCGTCAGCGACACACTATCAGCAGATATTTTTATGAAAATTTCTTGGCTGCTGATAGATGGAAATTTATTGTTACATATGACGAAGCATGAGTATATTTAACCGATTGTGACAGAAAAAGAGCTATATACTATCAAAAGAGGGTGGTAAAATCACGGCCAATTTGGTTCAAGGAATGTGCCGAAAGTTACCCCAAAGGATTTATGGTGGCATGCGGTATTTCATATGAAGGAAAATTAAAAATAAGAAAAGTTGAAAGAAATGCCAAAATAAACCGGAGTACTATCAAAACAACATTTTAGAACCTATATTTTTAAATGATATTCCCTCTATCTATGGAAAACAGAGCAACAAAGTCTGGTTTCACCATAATAACGCCACAAGTCATACCTCATCTTCAACCCAAGCTTATTTGGAAGATCTAAGGCAAAGAACAGGAATCAACACTATTCCAAAGAACAGAACCCCTGTAAAATCTCCTGATTTAGCCCCGATGGATTTTTGCATTTTTGGATGCCTTAAAAGAGCACTTGGAAAGAGACACCATAGGACAATTGAAGGTCTCTGGAAAGTGGTAAAGGAAGAATGGGATCTTTTGAGCATGACCATGATCAGAAAGTGTCTGCTATCGTGGAAAATCTGGTGCCGTTCTGTAAATAAACAAAAAGGCTTTCAAATAGAACATTTGCAAAATTTCAAATATGGTGTTAATTTTTAATATTTTATAATAAAACTTGTTTCCTATAAGTGTGAACACCCTCTGTATGTAATTGTATATGCTGTTTGTAACGGAAAATATGGTATGATTGTGCAAATAGGGTTTGTCCGTATGTAAATAGAGGGCTGGCTCACCTTGATGCAGATGAAGACGGACACGGGGAAGGTGACGACCACCAGGAAGAGCGAAGCGATGGTCAGGATGTTGGCCAGCAGGTCGTGCTCGTCATCTTCCCCGTCTGCAACATTCCTGTCGTCACAGAACTATGTCCCAGAACTGTCGTCACCCAGCACAGAACTATGTCCCAGAACTGTCGTCACCCAGCACAGAACTGTCGTCACCCAGCACAGAACTATGTCTCAGAACTGTCGTCACCCAGCACAGAACTATGTCTCAGAACTGTCGTCGCCCAGCACAGAACTATGTCCCAGAACTGTCGTCGCCTCGCACAGAACTATGTCCCAGAACTGTCGTCGTCCAGCACAGAACTATGTCCCAGAACTGTGGTCACCCAGCACAGAACTATGTCCCAGAACTGTCGTCACCCAGCACAGAACTATGTCCCAGAACTGTCGTCACCCAGCACAGAACTATGTCCCAGAACTGTCGTCACCCAGCACAGAAATATGTCCCAGAACTGTCGTCACCCAGCACAGAACTATGTCCCAGAACTGTCGTCACCCAGCACAGAACTATGTCCCAGAACTGTCGTCACCCAGCACAGAACTGTCGTCACCCAGCACAGAACTATGTCCCAGAACTGTCGTCACCCAGCACAGAACTATGTCCCAGAACTGTCGTCGCCCAGCACAGAACTGTCGTCACCCAGCACAGAACTATGTCCCAGAACTGTCGTCACCCAGCACAGAACTGTCGTCACCCAGCACAGAACTATGTCCCAGAACTGTCGTCACCCAGCACAGAACTATGTCCCAGAACTGTCGTCGCCCAGCACAGAACTGTCGTCACCCAGCACAGAACTATGTCCCAGAACTGTCGTCACCCAGCACAGAACTGTCGTCACCCAGCACAGAACTATGTCCCAGAACTGTCGTCGCCCAGCACAGAACTATGTCCCAGAACTGTCGTCACCCAGCACAGAGCTGTCGTCACCCAGCACAGAACTATGTCCCAGAACTGTCGTCGCCCAGCACAGAACTATGTCCCAGAACTGTGGTCACCCAGCACAGAACTATGTCCCAGAACTGTCGTCGCCCAGCACAGAACTATGTCCCAGAACTGTCGTCGCCCAGCACAGAACTATGTTCCAGAACTGTCGTCTCCCAGCACAGAACTATGTCCCAGAACTGTCGTCTCCCAGCACAGAACTATGTCCTAGAACTGTCGTCGCCCAGCACAGAACTATGTCCCAGAACTGTCGTCGCCCAGCACAGAACTATGTCCCAGAACTGTGGTCACCCAGCACAGAACTATGTCCCAGAACTGTCGTCACCCAGCACAGAACTATGTCCCAGAACTGTCGTCGCCCAGCACAGAACTATGTCCCAGAACTGTGGTCACCCAGCACAAAACTATGTCCTAGAACTGTCGTCGCCCAGCACAGAACTATGTTCCAGAACTGTCGTCGCCCAGCACAGAACTATGTCCCAGAACTGTCATCGCCCAGCACAGAACTATGTCCTAGAACTGTCGTCGCCCAGCTCAGAACTATGTTCCAGAACTGTCGTCGCCCAGCACAGAACTATGTCCCAGAACTGTCGTCGCCCAGCACAGAACTATGTTCCAGAACTGTCGTCGCCCCGCACAGAACTATGTCCCAGAACTGTCGTCGCCCAGCACAGAACTATGTTCCAGAACTGTCGTCGCCCCGCACAGAACTATGTTCCAGAACTGTCGTCGCCCCGCACAGAACTATGTCCCAAAACTGTCGTCGCCCAGCACAGAACTATGTCCCAGAACTGTCGTCGCCCAGCACAGAACTATGTTCCAGAACTGTCGTCGCCCAGCACAGAACTATGTCCCAGAGCTGTCGTCGCCCAGCACAGAACTATGTTCCAGAACTGTCGTCGCCCAGCACAGAACTATGTCCCAGAACTGTCGTCGCCCAGCACAGAACTATGTCCCAGAACTGTCGTCGCCCAGCACAGAACTATATCCCAGAACTGTCGTCGCCCAGCACAGAACTATGTCCCAGAACTGTCGTCGCCCAGCACAGAACTATGTTCCAGAACTGTCGTCGCCCAGCACAGAACTATGTCTCAGAACTGTCGTCGCCCAGCACAGAACTATGGAAAAATATGTCACCCCCAGATATAACATAAGCCCAAGAAGTTCCTGTATATAAAGGCCGGGCAAGGCGCTGTCCTCTCACTAACTGCACTTTCCTTGTTTTTCTTCAACAGCGAGAAATTGCTCCACGAGAAAATGGCATCGTTTGACTTCCGCCTCTTGCACTGCGGGGGATATTGCTCTATAGACGCTCGCACCTTGGCTGGCCGGGAGTGGGGCCACTTGACTCACCACGTCGACGAAATCAATTTCCTGTCCTCCGTGTGACCCGGCTGTTTGTGTGACTTTCTCACCTGCTTCTTGTGCGTGGGTTCCCAGAGTTCGGGATTTATATGCTATGAGGGCGTCTCTTTCACACTACTTTGCAATTGGTTATTATCAATTGGATATATAAAATGTTCTTTTTTGTTTTCAAGTGTTGATAGAGCCATTTTTGTTATTTCATATTGCTATCACGGTTCTCTTTTCAAAAATCCCTATACTAATATATACGGACGGTACATTATATTCGTGTAAATATATTGTGTTCATTTATACGGGAGGTAAGATATTATTAGTTGTGACATATTTCTACCGCGGGCCCTACACAATCCAGTCAAACTCCGACCTGGCTACAGCCTCGGCGATTCTTCTGAGCGTTTCTGGCACCTAGTCTAACCTGGACTGATGGGGCCGCAACAGCTCGAGGTCGTTCCCAATTGGCCGCCCTCTGCCAGCCAATCAGCCACGGCGCAGGCGATCAATGGTGCTCAACAACATTGCGGTGCATCGCCCAGATTGTACCGCTGATTCCTGCTCAACTGATGCCTCTCTAATATATCACGTGCGGCCTGATGGATCTGTTCCTTGGACTCTGCCATTTGGGAAACGCCCCTCGCCAACGATACTCTGGAATAAAGTTCCATCAATCCGGGGTTGCTCATGGCAGCTGGTTTCTCCGAACTCGGCCAGCTGCCGCCTGAGTCAGATTCCAACTGGATGCCGCGCGTATTTTACAGCTTGCCCCACCTAACATGGCGTCGACGACATGTGGCGCTGTATGGTCGTGAAGTAGTGTTGAAGGACACACAGTCAGAGATTGCTCCCCGAGGTGAGACGATCACTGGGCTGAGCTAAGTCGGGGCAGCAGAGCTCTAAATAGAATAGTTCTGCCGCTGTATTATGGAGTTTTACTTGATGCCGAGCAGAATGGCAAGTTACGAGTATAATATATGAATGACATGTATACAGAGTGTGATCACAAAAGGCATTAGGACCGAGGCTAGAAAATCTACGTGGTATTCAATTAATGTCCTTCTGAAACCTGCCCACCCGGCGTCCTCCCAATGTTGGAAGCAACCTCGTCATCCTGAAATATTCTCCTTTCAAGTGCGACTTGATTTTAGAGGGCGAGTCCTGCAGAGGTCGGAGACAAATTCTATATGTCGTCATCTAATTTCAAATGTTTGAATAATTGTTTTCAGGTTAATAATAATAGGTGGTTTCTTTTAAACAAAAATCGAAATCTATTTTTAAAGAGAAATAACGATTCATTCTAACTTTAAGGATGAAGTATGATAGGATGAATTGTGAAGAGTAATGACAAACGGAAAAATAAAAGTGTCCAGGGGCGGGAATCGAACCCACAACCTTCTGCTTACCGGGCAGGTGCCATGTCCACTAGGCTAACCTGGACGTATTTTTCCGTTCGTAAATAATATTTAAAGTAACTTATAATACATTTAAAATACAATATAACGCGGCTGATGATTGTAAAACGAAAATTGCAATTATACCGCGAATGTTTCTTTTAAACAAAAATCGAAATCTATTTTTAAAGAGAAATAACGATTCATTCTAACTTTAAGGATGAAGTATGATAGGATGAATTGTGAAGAGTAATGACAAACGGAAAAATAAAAGTGTCCAGGGGCGGGAATCGAACCCACAACCTTTATTTTTCCGTTTGTCATTACTCTTCACAATTCATCCTATCATACTTCATCCTTAAAGTTAGAATGAATCGTTATTTCTCTTTAAAAATAGATTTCCATTTTTGTTTAAAAGAAACATTCGCGGTATAATTGCAATTTTCGTTTTACAATAATAGGTGGTGGATGAGAGAACTCATTGAAATCGTTCCTATTGTTGATGGTGTGATGTCCGCTCTTGACACTTTCTATATAATAGAATCGTATATCTCCAGACTGTTTCTTCCATTCACATGTATACGGATGAATTCACCTACTGAACTCTTCTTCATAGAATTGGACACGGAGAAATTCCCTACTCTAAAATTACCGTATAATATCAAAGCTGGAAAAACAAGAAAGCTGTCAGAATTAATAATCTACCCAACGAAGCAATCGAAGCGTGTTATCTAAAGAATTACAATGTTTGAAAGACATTTTTTTCCTTTCAAATATTTGTTGTTAAAAATATTTGTTTATATCACAGTAGCCTGTGTTTGTCTCGGCGACTGGGTAAAAAGAAAGAGCTATTTTTTTATTCAAATTTGACAGAAACAAAATGTTGGTCAGGCAAGTCAATGGCGGGGATTGTTGGCAGGAATCTGCTCTTGTTTAATTCAACGTATCTGAATAGCATTCGAGTTTTGTGTTGTGGGGAGAACTACCCAAGTCTACAGGAATTTCAAGCAAATCATTTCACACATATCTCCAGATCTCGAGCCCATAAATTTTGTTCTTTGGCTTCTTGAACCCTGTCACCTTTGTCAGCCTTTGGGAAGAATGCTTGGAGTTTTGGAATAATATTGAGCTCAAAGTTTTACAAAATGGTAGCGGTAGTAGAGATGTCCGCGCATAATCTCTTTTTATATTAAAAAATCAAAATAAATATTTAGGTTTTTTTTTTCAAAATCGTTTATTCAAAACTTGTGGACACTCTCTACACACTTATCAAATTCAACAATTTACGCTGTGGTTTTGCCAATTTCACAAATAAAACTTTGGCAGCTCAGCGTGTAGTTTGGAGAATGTTGGTTAGGTCGAGGACGAATTCACTTCAATGACACCTTCGATAGTCTTGTTGCTTCTCCCCACAACATGGTGGTGAGATCTCTCCATGGATGTCTCTGGGTGGTCCTGAGTCTAGTCTGAATCAGCAAATATCGGGAATGCAATTAATTCTTCATTTTATTTTACACAATCGAGCACATCTCCCCGCACAGTTTGCAGATATGCACGGGAATGGTGGAATTCCAAGTTTTACAAATTATATTACCAATCTATGGGTCGTTTATTTTAATGACATATATTTGTTCTTTTGTTGTTGTTGCTGTGTCTTCCGAGATGAGGTTTCAAATGCTGGAACTGCACAGAAGTTAGAAAAAAGGAATTTATATTGTTTCCCTTCTTCCGATTTTTCATATTTGGATTTAACTCAGCCTTAATGCACTATTACATATTGTCACATTATTTGTCACATTGAAGCAGAAGATTGATGCAGATGTATTCGAGGGCATTTTCCAGGGAATTTCTTTAAATATTGCGCTTTTAATTGATTTAATCCTGATATGATTTTCTTGAATTTAATTTGCATGGGGCAATATTTGGATTATTTTCGTGTTGAAAAGGGCGGTTAAGTTGGATAAACCTCTGCTATTGTGTTAATTGCAGAGCTTTAGTTTTTACATTTGAAGTATGATGGGAGAAACTTAAGTTCGGCTTTTGTAAGAATCTGAAACCCCCTAAGGTCTGTTTATAAATGATAGCGTTTCATGTAAGATCCGGATTGCGAATTAACGGTAAGTCTGCCATAGCTGGGAGAATCTCCTCGAAGGACTGTCTGACTGAAGTAAGAGTTCCAGATGTTTGCTCGGAGTCGAAATTGTATTGTGTTAAGTAGCATATATTTGATAAAATGTTCCTTTGGTTATTATAATGTACCTTTGTACAGAGATACAATAGCTCCATAATTTGGTCTATATTGGTTATGATATCATTTATGATCATTGTTAATCAATCGTGAGGTGTTTCTGTATTGATGGTCTGTGAGGTTTGATCACTTCTAGAAACTGTATGACATTTTGTCTGAACATCTGGTGATCACACATTATATACAACAGTTACTTGGTAGTTGCCAGTTATTGAGTTGTTTAGACTTTGAGGGATCCTGTTTATAGCGATTTTATTTAGCTTGCAAATGTTTACCCATTATTGGGACTTTTTGGCCGATTTTCTTTGTTAAATGTTTCTTCACATTTATCGAGGTATTATTTGCAGACTTTGATGTTATTGTGCTAGATGTCTGGTAAAGTGCCTTAGTAATCATTGGTGCAATGAGAGGTTTGAGCAAAATCAATCATTCCTCCAGGGAAGAGTGTCTTCTTCAAAAACATTTTTATTCTCTAGCTTTCGGGCACGGACGTCCTTTTACAGGAGAAAACATGGTATAATGATACGCCAATAGAACACGAGTTAAATATAATCGGATACTATTTTACATATTTTTTTGTGTGAAGATATAAAAATATTATTTTTACATATTAAATATTATACAAATTGAGACAAAATATTTTAAAAATATATATCTCTAATAAGAGGACAAACAAATGAATAAATATAGGCCACCAGAAAAAACCAAGGAAGTAAGGAATACATAGTTAGGTTGTAGTTATCATTATTAGGAGATGTCTACCTGGTTCCCACCGCTGCTATTCTGAGACCATTTCTGTATTTGGATGATTTGGGGTGAGCTCAGGGAACAGTATATTATAAACTTCCGGAATATCAATTCTTCTGTTAATACTATTGTGCTTTCTTGATATTATGGATTCTATGATGAGTCTCTGTTGTTTATTGGGGATGTTTTTTGGAATAATGGGTTCTTGGTCCGGATAGTGCGAAGGAATGACCTGTTTCTCTTACATGATGGTATACTAGAGATCTATTGTCCTGGTTTTCGATATTTCGTTGATGTTCAGATATTCTTACATTTAAATTTCTACCTGTTTCACCTACGTATTTGGTTTTGCATTCGTTGCATTCTATAGAGTATATGGCATTCTTAATATTGAAAGGGTAATTAAGGCTATTGCTTTTTGTTATAGGGTTTCTTAGTAGTGAACTTAAACTTGGTGAGTTGCTGTAAGTAATGATAACTACAACCTAGCTATGTATTCCTTACTTCCTTGGTTTTTTCTGGTGGCCTATATTTATTCATTTGTTTGTCCTCTTATTAGAGATATATATTAAATATTATGTCTTAATTTGTATAATAGTTAATATGTAAAAATAATATTTTTATATCTTCACACAAAAAAAAATATGTAAAATAGTATCCGATTATATTTAACTCGTGTTCTATTGGCGTATCATTATACCATGTTTTCTCCTGTAGAAGGACGTCCGAAAGCTAGAGAACAATAAAATGTTTTTGAAGAAGACACTTTTCCCTGGAGGAATGATTGATTTTGCTCAATATTTATGCAAGGGATTATTTTATAGAATGAGAGGTTTGTTGAATGAAGCCATTATTTCACACGAGAGTAGTTTAGATGGAATGTGCTTCAGATAATTCTGAGAGTAACATCCACGGAGGAGGTCCCGTAATGCCACTAGCAGCAAGGATCCATATGGCCGTCTACCTTTCTATGGCCTTTAGTTTCGCTCTGGAATTCCATGAAAGGTTTCTGTGACTTCCCCATCTATAATTAGGTCTCCACTAGAATATCATCCATTTTCATATTTTCTGCCATCGGTATATATTTTGTGGTTTTCGGGATTGAATTAATAATTCTTAAACTTGCGCGTGAAGAAGTCTGGGCCGATCTTTAGGTTCAGTTTACCTGTCTGCCTCAAAACGACGTTCGGAAGTAAACATTAGTTTCATTCCACACACTTATGTTTTAATTTAAGTATAACATTTATTTGCCTGGTACAGGAGTATTTCAATGTTTGCTTGCCATCACTCTGGTGTATGCGGCACCGATGTGGGCCAAATAAAGACGACCAGATCCAAGACGTCTCTTAGATTTATTTTCCTGAATGGTTCATGCGCTCAGAGCAGAATGTGGGCGAGTTTCACTGGAAGTCCTAAAACTCACTTTGAAATTGTGGCTACGAATAATAGTTGCTCTAAACTCTTTTTCTGACCCAATTGTTGTCCAAAGGGGGGAAACCCCAGTATAATTCGAGCTTCACAATCTATCCCAAAAGAGCATGCAAAACTAAAAAATGTCCTCACTACACCACTACCAGCACCTGAAACATTCATTTCTGATTGAGGTGATTTCTAGTCTGCCACTTCCAAACAGGACTTTTTGCGCAGCAGAAAATACTTGGATCACTTTCTCCGAAAGCGGATCAGAAAGAGAACTATGACTTAATCTGTATGTGATGAAATCCAGTCTTACTAAAGGCTTGGTTTGTGTGCATCATATCAAATAGCCAGCTTCTAATGCCTGTATTAACGCCTAGTTAGACCCAGGTATGTCCACATTTTGTCACCAAAAATCCTGTAATCATTTCTATTTAGAATTGTGAGTCCTTACGGGTTTTGTGAGTGAGTCAAAGGTAAGCAATCGCTACGTGCACATTCGCCTGCAACTTTTCCTACAAAAATATAGAGAACAAAATCTACCACCTACTTCACACACGTCCGAGGTGGCAACTTCCAATCTGTCCACCAACGTGGATGTCAACTCTAGCAAATGTTTAAAGTTTCTGTCTGAAATAAATATTTTTTATTATTAGAGGATGTTAATAGAGCTAGGAGAAAAAATGGTACATATATGTAATATTACGCGGTGATTATTACTCTTGGAGGTTGGTGATTGTTGTTGGTGGTGGCGCAGTCGTGGTGGCTGAGTGCTAAGGTGTACACAACAGGGGAAAGACCAGGAGACACGATTGATTGTTGAAATAAGGCAACTAATCGGAGGAAAGAAAGGCTTTGAGAAGGTGGAGCGGTTTTGGTTATTGGCTATCTATTCACATTGCGGTAAGATTGACTTATCTGAAAAGGATGAACGGGAGGGATCTCTAGAGCAGGTGTTACCTTGGTGGGATCCAAGTGATGACTACTCGATGGTGTCCAGTCGATGACTATAGGTCCTAACTCGGTGGGATGCAAGTGAAGACTCTAGGTGCTATCTCGGTGGGATCGAAGTGAAGACTGACAATTCTTGGTTCTCGATTTAACACGAGAACCCTTCTTACTTCTCATTGGTTGAAAGGTGTGACGTGGAGGTTCCCTATTGGTTCTCCACTAAATGAATTGCTCCCTGATTGGTCTACGTTACGTCTTTGTCTTTAGACGTGTTCCAGCTTGACCAGGAAGTGATAGTTTGTTGAACTCGAACTTTTATGAGTTCCGCGATAATTAAACTGGTAATAACTTTACTAATGATTGTGCTAACTCTTAAGCCTTCTTCCTAGGCCTTTCTTCTAGGCCTTTCTGTCCTCCAATGTTACCTTGTTCTTTATTGAAACAAATCATACATTTTCATACATATTGGATTGACTATTGGCATCTATGTATGTACAAATTATGACATATATATATTATATTTTAAAAAATAAAAAAGATAAGATTTCTGTTGTTTTGGATCATATTGGTGATTATACTATGGTGGTGCAGTCGTGGTTGAATAATTTTGAAATAAAAATAATAATATGGTTTTGAAAGAGATTGCTTTAATTGAGCTTTAGAATAAACATAATTTGGTAAAAGTACTGCCTGGCTTAAGGCGAGTGAACAAAGAAAACAAAAGATTATTTACATAATGTACAAAGTTTTGGGTCGGCCAACGGGGATAAAACAACAATCAGTTTATATAGTAGAAGCGTGACCTCTGGCGGTCGATTAAAACAGAGTATTTATATCTATGAAATTATAACTTTAAATAAAATAACATTTTAACATATAACATTTTTAAATAAAATATTTCAATATAACATTTTAAATAATATCTTAATATAACATTTTAAATAATATCTTAATATAACATTTTAAATAATATCTTAATATAACATTTTAAATAATATCTTAATATAACATTTTAAATAATATCTTAATATAACATTTTAAATAATATCTTAATATAACATTTTAAATAATATCTTAATATAACATTTTAAATAATATCTTAATATAAAATTTCAAATAATATCTTAATATAACATATATATATTAAAAATAAAGAAGGCATCTCCTGACCACGAGCACATGTGCTTTTTTAGATGGCAGAGCGCCATTGTGCTCGTGGTCAGGAGATGCCTTCTTTATTTTTAATATCAACACCTGATCCACTTATATATTTTTTTCTATTGTTTTTTCATATATATATATATATGAAAAATAGTACAAATGTAATATTGTACTGGGATAAGGTGCATAAATTAAGAAAAAGGCATCTCTTTATCGTGCAACTGAAAGTTGCTGATGGCTTGCGCCATTTATCATTAACTTTCAGTTGCACGATAAGGAGATGTATTTTTCTTATAAAACTTCTCTTATATATATGTGACAATATAGTGGTGAGGAGAGAAATATTCACACGACGAGTTGGAAAAGGAATCTGGAAGCCATCCGAGAGAGAAAGAGATAGCGAGAGCGCTGTCCGCTGAACGACTGTTTTCCCTGTGTACACAACCGGGGGGCTAACCAGGATAGTCGCCAGGTGGTGACGCCCCCCCCCCCTCAGGAATGTGGTCAAAATGGTCGTGAGTTAGTTGTCTTCTATCGACTACGTCTCTCTCTCTCTCTGGTCGACTGCAGATTTACTTTATTATTCCTGTAAGAGCATATATTATGACATATATATAGCTAATCCCACGTTATCCACGTACGTCCCTCTAGCCTGGTACAAAGGTCCAAGTGGAAACAAGCAGCGGCCACAAAGGGCGTGTTTGCCGAGCTTGGCAAATACTGGCTCTCCTCCCCGCCTGCAACGACCGCATTATTTTCCTCTTCTCCTCATCGCTTCCGTCGGTTTTTCCCTGTAGAAACTCTTTTCTTGGGCCGTCTTCTGGCATCGCTAGATATTTAACCTCTGTTAATGTGACGGATGGCGTGCAGTGACTCTGTGACGTCCGGAGTCCCCGCAGTGAGTACACAATGTCCAATATATTTATGATTTGGTGGATTTCTACAAGTCAAATCATTGGAATATAACATTCGATACACAACGCTCATTTATTGTTTTAGAATTTTATGTCTCTAACATTATATACATACACTACACATCTTCTATATATATATATAAATGAATGTTTGTATATGTCCGGTATACAAATTCGAGGTAGTTCACTAATTCAAACCAAAATTCCCATACATAGGTAAAAAATAACGGGGAAGACGATAGGCTATTTTAAAAAATATATAAATCAATTATTAAAACTATATATTCAAATTATTCTACTTAGCTCACGAACAGCGCCCTCTATCAAGTACTAAAAGGTTATAAATACGTTTAAAATCTAAATCTTCTCAATATTTTATTAATAATAGTTCGCTTAATAACACATATAATATAAATATTTATATAATAACTGCTCTAATTTGAAATATTTGGTAGGTTTTATTTATTTATATATTTTCATTTTTAGATATAACTGATCTAATTCGCCGTTTAAAATAACTAATAATAGTTCGCTTAAAATGTCTTCCTAGATCACGGAGTTTACTCGCCGATGGTTCTTGTTACCACGTGTCCCGCGACTTCATGCCTGGAAATGTCTTTGATTCTATTCCCAATGGCAGCTCCGGGCTCAGTGCGGATATCTGACATCTTCCTGATAACACAATTCAACCTCCTCAATATTTGAATGTTGTTTCTTGTAACCCGTAGATATCACGAACATCACCTTCTTTTAAAAAAAAGCTCTATTTTAAAAAATATTTTAAAATATTCAATTTCTCAGAAAGAAACTGATATCATCGTTGTCAAAAATATATTTTAAATACATTGACTCTGTAGGCACATCATTTAATCATCATTTAGATAAAATACATTGTGTTTTATATCAGGAATTTTTAATAATACATTTATTTCATAAATATTTTCAATCATATAAATAATGCCGTGTAAAGCTAACCCAAAAATGTTATATCTGTGGGAAATTTACAATTCCCACACAGAATATAAGAATATTTGGGTGCGGCCTTAGGGGACCAAGACAAGTGGCGCTGCCCCCATAGTGAGTGTTGAACTGATATCGAAGGCTTTTGCAATGGAAATCTTCTGGTGGTTTGGCGGAGAAATCTCCACGACGATTGTCTGTGTCTGCCCAATCACAGGCCTTAAAAGCAAGAAGGAACAAAGTTATTTTTACCCTGATATACCAACAGCCCTATTCCTCGAGAACATCCTACACCGACTCCTACAATGGTTCAATCCTATAGCGATAACGCTGCAATTAGAATGTTTATTGGTTCCTCAAAGGAAGGCTTGTTTGCTACACTCTGGCGTGTACCGTCCACACCTACCTGTTTCACCCACACATGGCTTGTAGTTGTGTTTGTATTCCAGTGGGACACTAGAGACAGAAAGAATCAGTAAATGCCAAAGTGTGGCCTGAAATAAGTATGTTTCGCTTAGGCGGACAAAATGTTTAACCACTTGTCCCCAAACTAAATATGCTTTTCCCCCATTACATATCAAATTAAGGTTAATGAAAAATTGTGGCGATATAAACTGTAGTTTTAAATTATAAAAATCAAAGTTTAAAATTGTATCAATTTTCAGAGCGGTGTTAGGATAATGCTATTTTGATCCTGTAACATTGAATGTTGCTGATGGCTTTATCTCGGGAAATATATCGACTCTCTGGTGATTTATCCAGAATATATGGGCCAGCAGCCCGAAACGCGTACTTTGTTGGTTTTCTTTATTTTTCAAGAAAGGTGTATAGACCAACGCTGGTAAATAAAAAAGAAAGAAAGAACAGAGAGTTGGTAGAGTTTCCGATAGATGGCAGTAGTCCTGCACAATCAGCTATTGTACTCTATGATCCTTCTCTAAACTCCTTCAAAACAAAGAAGTTTTTATTTGTTTAAATGTTTTCTTCCTTCGTACTTTTAAACTTTACTTATCACTCATGTGCCATTGTATAAACACAATTTGGCAAAAACAGAAATTTCTTAAATTCTGGAGCTATATAATTGTAACAAAGTTTTATTTAAAAATGATAAAAGAAACTATTCTTTGGCTTCCCAAATGCCGAAGTTAATTACATTTCAGCCCGAGTGGCTACATATGGTGGTCAACACCGCTGCTGGCCTCTTTTTGCTTCTTTTTTTACCTCCCGCTTTGTTTAAAATCAATTCATTTTATAAAAGTATATTAATAAAAATACTTGCATCCGTCTTCTTTTTTATTGGAAAGAATGTTCATAATCTTCTATGCCATATACGGCACAAAGTTGCACCATTCTACAGTTCCCAAAGAAGTGTGTAAAGAAAGGCCAAACTAGCCACCCACCGTTGAGGTCCTCGGTCGAGAGTTTCTTGCCAGACGATCCCTCCTCCATCCTGCGGCCAGAGGAAGTCTTCTGACAGCCCAATCAATGCCGGTCCCGGTCCCACTCGCTGCTGCCATCTGCCGACCTCGCGCGCTACTAATTGCCCGCAGTCTTCCTAGATGGTTATATTTTGTTCACTTCTCTTTTTTATATACGTACTCGATAGTCTAGCGTGACCTATACCACGGCTCCCCGCAGTCTAACGTGACCTATACCACGGCTCCCCGCAGTCTAACGTGACCTATACCATGGCTCCCCGCAGTCTAACGTGACCTATACCACGGCTCCCCGCAGTCTAACGTGACCTATACCACGGCTCCCCGCAGTCTAACGTGACCTATACCACGGCTCCCCGCAGTCTAACGTGACCAATACCACGGCTCCCCGCAGTCTAACGTGACCTATACCATGGCTCCCCGCAGTCTAACGTGACCTATACCACGGCTCCCCGCAGTCTAACGTGACCTATACTACGGCTCCCCGCAGTCTAACGTGACCAATACCACGGCTCCCCGCAGTCTAACGTGACCAATACCACGGCTCCCCGCAGTCTAACGTGACCTATACCACGGCTCCCCGCAGTCTAACGTGACCAATACCACGGCTCCCCGCAGTCTAACGTGACCTATACCACGGCTCCCCGCAGTCTAACGTGGCCAATACCACGGCTCCCCGCCGTGTTGACGATTTGACAGCTAACTTCCTAGATCACCGTTGTAAGATGCCGACTTATGTTGCGCAATAAAATAAACTACTCCCTTAAGCAATGTTACCGCAGCTGTAGCTTCGGCCACAGCCTGCTCTGCCGACCAACCTATCTGCTACAAATATGACTCGACCGGTCACGAGGGCCATTTCTGCCCATCTCCGAAGCTAAATGTCACAATTTATGCAATAGTCTCGAGCAGCTCAACCACCACGCCACATCCCGGACCTGTCCCCTGGTGAAAGCTATACTTGCAAAGATAACCAAGAATGACCAATCCATTCAGAGACCTGAAAGCTAACCTCGGGGAAGTCTCCCTCTGCTGTACTCGAACTTTTTAGCATATCAGTCAACACACGTCATACAAGAACTTCCAAAGGCTTTTAAATGGCCCGAGCTTTACCACATTCATGGCAGATGTAAGCCACTGGTGGACTTGTTATCAGATCCTACCTCCACCCCATCCTGCTTAGCTCCTTGCAGCCAAACACTGCGCTACTGCGCTAGTCCATCTAGGCAACCAGGGAATTGTGATCTGTTCAGTTTGCTGGCACAAAGATCCACCAGACTTTCTCCCTTAGCATTCTCTCTCTCTCCAACTTGGGGCATCACTCCCGGCCCCCACTGATTACACCTGGTCCAACGGGAGTAACTCCACTTGCTGTCCACGCTTCCAGAACATGTCTCGCGGAGATGACCACCTTCTAATTGTCACTATATTTACCGGCACCGACCGAACTGAACTATTTCTGGGTGGAATCATCGTGCCTAGAGGAGGCATTCACTGCGTTTGTTTCGTGGGTCCAAACTGAGCAGCTACATAGTCTCCGGACGATGTTCACACCTGCC
The DNA here is from genome assembly GCA_030710605.1 of Cordylochernes scorpioides. NCBI lineage: Eukaryota > Metazoa > Arthropoda > Arachnida > Pseudoscorpiones > Chernetidae > Cordylochernes > Cordylochernes scorpioides. Next base: position 1,676,892 of record CP092878.1, on the reverse strand, counting down.
GACGTAGATGGTGCTCTCACACCGCCTGCTCCAAGAGGTCTGCAACACCTCCATGGAAAAGAAGACTAAATCATCAGACCTTCCAAGCCGTGGTTGCCGAACTACAGGCCGAGTTGAAACCACAGACGGACAGGCTGAAATCGTATTTACGTGTTGCCTAGAATGAAAATGGTTCTTATATATATCATAATATGTATTTCTACTGTTCTCTGAAAGCTTATGTCCCTAGTTCATTTCCCAAGAGGCTATCTTCAGTAAAACAGCCTAATGCAATATTACAGCATTTGGTTGATTAAACTTACAAAACTGCTGGGAGGGCTCGCCACTGATTAGCCAGGTCGTTTCATTAATTTTTCATTGCAGTAAGGGCAGTAGAAAATTATTTTATTTTTAAAAGGAATCATCCATGTCAAAAATAGTTGTAACAGGTGGCGCATTAATGCATCAAGTTTTTTGAAAGTTTATTAGAATATTTTACCCGAGAGAGAGGTTGTATGACTTGGCCCGGGGTATCTCTAGAGGCCTGGGGACAGATAGAATGACATCGAGGTCTGGCCTGTGGTATCTCTAGAGGCCTGGGGACAGATAGAATGACATCGAGGTCTGGCCCATGGTATCTCTAGAGGCCTGGGAACAGATAGAATGACATCGAGGTCTGGCCCATGGTATCTCTAGAGGCCTGGGGACAGATAGAATGACATCGAGGTCTGGCCCGTGGTATCTCTAGAGGCCTGGGAACAGATAGAATGACATCGAGGTCTGGCCCATGGTATCTCTAGAGGCCTGGGGACAGATAGAATGACATCGAGGTCTGGCCCGTGGTATCTCTAGAGGCCTGGGGACAGATAGAATGACATCGAGGTCTGGCCCATGGTATCTCTAGAGGCCTGGGGACAGATAGAATGACATCGAGGTCTGGCCCGTGGTATCTCTAGAGGCCTGGGGACAGATAGAATGACATCGAGGTCTGGCCCGGGGTATCTCTAGAAGCCTGGGGACAGATAGAATGACATCGAGGTTGTATGACTTGGCCCGGGGTATCTCTAGAGGCCTGGGGACAGATAGAATGACATCGAGGTTGTATAACTTGGCCCAGGGTATCTCTAGAGGCCTGGGGACAGATAGAATGACATCGAGGTTGTATAACTTGGCCCAGGGTATCTCTAGAGGCCTGGGGACAGATAGAATGACATCGAGGTTGTATAACTTGGCCCAGGGTATCTCTAGAGGCCTGGGGACAGATAGAATGACATCGAGGTTGTATAACTTGGCCCAGGGTATCTCTAGAGGCCTGGGGACAGATAGAATGACATCGAGGTTGTATAACTTGGCCCAGGGTATCTCTAGAGGCCTGGGGACAGATAGAATGACATCGAGGTTGTATGACTTGGCCCGGAGTATCTCTAGAGGCCTGGGGACAGATAGAATGACATCGAGGTTGTATGACTTGGCCCGGGGTATCTCTAGAGACCTGGGGACAGATAGAATGACATCGAGGTCTAGCCCGGGGTATCTCTAGAGGCCTGGGGACAGATAGAATGACATCGAGGTCTGGCCCGGGGTATCTCTAGAGGCCTGGGGACAGATAGAATGACATCGAGGTTGTATAACTTGGCCCAGGGTATCTCTAGAGGCCTGGGGACAGATAGAATGACATCGAGGTTGTATGACTTGGCCCGGAGTATCTCTAGAGGCCTGGGGACAGATAGAATGACATCGAGGTTGTATGACTTGGCCCGGGGTATCTCTAGAGACCTGGGGACAGATAGAATGACATCGAGGTCTAGCCCGGGGTATCTCTAGAGGCCTGGGGACAGATAGAATGACATCGAGGTCTGGCCCGTGGTATCTCTAGAGGCCTGGGGACAGATAGAATGACATCGAGGTCTGGCTCGGGGTATCTCTAGAGGCCTGGGGACAGATAGAATGACATCGAGGTTGTATAACTTGGCCCAGGGTATCTCTAGAGGCCTGGGGACAGATAGAATGACATCGAGGTCTGGCCCGGGGTATCTCTAGAGGCCTGGGGACAGATAGAATGACATCGAGGTTGTATGACTTGGCCCGTGGTATCTCTAGAGGCCTGGGGACAGATAGAATGACATTGAGGTTGTATGACTTGGCCCAGGGTATCTCTAGAGGCCTGGGGACAGATAGAATGACATCGAGGTTGTATGACTTGGCCCGGGGTATCTCTAGAGACCTGGGGACAGATAGAATGACATCGAGGTCTAGCCCGGGGTATCTCTAGAGGCCTGGGGACAGATAGAATGACATTGAGGTTGTATGACTTGGCCCGGGGTATCTCTAGAGGCCTGGGAACAGATAGAATGACATCGAGGTCTGGCCCGTGGTATCTCTAGAGGCCTGGGGACAGATAGAATGACATCGAGGTCTGGCCTGTGGTATCTCTAGAGGCCTGGGGACAGATAGAATGACATTGAGGTCTGGCCCGTGGTATCTCTAGAGGTCTGGGGACAGATAGAATGACATTGAGGTTGTATGACTTGGCCCGGGGTATCTCTAGAGGCCTGGGGACAGATAGAATGACACCGAGGTTGTATGACTTGGCCCGGGGTATCTCTAGAGACCTGGGGACAGATAGAATGACATCGAGGTCTGGCCTGTTGTATCTCTAGAGGCCTGGGGACAGATAGAATGACATTGAGGTCTGGCCCGTGGTATCTCTAGAGGCCTGGGGACAGATAGAATGACATCGAGGTCTGGCCTGTGGTATCTCTAGATGCCTGGGGACAGATAGAATGACATTGAGGTCTGGCCCGTGGTATCTCTAGAGGCCTGGGGACAGATAGAATGACATCGAGGTTGTATGACTTGGCCCGGGGTATCTCTAGAGGCCTGGGGACAGATAGAATGACATCGAGGTTGTATGACTTGGCCCGGGGTATCTCTAGAGGCCTGGGGACAGATAGAATGACAATGAGGTTGTATGACTTGCCCCGGGGTATCTCTAGAGGCCTGGGGACAGATAGAATGACATCGAGGTTGTATGACTTGGCCCAGGGTATCTCTAGAGACCTGGGGACAGATAGAATGACATCGAGGTCTGGCCCGGGGTATCTCTAGAGGCCTGGGGACAGATAGAATGACATTGAGGTTGTATGACTTGCCCCGGGGTATCTCTAGAGGCCTGGGGACAGATAGAATGACAATGAGGTTGTATGACTTGCCCCGGGGTATCTCTAGAGGCCTGGGGACAGATAGAATGACATCGAGGTTGTATGACTTGGCCCGGGGTATCTCTAGAGGCCTGGGGACAGATAGAATGACATCGAGGTTGTATGACTTGGCCCGGGGTATCTCTAGAGACCTGGGGACAGATAGAATGACATCGAGGTCTGGCCCGGGGTATCTCTAGAGGCCTGGGGACAGATAGAATGACATCGAGGTCTGGCCCGGGGTATCTCTAGAGGCCTGGGGACAGATAGAATGACATCGAGGTTGTATGACTTGGCCCGGGGTATCTCTAGAGGCCTGGGGACAGATAGAATTATTATTATTGCGTATGATATTGTTTTTTACAGCACAATACAACAATGTTGGCAAGTCAGATAGAATGACATTGAGGTTGTATGACTTGGCCCGGGGTATCTCTAGAGGCCTGGGGACAGATAGAATGACATCGAGGTTGTATGACTTGGCCCGGGGTATCTCTAGAGGCCTGGGGACAGATAGAATGACATCGAGGTTGTATAACTTGGCCCAGGGTATCTCTAGAGGCCTGGGGACAGATAGAATGACATCGAGGTCTGGCCTGTGGTATCTCTAGAGGCCTGGGGACAGATAGAATGACATCGAGGTCTGGCCCGTGGTATCTCTAGAGGCCTGGGGACAGATAGAATGACATCGAGGTCTGGCCCATGGTATCTCTAGAGGCCTGGGGACAGATAGAATGACATCGAGGTCTGGCCCGTGGTATCTCTAGAGGCCTGGGGACAGATAGAATGACATCGCTGTGCTGCCTGGTGTTATCTTGCCCATCGTCTCTCTGGATATTTGACCTATAAATAACTGTGTTCATAACATCCATTTGCTGTGTGTATTCCCTCTATACTGTATGAGAAATTTAGTCTAATAAAATAATAGAGCAGTCTGGAAATTAAAATGGCGAAACCACTGGGAGGGTTCACCACTGATGAGCCATGCCCTCTCTCATTCAACTTTTATTCATTGCAGTATAAGGTCGGTAGAAATAGTTACGTATTAAAATATATAAAATGTGTCTGGGGTAAAATGTATATGAATTAAAAATAGCGTTGAAAATTCTAAATAATTTTTCTGACGTGTGATGAAACTCAACTGAATACAAAGAGAAACAGGTTAATCCTTGCTCCTACTGAAATGTTCCAAGTCTTCTCATTGCTCGCATATTTGCATCAAATAATGGGATCTGTATTGAAACCAGCTCTTCCTCCACTCTAAGTACACTCATGGACAAAACTTAAGGAAGTGGAAAGTCTTTGATATCAGTGGTCATCTATATTTTTTTAAGGAGACAGAGGCAATTTTGTCTACACTTGGTTATCTTGTGTGTCTTCAATAAAGGTCACTGTAATATGTTTCAGAGTTATTGTCCCGATATATACATGCTGAAACTTCCTTTGTCCATGAGTTGGAGGAAATGATGAAATAAATGCCTGAGTTTGACGAGCTCGTATGTGTGGAGAATGTGAAACCAAGTCTTGGAGAATTAATTTATAAAAATGACAAAGCTTTTATTTAAAAGGCACTAAAAAGGAGAAATGTTTCAGCTATCTCGCCATTGACAATTTGATTTTTATGAGTAAATATGAAAGTGGCGGACATAGATCTTTTTTTGGGGGGCAAGAGGAAGATAAATTCTTGAAACACACACAACACATATCTAAGGCAGCTTAGGGATGTTTAGTTCACTAAACAACACATATCTGTTGCTTCATATAGAATCTCAATAAGTTTGAAATTAATGATGATCATTTCCTGTCACTTTTTCTCAAGTAGTTTGCTAATAAATATAAAACTCTGTTGGCCTATTATATATATGTATGTAGAGGGTGATGGTATTTGAAGCATTCTAATAATAATAATTAATAATAAATAAAAAATCAATGTTTATATAAAAATACCTAATTAAAATTAATTAATAAAATTTTAGCAATAAAAATTGTTTTGTCCAAGAAAAAAATTCTCTATTGTATCTAATTGTTAAACAGCAGTGGTAGTATTTATTTCTCATTTTAAGTGCATTTTGTCTTAAAAAAATACTATTTTAATTAATTAAAACCTGATTTTTCACACATTCAATACATGTACAAACAATCAAAACATTTATTTCATCATTTTTACTACAGAGAAAGGTTTTAATAAAGAATCTTGATTCCACCACCGTAGATATGTTGCACTTGTGGCCAGGAATGTAGGTAGCCGGAGGACAGATGGCAGACCTTTCTATGTCTTGGATTATTTCTCCCACAAAAATTCCCAAGAACTTCTCCATTGTCCTTCCATACATCCCCCCTCCATCTCCAGAAGATTGTATCTCTCCTCAACCACATTTTTATAAGAGTCATCAATTTCATAACAACAACAGCATCCTCAGCACCCAAATCTCTCCAATTGAGCAGTGAGAGTTTGAGGAGACACACAGGAGACAAACAGCCTTCTCATAGAACCTTCATCTGCAGAGTTGATGGTGTTACATTTGAACAAACCACAGCCAATGCAAGTAAAAGCAACCTACACAAAATTGACAACACCCAGCCAAAATCACATTGCAGAACTCCAGTCTTCCCCGACACCTCAGGAAAAAATCTGCTTCTCAAAATTCTTCTTAAAAAAAATTAATTCTCCCAAAGAAAACACCTTACAGGAAATTTTATTTAAAATTTGAACCCAAATTAAAAAGACCCAAATGTCCCGCTCATCTCAACGGTCTTACAATTCTCATCTTTTAGATGTTCCAATCAATCCTAAGCACAGAACTTTCCCCACACAACAAACTCACCTGTATCCCTCATCTCCCAGCCAATCCCCACAAACATGAAACTCAGCCAGAATTACTCAAAGCTCTTGGACTCCAAATCATTTTTTAAAATAGCTTCCTCTTTGACATCTGATGGTAGCCCACTGGACTTTTTGGTATTTACAAACTCTAATACTTGAGAAAAATTCCCCACCCTGGACAACTTTCAAATTGGAATTCTCTTCAAAAACGTCAATTCACTAACTAAAATAATAATCTATTCAGACTCAAGAGCAGCCATTTATACCCTTCAAACCCGTTTCTCCAGCCAAGAACCTCTTCTCAAGAGCATTGTCAAATCTGTACACCGACTCCCATACAATAGCTCCATTACAGTACAATGGCTTCCAGCTCATGTTGGAATTCCTGGAAATGAACTGGCAAAGTCTGGTGGGCCTCCCTGAGGACAGACAACCTACTAGAGAGCTCTGTACCATCCAGGCTCAATGCCAACAACACCACATGACTGGTACAGAGCAGGAGGGACAAATCTGTCCTCTCAAGGGAACAACAGAGCTTAATTTCCAGACTTAAGTCTGGTCATCTATGGACCATGACCTTTCAGAATGGTTTCAAGGTTTCCCACTATGTACCAAGTGTAGCTCCCAACCACATCATTGACTGCATTATCTCATCCATTGACAAGCTCTACTCAGCATCCCCAGTAGACTTAAGATCCACAGACTCGACACCCTGATATGATTGAGTGAAGATAATAAGAGACAAATGAGAACTAGAATAGGAGAAGATGGGTTTAAACCATTTATACAATACCTTAATTCATAATTTGGCTTCTCCAAATATCAAAATGATAAATACTTTTAGATCAATCTTCATATTTGATAGAGGTTTGAATAAATCCAGTTTCAAATGGAATAGTTCAATTTAGACCTCCAAAGGGAAGCACAGAATGTGTCCCTAGGCAGAGCTGACTGCTATAGGGCACGTCCCCAGGTGGCGGATAGGGGAACGACCTTCAGATATGAAGGCCAGCTGCGAAACAAGCAGAATAACTCTGACGAATAAGCAGTCGTGGACCAACAGCAGCATTGTTAGAAGAGGAGTAGACCTCTTTAAAAATCCTGACTTCAACTGACCCAGTTGATAGACCTCAGCAAGGGTCCCACTCCAGGGATATGGAGGAGCTGCGTCTGTACTCATGTTAGAGTCGGCAGCAAAGGCGTCTGCTTCCATGTTAGGAACGGCCTCAAACTACAGGCAAAGTCAGACTTTCACCAAAGTGTGCTTGGATCATGGTGCCATGATCAACGAAAGCTGCACCCCTACACCCCATTCCACTGGAATTCGTGTAATCTTTGCACAAGGGGATAAGAAACAACAACAACAACAGAATGTGTTGGCTCCAAGAAGTAGGACAGAACATAGAGCTGGGGCAAAGCCATGTTTATTGCTATGTACAAATGGGGACAATCCCAAGTATTCATCACATATAAAAAATATCTTTTTATTTTTAAGTATGAAGGAAAAATCAGGACGTAATAAATGTGGCTATTCTCCAGGCTTCTAGTTCCTCAGTGCTGCCAACCTGCACACACAGGCTTGTAGGAAACTTTACTTCAACAACAACAACACCTATGGCTGGTCCTATACAGATACTATATAAGTAGACAGGAATAACACAATAATAGTAACGCAATGTTATCAAATAAGGGGAAAGAAGAAAGAAAGGGCATAAACTTATTGCAGGCAATCAAGAGCAAGCAGTTTTACTTTTCTTAAAAAACAATATTCAGTACAATTGACAGAAATTTAGATGAGTACAAGTGAAAAAGGAATATACAACAAAGTATATTCCATTGCAGTAAGGGCAGTAGAAATTTTTTAATTTTAAAAAGAATTTTACGCTTTTAAAATAGTTTCGAATTTTGATACAACAAAGTATTGAAAATAATTATAAAGCCTCTTTATAGTTTTATACATGGATGGGAGGTCAGAATATACAGTCTGAACCCAGTTGTTCAGCCACTGGATTTATTAACTTATTTCAAATATCATTTGCAGCTTTATATAATACTAGCTGAATGACCCGGGCAACGCCCGTGTTTTAATTTAGACACGTGGACCTGTTGGATCATTAACGCCCGTGTTTTACCCGATTGAATGTTTTTATTCAAATACTATTTGTTGCAATTATAAATTGGCGCCTTTAATAAATGCATATATTAGTTAATAACTATAGCCTATGTGCTTTATCTGTCTATGTACTGTTGGCTTCCGTAGGCGTCTCTTACTGGGAAAAAGAAAGAGAGGATTCCATTTAGTTATTAACTAATATATGCATTTATTTAAGGAGCGACCCGCTCCAACACAATAGTTACAAAAACCAAAAAGCGAGTGGGGGGGGGGGGGGGGGGGGGGGCAAAGTCAAAAACAAAGTGTCTCGCACAGTGGCGGCGCCATCGTAGCAAACCAATAGGAGAGCGCCATTCCAGCGTTTTGAACAATTTTCAGGAAAAAATATCCAAAAAAGTTGTGCTATGAAACATTTAATTTTCAACGGCAGCATTCCAGTTATTATTCATATATTTGAAGTGACTATAATGAATGGAGGTTGAAATCTATCCTTTTGAATGGATTGTTCTATTGTAGTTATTTTTGTGACTTTGTTTTGTATTACGATGGAAGTCACTTTTCAAATATGAAAATCCATTCTTATCCAGAATATTGTAAATGTTCAAAGTCCTGATCTCTCCAGAGGTAAGATTGGAAGCTGACTCTCCTCCATCCCTCACAGCCAAAATCTCAGGATCACCACTTCTAGCGATACTCTTCCACATTCGGCTCTTAGAATGAATCCCGGTGTAAATTTTGATAATTTCAGGAACTGTTGCAAGAAAATATTTGATTCCCTATTTAGTTAATTGCCCAAACTGTGCATATAGAAGAGAGAATGCCACCATCAAGTCCAGTAGTTTCATTGGTTTAATACTGTATTTATTGCAAGTATTGATTTATTTTTGAAATATTGCGCAGTTTAGCAGGTTGAGTGATCAAAAATAATATCTGTTCTAATGAAAGACAAGTATAATAAACTTAAAACATCATAAAAGAAGTTCAAGAATGGCTGGAAAACCTTGAAAAAAGAGGAGAAATTAATAAAATGTGAAAAGATTAAATCCAAATGAATAAATAGTGTTTGATATTTTGGTAACAATGCAGTTACAGAAACATCATACACTATTTATTTATTTGAATTTGGCCTTTTTACCTTTTATTTCTAACCTACAATCCAAATTGTACTTTATGTTAAGAGATAGAAATGAAAATTTAAAGTATTTTGCCAAATTTCTTACCTCTTGGTGAGGGCATCCTCTTGCTGCATGGTTCGTTCTGACTGGGGCACGGAGAGAGCACCGGTTGGTGCAGCACCGGCCTGGGCCAGCTGGTCCATCACCTCCAGCCCATTCTCCTCTGCCACCTGCTGGATTAGACTGTCCACTTGAGCCTGCGGCGTAGCCAGCGTGGTCGCTGCTCCCATGGAGTCCTCAACCACCTGCGCAGCAACCAACCCTGCTGATTCCCTACAGCTCTCAAGTCCAATTACATTCTACACTCAAAACTCAGCCAATTTTACTTTCTCATCTATACTAGCCTCTACCATACCTGTGTCCGCACATCCAGCCCTTCAAACTGCTCTTCAAACTTCTCCATCACTGCAGACACCTGAAACACCAACTCTGTCACATTCCGAGATTTGGTGAAATGATATCTGTGTGAATTAGAAACCTAAGGAAGAAAGACCAAAGCTTTCGGTCTTGTTACCTTGATGAGCTCCATTGAAACGAGCTTATATTCCTGGGGTCAGAATCTTACCTTTTCCAGGTCCATGGAGTTGAGGGCTTTGTCCAGTGCCTTGACCACCATGCCCATGTTCTTGGTGACCTGGGGCACAGATATTGACTCAACCAAACATTCTTTGAGGTGATGAAGAAGTTAAATACAGAGGTGTTTCAACAAACACTCTCTGTAGAACTAATTTATTTTAACTCCACTTTCAAAACCCTTTTAGCCTAAATATTAGAATACAAAAATTATGTGCAGAAAAAAATCTCTGATTTTGTGAATGATGATATTTTTAGACTTCCCAAAAGGAAATATCTTATTCTCAGATAATTGAAATATGTAATAAAAAATAAAAGCCATGTTTAAAATTTTGCAAATGGCCATGAGTGGAAATTATAAAAATCTGATGGTTCATCAAGATCATTGTTAAGAATATTGCAGCATTTCACAATCTGTATTATTACTGTGAACTTAAAAATGAAAAAAAAAGTTGAAAATGCATCACAAAAACACAATCATGAAAGGAAACAAAATGCTGAAAATTTTCGGTGAAAATTAGCTGCATATTGTTACATTACATTTGGTTCCTATCAATGAGGAAGTAGCCACTTGTGATTTGTTTAAAGTTAACTTAAAGGGAGACAGGTTACTCTCTCAATGGCTGTGTGGTCAAGATTGGCCGAAATAGAGAAGAATGTTTTACCATCAATAATACAGCAGCAGAGAGATACTGGAGACAATATTTGGATCATTTGTGCTGAACTGAGGAGTAAGTTGAGTTGTTTAACCCTAACTTACACGGCCGATAAACAAATGAAAACAGGATTTTCTGCTATTCAAGGACCCTGCCAAGTGATACCACTCTATGGATGTCTCCACAACTACTGGAAACTACATTAAATGGCCTCTTGCAGGCTTGAGGGAAATCAAAATGTATAGTTTGATAAAGTTTATGGAAACATTTTAAATTTTTTGGAAATCATATTGAACATAAATTTGAAAAATTTAATAGAAAATATTTTTTGACTTATCGAATTCATTAGTTTAAAAGTGAATCCCCCAACCTATGTAAACACCATTTTGGTTATAATTGGCTGTATGTAATTTGGTTATAAATGGTTATAATTTGCTTATTTCAAGAACAATCCCGGTTCATCCCCCAACTTGGGGACAGACACAAGTTTCTTGTTTCAAGATTTGTGAAATAAGATCTACTTACATCTTTCATGGTCATGGCTGACTGAATCTTGGAATTGACTGCATCCACTTTGGACGCCATGCGCAGGAAGTTAAGGCTTTCATTCTTCTTGCGGATTGCATTCTCTGCATAAATCCGGGCTCCCTCCACATTGCCTTGTTGCAAAGCCTGCCACCACAGCTTGGACCATTGCGAACATCAGTCCTGGACTCTCCTTACCTTCTTCACCTTCTGTTTCTGGACCCTCTCATCCTTCTCCGCCTTCTTTGAGAGCCGCTCCAGCTGCTTGCAGTTGAACTACACAAATTGACATGTGTGCCTCTATCCATTAGCTGGCACCATGTTGTCTGGCTTACCTTGAGCTGGAAGCTTAAATCTGAAACAACACCAGCAAGACAATGTTGTGGCCAAGAGTTGAAACAACACCAGCAAGACAATGTTGTGGCCAAGAGTTGAGGCAACACCAGCAAGACAATGTTGTGGCCAAGAGTTGAGACAACACCAGCAAGACAATGTTGTGGCCAAGAGTTGAGACAACACCAGCAAGACAATGTTGTGGCCAAGAGTTGAAACAACACCAGCAAGACAATGTTGTGGCCAAGAGTTGAGACAACACCAGCAAGACAATGTTGTGGCCAAGAGTTGAGACAACACCAGCAAGACAATGTTGTGGCCAAGAGTTGAAACAACACCAGCAAGACAATGTTGTGGCCAAGAGTTGAGACAACACCAGCAAGACAATGTTGTGGCCAAGAGTTGAAACAACACCAGCAAGACAATGTTGTGGCCAAGAGTTGAGACAACACCAGCAAGACAATGTTGTGGCCAAGAGTTGAAACAACACCAGCAAGACAATGTTGTGGCCAAGAGTTGAAACAACACCAGCAAGACAATGTTGTGGCCAAGAGTTGAGACAACACCAGCAAGACAATGTTGTGGCCAAGAGTTGAGACAACACCAGCAAGACAATGTTGTGGCCAAGAGTTGAGACAACACCAGCAAGACAATGTTGTGGCCAAGAGTTGAGACAACACCAGCAAGACAATGTTGTGGCCAAGAGTTGAGACAACACCAGCAAGACAATGTTGTGGCCAAGAGTTGAGACAACACCAGCAAGACAATGTTGTGGCCAAGAGTTGAGACAACACCAGCAAGACAATGTTGTGGCCAAGAGTTGAGACAACACCAGCAAGACAATGTTGTGGCCAAGAGTTGAGACAACACCAGCAAGACAATGTTGTGGCCAAGAGTTGAGACAACACCAGCAAGACAATGTTGTGGCCAAGAGTTGAGGCAACACCAGCAAGACAATGTTGTGGCCAAGAGTTGAGACAACATCAACTGATAAGTAATGTTAAACTAGAGAATGATGTCCCACATTGTATATTTTGTGAGAAAACTATGTAAACTGGGCAGCTAAGACACAGAGGCTCCTACTGGGGGAACTGCTGCTGCTGTTGAGGGCGAGATAAGATACAGTTTGGTTTATAGATAAGATCCCAAGGTTAGAAGACAGGGAGCTACAAGTGTATTTGTCAGAGGATGCTCTCACAACAATTACTTATTTGGCCCCACCTTGTGAGATAGACAACCCACAGCCATGTCAAAGAGAAATAAACACAAGGCAATAAGACCAAATCCAAATAAATAAATAGTGTATGACATTTCGGTAACAAAATTGTTACCATCTTCAGACAAAAGTACTGAATGTAGTTACTAAAGCGTCACACACACTATTTATTAAGATTTGGTCTTGTAATCTATAATCCAAATTGTGCCTTATCAGAAACCAGAGTGAAGATAAATTTCTGAGATTCACTACAGTGTAAAGTTGGGGAGAGTAGAAAGCTGGAATGCAGTCCACATGACATGGTGTAACTCACCTTCCTCCGGGGGTTCGGTCCTACCAAAGCCAAATATCTCTGAGAAATCAAATCTAAGGTCAGCCCTATCTGCTCAAGCCATGGTAACTACAGGGTAGGTCACTGGAGGTTGTTCCTCCCAACCAACTGGTGTAAAACTACAGGGTAATAAGACCAAATCCAACTAAGGAATTTACATGTGATGTCTTTTTGGTAACAACAACCTTCAGACAAAAATACTGACAACTCTTGTCAAAAGGTTTGGAATTTCTGGCAATAAATATTTATAGTGGCTTAATTAATTGATAAGTGATACATATTAGTGGAATTGGGGGTGAAACTTTCCTTGCATTAGGATTCTTTTTTAATTTGCATATCTTTTAATATTAAATGATTTTAATCAGCATTCCATATAATATCTTATGTCAATGCTTTGTTGAATGCTGTGTCTCGCACACAAAGCCTTTCTTACAACAATCAGATGACATTGCAACTGGGCAGGGGGTACTGGGCAGAATTAGAAGCCTGGGAGACATTTACAGAATGAGACCTAATCTCAAAAAGACAAAGATCCTTCAAAATTTGATGCCAAGGAAAGTGAACAAGTACTATCCTTTACACATGGAAGCATCAGAAATGCTACTGATTGCAATGTAACTACAAATGAAGGCAGACTTGTGAAGAGATTTAAATATGGAACAACTGAAGAAGATATTTGATCTTTTTTTTTTTTTGGTATGGATGTGAAACTTGGACCAAATAAAAGGATAAAGAGCAAAACAATAAATTTTATATAAAGGATTACCTAAAGTGAGACCAAGAGATAGTTAACATGTTCTGTCTTTTATTTCATTCCTTATTTTTACAACAGCTTTAATAAAACTGATAGTAAACAAAGGTTTTAGGAAGTAGCCAGTAATTTGTCAAGTTGTGGCCAATGTGGTAATTTGTAAATAGCCCCCGGACCAGGGACAACATCTCCACACTGTCATAGTTCCCTTTCCATATTTTTGATCAGCTTTCAGAGGAAAATAGTCAAAGTGTTGTGAGCAAAAAGTATTTATATTTGAAGTGGTAGCAGTATGGTAGTGTAATTTATCATTTTTGCAAGATCCTTTAGGATAGATTGTTCCAGTGAGGCTTGAATTCTACCGGGGATTAAAAGAGTTCAGTCCTTCCACTCCTATAGTAAGGTTATTTAGCCTATATTATATGTCCGTTCTCTGCTCTTGTGTAAGTTTGGGAGTCGACAGATAACCTGGTCTCAAGCATACTGAGAGATATGCACCACATATAGGAGTGTTATTGGCACCAAGGGTTTCTATGTAGATTTGACTAGGCTTATATTTACCTGAATGTGTATATTAATGATGGCAACCAGAAAGGTAGCAGGAGTTGTTGAATTCTGTTTGGCCTAGGGATATCCTGAATAAGTAGATTTGGTTGATGAAGGTCAGAACCACCTGTCAGATTGCCTCAGTTATGGGATAATGCTATAAGGGTGAACCAAAAGTTTCCAATATTTTGGTGACTTTACTCCTTAGGGGGTCGGTGGAAGGCTGGTTAAACCGTTTGGTTTTCGACCACTAGGACCCGGGTTCGATTCCCGCATTGGACACTTTTTTCTGTTTAAAAAAAAAAAAATGCTCCAATGGCCCCCGATTCTTGCAAAAGTCCAACCCCACCAGCGAGTGCAAGTAACCAAACGGGGCTCTGGCATTTGTAAGTGCAAAGTCGAACTGCTTTTCACATGTGTAGACATGTGGTGCGCTTACAGTAAAAAGCAGTCGCTAACTATCCACCATGATTATCATGGCCTGTACCACGTGTACTAGGGATAGGCAAAAAAAAAACTCCTTAATGCATAACTTTGTTGCAAATTACATCAAAGCATAGAGCATTGTGTTGCACCAACTTGAGCCAGCTTTCTGCCAGTTCTTCAGTCCCACACCAGTCTTTCAAAACAAAGGCTGTCACCAAGCTTCTGGTCACTGAAGTGCCATTAATGAAGGAAGTGGGACACATTTTACAGGAACAAGCAGTAATCTGACAGCCCCGACTAGATGCTGAGAGAGGCAATAGTTCTAGTGCTTTGGTGTCATTCAGGCAGCATGTGGCATTATCCTGTTGTAGAGGAACATGTTCACCAAAGTTCAACACAGTAGACAACTGCTCCAGAATGGCTGTTGATAATTAAACCATTCTGGAATGAGCTTGTAGCGGATTATCCCTTCAATATTCCATTAGATCCACAGCATTGCTCAAAGTTTAGGAGGGTGACCCAGGTTCAACCACTGCTTTTAGGTGTTAATATTACAGTGATACTTCTCATTGCAATTCTCTTTTTGAAATGTGCAAGAAACTGCTGGTTAATCTGCATGATGTACAGCCGCAGTTTGCCGGAGCTGGCATCAATTTGGGAGATACAAAGCTCTGGTTGGTGATCACCATGTTCCCCCAGATTGCCTGATAGTCTTCACAGCTGGGAGTCTATAGTTTACTTAGCAAAATTCTTGAATCACCTGGTGGTTGTGTGGGGTTCAGGAACTCTTTTGTATGACAAATGTTTCTTGTTGCTTCAGCAGCATTGTGGCCCTATTGAAACTCATAAAGTAAAAATTCTCTAAAAAGTATATATTTTTCCAACCCATTTAAAGTTCTATTAAAGTGAATAAAATAATGAAACACGATGATATGACAGAACACATGCCAAGGTACCACCTGCTAGGGCAGCACTTTAACAATCAAGTGAGGCAGCCTTCAAATATTGAATAACCTTCAGCTCTGTTTCCTGGATTGGTTCAAAGTATATCTTGAGTAGGCATATTTTCCCAGCAGCAGATCAGATGGTTGAATTAAAGGAAGTGTTGAATTAAAGTAAGTTAGCTGAGGTCATCACAACATTCACTGCTAGTGGATAATTAAAAATAATATTTTAAATATATTTTATTGTAATGTATATATTAATTAATAATGTGAATTTATACCATTTAACTTTTTATTTCAAAATCAACTTTTAGTGGGATAGATAAAATTGCATTAATTCTTTTTTGAACAAAGGAAAAATTACAAATACTATTTTAACCTGAGTGAATAAATTCTATGGTGAGAAAACAAATAAATTTAGAAGAATTTATTTTACTCTTTAAGAAACCTCATTGTTTATATCATGACACTCAGGCCTAAGTCATCTTGGAGTAAACAAATTGCTCATCACGTTGGCGCAAATATTTGCAGTGCTTTGGACACGTGCGGGGCGTATATGGCAACTATGGCCGTTGGGTCCTGCATGCCAAAGTAGTGTATTTTAGCAATAAATTTGTATTTTAACATGAATTAGTTGTTGAAATAAGATTTTAAAAATCTGGCAAATTATTGTTAGTGTTGAATTATCGTTTGGTGTAATCGATATTTACTATTTGATAGGTCAGGACATTATGGTTGAATATCCACAATCCTTGTTAGGAATGTATCCTGTGGTATTTACATCAAAACTTTTCTAATACAGAGCCTGGCAACAATGCCAGCAACAAACCCTGAGTTCAAGGCAACAATTGGCTGACACACTGTGGCCCTTACAATTTAGGAAAAGAAACAAACAAAGGTTTTACACAAAAATAGTATTTTTGGATTTAACTGTTGTTTAAAGGAATATGGTTGAGATTTCAAGTTTTTTTAAAGTTCAAGTTAAATAAAAAAAAATATATATATATACAAAAAAAAGCTATGAAATTGTGAACTTTTCACTAGTGTACTATCATCAGATATTAGCTGTGCAAACTCGGCTCCCAAAGTTGGATTTGAAGTGATTACACTGAACTTTAAAACAAAAAAATGGTTTCAGAATTGTTGACCCCATATTGTAAATCTACAAACTGTGATCTTTGTAAGTAATTTACTGGAGGCAATTCTCTCATTTGGACAACAGCTTAATTTGAGGCCATCTTCTGATTCTTGGAGAATATCTTTTATTATGTTGTAGCACCACCAATTTGTGTTAAGCCACGAGCAATTACAAAAAATATAAAAGTTAAAAAGACCAAAAAGTAAAGTTTCAGCAACATTTAGCGCTGCTACTGAAATATCATATATACTAATTTGGTCTTTTACCTTGTGGCTCTACATCTATAATCCAGTCAAACTGCATTTCACATGTGTAGACATGTGGTGCACTTACAGTAAAAGCAGTCACCTACCTCTACCCACCATGATTATCATGGCCTTACCATGTGTACTAGGGATAAGTAAAATATAAAAAAAAAAATATCTATAATCCAAATTGTACAGAAGTGAAAGAAGCTGTAGGGTTTGCAAGTAATGCAAATGTATAATAATTTTGGAAAACTTTGTTCCAAGTTGTAACACTTGTCTGTTCAATCTCTGATTTAATAACTCCATCACTGCCATTCATCTGAATGACTTCACTTTGTTGTTGTTAAATTTAAACTAGCAATTGGTGCAACTTGAGCCTTCATAGGACAAATTTTTTATGACCTTTGTCTAATGAATGTATTTTTGAAGCATATTTGAAAGTGATATTGTAAAAAATGTTTGAATGTTAATTAAAAGAACAACTATTTGAAGATGCTATCTATATTATGCAATCAAATTTGTCATAGTTGATAAATGATAATAGAAACCCCTTCTTTTACCCAATATTTTCCATACGACTCACTTTAAAAAAAACGCACACACATTTATTTATTTATTTTTATATATATTATATAGTATTCACTATAAAGGGAATTTATTTGAACCAAATGTCATATCTTTTACAGCGTAAAATTTACTCAAAACAACAACTTTGGATCGGTAGAAAATATTATTTTCAACATACCAAGCATTTTTGACATTTTGAATTTATTAAATAATTGCTAACGCAATAAAACAATTGATTACTGATTAAAATGAAACAAACACAAAAAAAGTAAATATTTTAAAGCGCCCTCTTTAATATTGGCGTAGTGCAATAATCACAGATTTATTTATTTATTTATTTCAACACACAAACGCGATATCCCGGCTAGGGATAATTGCGTCGATTTACATTTTTTAAACAGAAACAGTTATAAAATTTTTACAAAAAAAAAGTAATCGAAATAAAAAGAGAAAAATATATATATATATTAGGAACCTGAACCTTTCAGGTTTGAAAGAAAATCATGAATATATTTACAAAAATAATTAAACTTATGATAATTCTCTCTGCTATTTACAAATTGATATAGATCTACAACATTATTTATTGTCTGTTGTCTAGCGGTGAAGAAGAGTGGACATTCCAGCAGTAGGTGTCTCGAGTCCTGGAATTCGTTGCCACAATGACAGCTAGAGTCTTCACTCGCGCCAATTTTTGATAAAAATCCCTTAAAATTTCCATGGTTCGTTATAAATTGTGAATTATAATAGTTTGGTCGAAAATATTTCGGAATTGCATAAGGAAAGAAACTTTGAAATGTTTGATTAGTATTCTTTTTCAGTAAATTAATCCTTGATATAATGAAATCTTTGAGTATACCTGGAATATACAAATCATAAAATTGTTTATCTTCTGTTGATAAATTATTCAACTCATATAACCTATAATTCTAGATTCCATATAATCAGTGATCAAAGGAATATTGGCTAAGGTGTGAACACAGTTATAACTGGTTGTTTCATATGTTTGGGTACACCATAGCAGAATTTGATATTGCATTGAGTTCAGTTTGTACTTATATTTTTTTGCTAATAAATTGAAACCATATTTCTGTTCCGTAAGTTAACGTTGGTCTTATTATAGATTTATAAAGTGTAAGCCTTTTTTGGGTGCTAAGACCCCAAGATTTTCCACATATTGAAAAAAGAAGGTTTTTCAATCTTTGGGTTTTGTTTAGTATAATGTTAAGGTGAGGGCCAAAATTCAATTCAATAGTTTGAAAATAAAAAATAATGATGATAAAATTACAACTAATTTTATAGTAGTGTTGATGATATAATTATAATAAATGAATTTTTATAGCAAAACTCGCCTGGCAAACTTTCAGATAATTGTAGAGTTTGCTAGCTTGAAAAATAGGATATTGAATAAGATAAATAAAAGATAGGAAAATGTTAGTTTATAAATTCTATAATATGAAAATGTGAACGCTGTACAGACAACTAGTTTAACTGGTTGGCTTCAATGAATTGACTTTAATCCATTTAAAGGAAACACCAGGATCTGTGTGGGAAAATTAAAATATTTCAGGTGTCACCAGTTTATAAACAACTGAATAAACCATTGGAAAATTCCCCATGTAATTTAGCTGAATATATAGATTAACGTTTTGTGAAAAGAGCAATCCATAAATAGATTGGCGTTCAACCAGCTGAAATATTGGTATATAGATTTTTTTAAATCCAATATATGTCTTTTTAATTAAATATATTTTAACATATAACTATATATATTCAAAGAAAAATATATACAATAAATGAACCATTTTTCATATTTTTGAGTTCTAAAAATATAAAATAAATATTATATATACTGACTCAGCTTCGCCTGGCCTCACACCTACTGAAAGTTTGCCAGGCGAGTTTTGCTATAAAAATTCATTTATTATAATTATATCATCAACACTACTATAAAATTAGTTGTAATTTTATCATCATTATTTTTTATTTTCAAACTATTGCACTTTAGAATAGATAAAAATAAGATATAATATTTGTTAAAGCATTGGGAAAATTCACTCAGGGATAACCCGCTGGGTCACAATATATAAGATTGTAAAAAGCAAATCCCCAAATTTCCCGGTCATTAGGCTAGTTCCAGTTCAAAATAACTTTATTGGGGGCCGCTCATATTCATAATAATGTGTGCCTGGGGGAGGGGGTAAATACAATAGTTCATTACAATTGTGTCATGGTATCAATTGCCTTTAGGTCTGGATTCTTTGGACTTTGGGGAGTTTGCTTTTGGAGAGGTTTCCTGACTTGCTTGATATTTAAAGTGTATTTATTCTTTCTTCTTTTCCACTTTTAATCATTTTGGCATAATTGAAATAAAAGTTGTTTCGCTCTTAGGTTCCTCCCCCCCCCCCTTGTGTCGCATTTGTAGTTGGTGGCATCTTTAAAGGTGGGATTTTCAAATTTTCGGATTTTTCGTAGAAGTTAAAATATTGTTTTATAATGTATTCTTTGATATTTTTAATCTTGAGATCGTTTCTGACAAACCATGATGCAACATTTTTTTCTAATTATTCCATTTTGAACTGTTTCTAGTCTTTTTAGATGAGTTTCAGATGCTGTAATAAAAATTGGATTACCATAGATGAGAATAGGTCTCAGTTATCAATGTATACATTTTTCTTCTGCAGTTTAAGTTTAGTTTGATTTTTTGGCCTAGAACTAGAGCTAATTTGTGTTGTACAGCCTTTGTCAAATTATGGCTTCAAATTTTGGGGGGTTAATTGTGACGCGCCGTTTTTTTTGCACCAAATACTGGCAAAGACGCAGGCTTCCGAGCTTTAGATGGCCTCTTTCAGATGTGTATATATGCAGAAGCTAAAGTGGCGGCATCATCGTCAAATAGGTGTAGTGATGTTTCTCTGATACAGTCGTCGATGTATATGTTGAATAAAATTGGACCAGAGACTGAGCCTAGCTAGGATTTTTCCTATATATTGACTTCTTTCACCTTCAACTTGAAGTTTGTGTTTGTTGTCAGTTTAAGTATGTCCCCAAGGAGGTGTTTTCCAGACATTTTATAGAGAAGGGTCTCGTGCTAATCCTTGTTGAATGCCTTGGATATGTTGACAAACATGGCTCCAGCTATTTTGCGTAGCGCTATATATTGCTATATATCTAAAACAGTATTTTGGGCAAACACATATTCACTGCAGCAGAACCCGCACATATTTTAAAATTTCTTCAAAGCTACGGAAGGATGAATTAATTCTATCATCACCATAATCTTTATTATCTATGAGTCTTTTCAAATGCTAAAGCTACGGCCTCTCTTCTTCTAAAGATAAGTTGATGTTTGCTACTATCCTTCACCAAAGCAACTGAAAAAAAAAAACCGTTGTAAAATTCATGCTGACATAACGGCCATTCAAAGCTTAAAGCTTATTTTGTAGTTATAAGAAATGATCATAATTACTAAATATTAACTGAATGATCCAGCCGAGTGGATGTTTGTCAGTCTAATATTGTTTTTACAAATGTTCATTTATTATAATTATATTATTATAGGTAGTAGAGAGAGATTGAAACTGATTTATTAATCGTTCATATAAGATTATATAAGGTTAAATATAAATATATAGAATAAATAAGATAAGAGAATAAATAGATAAATAAGTGTAAAATATAAAATTTACATATATATGAAATATATATATACTTCATTGGTATTCAGTGGCTAACTTCATTGCGTCGGGATGGAGGCCGACACCGAACAGCCATGCCTGAATATCCAGGAGTTCTTCGCAGGAGGCGAACACCTCCCGGAGCAGGGGTCGCACGGCTTGGCAACTCCAATATCTGTGGGTCAGCGACCCGTCGCTGGACCCACAGGCGGCACAGGTTGAATGCCTCGAGGCAGGATGGTCAGGATGTGGCTTCATTTAGGCTGCCGAGCAGAGTTCCTGGCACGTGACAACTTCTTATACAGGGTGCTACTTGTGCCCCTTGTAAGAGCCATGAGCGTGCTGGCCAAGGTGTCAATGGCCATTCTCTGCTCGGCGCTAGATTGGGAGATGATCCGGTCCATCTTCCCGTTGTGCGTGAGAGCCTGGAGGAGGTTTCTCTCTCCAGGCCCTGCTTCTGGGCACGTTCTATGGCTGTAGACGCCTTTTCGTTCTTCAAGAGAACGTCGAACTGGGTCTCAGCCATATTACGCCGTTCCTGGGAAGATTCAGCCGCCTTAGGTTCGCCCTGTATTTCGATTGGAAGAGTACTCAGGTCAACTCTCTCTTCTGTTTTATCTGTGTCGCTGGGAGTAGGAGCTGACAACAGAGTCAGCCGATGGTGGGGCTGCTACAGGAGGAGGAGGGGCGTTTGACTTGGAGGGCGGCTTGCTAGGAACATTCTTGAACACAAGGGGAGCATCCACGGGGAGCAACAGGTTGCTCTCCTGCAGGCCCATCTTTCGTGGACAGTTGGCGCGCTTGTACCCCTGCTTGTAGCAAAAGGAGCATTTGATGCCACGTAAACGTGGGAGACAATCCTATTGGACTTGACATCCAGGCAGGTATCTGAGAGAGCTTCACTCCGTCACGCAGAGTGATAAAAGTTTTCCGACGGGCATCATCCCAGCAGGAGTCGCCCAACTCCATCATCTTCTGGACGATTGAAGTCACTTGTCCATAGGGCCGAAGTGCTGTGATGAGGTCAGCGTCCTCCACAAAGGAGAGGACGTTGCCCAGCACGACGGTCTTTTTTTCTCAGGGGGAAGGCCCGCAGGGTGGCGTCTTCAATGTCGAGGCCATCCTCGATGAACTTGTCGACGAGCTGCACATTGGAGAGGCCGACCAGGATATGCCCCTCCATTTTCGTCAGTTGATAGACGGTGCCCTTGCCCAGCTTCGCCTCCAGCGCCAGAAAGTACTGGGCCTGGCTGAAGTCTGGGTAGTATTCAAGGTAGACAGACTCGGAACGCCGCCTGTTTCTGCCGCGTCGTCGTACATTCCTGTACTTTTGGCGTTGGGCGATGGTTAAGGGATGGCCTCGCAGCTGCTGCCTGGGCGCAGCCCCTCTTGTTCTTCCGGCCCACAGCTTCAGAGCCGGAAGGTTTCTTCCGGCCTGCACCGACCGTGGTGAAGCCGGTGTTGTCTACCTCCATTGGGAGTTGTTTGTCCTGGTCGATGAGCTCGACCCAGCTGGTTGAGGGTTTGCAGGCCCGGGTTGCTTGGTTTCCCCATCAGGTGCCGCAGTGGCCTGAGGGGTGCTGATCACATCAGGGGGTGCGGATTGTTGGGGCAGGAGCGCGCGCCCGTGCATCCTCGCACCTCGCGAGAGTCATAAAGATTCTCTTTAAATAGTGGACAAGTATTTTACTGTTATTATTATTTTGGGTTTGGTTTTAAAATTATATATATCACTTTGTATGATATGTTTATCATATATAGACACTTAGCCTTGGAAGCTTTATTTATTTATAATGAGAGAATATTATTTGTCAAAGCATTATGTATTGGGCAAACATCACTCGGGAAGAACCTGAGCGTTATACATTAGGCCAGTTGTACATACGTCGTGATTCTATTATTTAAAAATATGACACTTACAATTTAAAAATTATTCTAAATAATATTTAATCATTATAGCTAATGAGCAGCTTGGGCAAAATGCGCGCCGAAATAGCAACATTGATATAAAACGCTTTTATATGACTTAAATTAAAAAAATGGAGCTGTGAGGTGGCAGACGTCATCATACTGTGATATACAAATTTGATGTGAAACATTAACATTAAGTAGAGTTAAAATATATAAGTAAAACAAATACTTTAACAAACACATACTTTATTTTGTAAACTTTATTAAGATATAATTTTAATAAACCTTAGAGCTGGTTACCGTGCTAGTATACGAATGTCGTATTACCAATGAAGATGTAAACTTTGTACTGTCTTAAGAATAGTTTCAAATATGACGCATAGATGGCGTGTCAATGAATACAGACGGTATTTACATATATCCTGCACTAGTCGTGTGCTAGTTTTATTGCGCCTTTAAAATACTCATATATTGACATGAAGACTAACTATATACGTAAATGAGGTAGCTAGGTAAAGCAAATGATCAAATTCACGTGCTTCCGTGATATAAGTCAACATTTCTTTTTAAATGTATGACATTGCATCATTCCTTACTATAGTTAATTTAGTTCTTCAAATTAAAGATACTTCGGCCAGTAAATCTTTTTTATTGTCTCGACAAAAATTTTTGTCTTCGTCAGGAGCGAACAAATGTTTTAATTTTTGTTCGCTCCTGACGAGGACTAAAGATTTTTTGTCGAAACGTCGAGACAATAAACAGATTTACTGTCCGAAGTGTCTTTAATTTGAAGAACTATGAATGCCACCGGCCAGGCAGCCTCTCTATCTTTACAATATAGTTAATTTAGTTATAAAAATGAATAAAATGTGTTTTTTAAAAGGGGTGTTATTTTTAATAGCAAATGTTTTCTAATAAGATATCCTCCAGAATTACAAATACTTTTTATAATCCCAGTAAAGTCTGTTCGTGGTTTCTAGTAATTTTACAGCGTTGGCCATCTGAGTGAACAAATGTAAGAACACAATAAACATTTTGTACAAGTCAGGTTTGGAAAAGTACTCCTCAGCTAGAACTCCGCATTTAGTTTTGTTGCCACATTTGGAAACTGTTCGATGTTGGGAACCTGCGTCCATCCTGTTACTGCTTAAGACAGGTTGTATACGCCATGTCAGTATGTTTAAACACTGCGTGAAACCAACTTTGCAGCACCAAGAATTGGTGGGCGAAAAGTTGGGAAAATCTGCTTAGAGGGAGCACCACAGTAACGAACAATAAATGATATTTATTAGAACAGAATACACTACTGAGCGACATCCACTCAATATGTTGTGGTACGTTTTGGTACTGACCCAATGTGTATGCGTCCTGAGAATGGCTGTCCATTCCCTATCAACCACAGTTCATCCTCTGAACGCGGCAGCGCACGCAAACGAGGTCCAATTAGATCCCAGATATGTTCTATAGGTGAGAGATCAGGAGAGATTGGTGGCCATGGAAGCACCGAGGTTTCATGCAGGGAATGTTGGCTGATGTATGAGGTCGGGTGTTATCCTGATGGAAAGGTAGTGTCACCGGCCGCAGTATGTCATCCACGTATCGTTGGGCCGTCATAGGGCTCTCAATACAAATCAGAGGTGATCTGCTATCATAGGCGAGGGCTTCCCAAACCATAATGCCGCGTTGTCGTGAGGTGCGTTTGGATTGGACCTGTCACCAAGACAGCGTCGCACTCTTACTTGGTGACGGTCATTGCAGAAACAGAAGTGAAATTCATCTGAGAACCCTGAGCCATTCCGCTGTCCACGTGGCTCTATCCCGACAAAATTGCAAACGGAGATGTCTGTGCCGTTGGGACAATGGCAGTCTTCTTAACGGACGCCATGAGTGTAGGCCGCAGGCGACCAATCTGCGTATAATGGGTCGATATGGGAGAATCAAGAGTGTCCTGCACAGCCTGCAACATGGCGACAGAAGTAGGCTGTGCAGGACACTCTTGATTCTCCCATATCGACCCATTATACGCAACCCATGAGTCTCTGAGTCAAAAAACAAAAATTTCAAATACTTCCCTGTCAGACGCCTGCCTCTCGGCTAGCTTGTCATACAGAAAGAAGGGATTATCCATTCCACACTGCCCCCCCCCCCCCTTCCAAGGTCCGCTGAAATGGGCAACCTTTGGTTTAGAATGTGATGAGCGTTGTATCCTAATTACGACATCGTTTAACTTCTTCACAATTCGAAATGGGCCTTCCCAGGATCTTTGTAGCTTAGGCGAGAGTCCTTTCCTCCTTTTCGGGTTGTACAACCAGACTAGCCCTCCCTCTTGAAGTTCGTTCCCGCACGCGTGGCTGTCATACCTTTCTTTCATTGTTTCGCTTGCAATCTCTAATTTCTCTCAGACCCATCGATGCACTTTTTCAAGTCTTGAGTGAAGTCGGTCGACAAATTCATCCGAGCCTTCCCCTATACTATTGGGGCATCCAAAGATCAGATCACAGGGAAGCTTTAATTCCCTTCCAAAGAGCATCTTGGCTGGCGAGTAACCCGTGGTTTCATGGACTGATGATCGGTAGGCCATCAGAAGAATAGGCAGTTGACTGTCCCAGTCTCTTTGGTTCTGGGCGACGAAGAGACTAAGTTGACTACTAAGGTCGTATTAAATCTTTCGACCATGCCGTCGGACTGGGGGTGTAAAGGAGTGGTCCTTGTTTTATGGCTTCCGAGAAGTTTACACATTTGGGCAAAAAGTCTCGACTCGAAATTTCTCTCTTGGTCAGTGTGGATCTGCATGGGGACACTGAACCTACTGAAGAACCGGGTGATCAAGGCTTGAGCAACTCTTTCAGCTTCCTGATCATCAAGCGGAAACGCTTCCGGCCATTTGGTGAAATAATCCATTGCAACTAGGATATAGCGGTTCCCCTTGTCACTTCGCGGCGGCAATGGTCCCATGATGTCGATAGCGATCCTCTCGAACGGGGCTCCCACGTTGTAAGTCTTGAGTTTGGCTCTCGATCTTGTCTTTGGCCCTTTTCTGGAAGCACATTCAGTACACTGTCGTACCCATTTTTCAACACTGGTACGGTATCCAGCCCAGTAAAAGCGTTCTTTCACTTTTACAAATGTTTTTTTCAATCTCAAAATGTCCTCCGCTGGGGCTATTGTGCAGCTCTTTGAGGGCGGAAAGTACTCGTGATTGGGCAAGAATCATCTTCCATTCAATGTGTTGGCCATCTTCACTCTCCCATCTAGAGAACACCACCTCGAAGTTCCAGTGAGTCTCATAAAGACGAATGGATCTTGGTGATTGGGCTGCAGGATGCAACATCTTCCCATGCTGGCCTGTTGGTCCCGGAATTCATGGCTGCTACTGGCAATTCAATAGCGGGGATGTCTGGAGATTGAACTGGGGCACTACATGTTCCTGAGTTCTACACAGGCTAGAGTAGAGGAGCCCCTGAAATCAAGTCACTCGCAGGCGCTGAGTTAGTTATCTCTAAGTTCATCTATTGACCAAATATACTGGAGAGCGGCAACTTGATGAATGAAGGGGAGGTAGACCGAGGAAGGGATCGTTTGATAATTTAATAGAATGGTCTGGAGTTAGAAGATAGGATGAGGGGAATATACAGAGCAGGGTGAAATGGTGATGACCACTGACTCCCGTATCGGAGATCTACACGTGGAAGAAATCCTGGTGGACAGACATGTGTGTGCC
This sequence comes from Cordylochernes scorpioides, assembly GCA_030710605.1. Lineage (NCBI taxonomy): Eukaryota > Metazoa > Arthropoda > Arachnida > Pseudoscorpiones > Chernetidae > Cordylochernes > Cordylochernes scorpioides. The sequence goes on along the minus strand of CP092878.1, from coordinate 1,650,038 downwards.
ACTGTGTAGATATATGGTAGATCTCGGAGTACTGCGGTTTCTCACATGCACAACATGGTGTGATACTAGACACCTTATTCGTCACATTGTCCTTACCGAGACTATGGCAAAGGTGTCTACAAACTTTTCACACCACGGCAGCATTTAGAAACTTATGCGACCATGCCGTCAATGTCTGAGGTGGCAATATTTGTGACTACGAGTATTTTAAAAAGAAGCGTTTTTTAAACGCTACCGCAGAACGAGGCGTAGAAGAAGGAGAGCTCGGCTGGAAGTTGCGCGAAGGCCTTTGCCAGAATCCGAGTCGAGGAACGTGCCCGGGGCCAAGACAGCCACGTCACGGCTCAGTCACGGCGGCTGCGTGACTTTGTTGGCTCTCTAGCGGCGCAGAGCCAAAGATTTCACTTTCTCGGTAAACCTGTGGTTCCAAGGACTGTCAGGGGAAGTTTCCAGGACCTAGTTCACCTCTGCATTCTTTAATTACCACGACTGCCTCACGTGGTTGGATCAATGGGGTGGTTGCAGAACGGTAAAATGTTTCTTGAAAATAAAGATACTTCGGCCAGTAAATCTTTTTATTACCTCGACGTTTCGATAAAAATCTTTTGTCCTCGTCAGGAGCAAACAAAAATTAAACATTTAACAAGGCATTTAGGTAAAATGTTGTTTAAGGATTTACTGAATCTCGTGCACGTGCCTTCAATATTTGCCAATTTCTGACTTCTCGGCCGACACAGCATTCTGTCGCTCAACACATATTCCCCACAGACAGAACACCTTCCCATCACTTGGATTGGAAGGGAGCTCCGCCAGGCCGGTGTCACTCCTTTATTTAAAACGTTGCGCGCGCACACAAAAAGAAGAAATATTTAAAAACATCCTCCAGGAGACCAGTGTAGAGCGGCGCTGAATATCGAGTTGTCCGGGCCGCGATAATTTATTTACTCCGGGAAGACAGCCGACAGGCAGGTATCGGAAATTGGCGGCGACACAATATTGACCGCGCGCCAGATGTTTGTCCGCACGTTCACTGCTGGATTTCAATTAGACGGCCAGCGGCTCACACTTAGACCCGCCCGGGCGTTTGTTGGTGCTTTGTCCCCCATCTCTATGCTAAACCGTAGGTACGGGAGCTCACAGCAGGAATAGCCGCGGAGGAGGAAGCTGTGGATGGCCGGCCGAGAGGAACGGGCGACAAACTCGTCCTGGGATCTTCCTGCCAACCCGTCGTTGCTGTAAAAAATCAAAATTTTCCGACGCCGAAGGTCATTGATGACGAGAGTGACGCTTTCTTCCGTTTTTTTCTCTAATCCGAGGAGAGGAAAGTGCTTTCCAGAGACACCTTGGAATGGGCAAATAGAACGGCGGTGGTGAAATAGCAAATATCACGGGAAATAGCAGCTATTCGATATGGAATATTTCTGCACAACATAGTTTCTTCATTCTAATGTCACAAATAATTTACAGAGCAAGATCGCAAGTAGGAAAATTTGATGGATGGTATTCATGTATCACCTCTCCCCTTAAAAACAAATTAAAATAATGCATTTCATCACCCCTGCACAGAAAACATTATATGCAGGTTGGCTCTTTTCTGAATTTGTCAAAGCTAGTGTTGTGTTTATCTCCACCTGTACGTTGTGCACAGGGGGGTCGACATGCAATCAAGGTGCTTCTTCCGCGCGCGGTAATAGAGATAATACTGGCTTGACAACTGTTGAAGTATTCAGGAAATACCTCAGTGGAGGATGGATATTTGGCGAGTTTCACCTGAACATTCCCTGATGGGGCATCTCGTATTGTGTACTTTGTGGAGTTTTGCATTTCTGCGCTAAAACGTTGGTTATACACTCTGTACAATGAGATCGCAGTCATTCACTTTACATATTGGCTCGGTGCATAATTGTCGCGGCTTTATGTTTCTGCTGCTCTATTGGCGTTTTGATTAAATTTTCAAATGAGAGTATTCATCTCTTTTCAGATAAGGTAAAAATGAATTTCCAAATCAGGCAGCACACACACACAACAATTTCGCATTCTCCACGAACTCCTAACGAAGGAACAATCAACAGAAGCCAAATTGGAAAATAGTTCAAGAAGTTCAAATAGGATGATACAAACCTAACGGTTGAAGAGGCCATCAATTTCGTCGACCAGGCACTTTTGACAGCCGGGGAAGAGGACGAAAACTTGGCAACGAGAATGTTGGCCGAGGACGCGAATGTAGACCAATCCTTCGTTGTTTCAAGAAACTCAGCAAAATATGGAAGCTGGCTGGAAGGGCCGCGAACAACAACAAAGTGTCCGATACGAACCAACAACTCCTGAAGAACTCCGTCACTCCAACACATCAACTCTGCGTTTCTCCAGGTGGTCCGTCAATGTGGACACACTGGGAAGTCATCTTAAACGGGATTTGTTATTGGTGAAACGGGAGTCAATGGGGGCGGATTCCGGACAAAATGGGCAAGCGGTAATTGGATACCAACCGCGAAGTCTATCCGGTTCAACCTGGCCGCCCGCATTCACGCTGCAATCGAGACAATACTGCGCAAAAAGAACGTCTTCTAACACGATAATGCGTGTCCCCATGCTGAGCGTCGTGTTGTCGGAAAAATAGGGCTTGGAACTGCTTCCTCATCCGCCGTATTCTCCCATCACGCCAATCGATCGCTGAAAAATTGACCGCGAAAAAAGTTTCCAACTGGCAGTCAAAGGGCTGATTGGCTCCAAGAACAACTGGGGAGCAGGAATGGATAGCGAATATATGCGCCGGAGTATAATCAATTAAGTTGAATATTTTCTTTGTTATATTTGTATGTACATTTAGCGCAAGTGTACCTAGGGGGACATAGCGTTTTGAATTGAAATAAATAATCAATTAAAGAAGGATGTTTTGTTATTGAATAAAATTTGTTTTAAAAAGTCGCAATGATTATGTACCGACCCAATAGTACACAAATTAGTTTTTAAAAATTCTACCGCCCTCACCACCTTCTTATTTGGTTAATAGACGTGTTGTTTCTGCTCTTTTTGTCTTTAGCAAAGTTAGCGTATTTTCGAAATTCAGTCTCACACACCTCAACCAGCAAGTGTCAGTTGAGCAAGGGACTCCTGGCAGAATTCGGCCTATGGCAACCTATGTGCATTCCCAGCAGCTCCCACTTGTTGGCTTGGCACGCGCCCAGCAGCATTTGGCTCTCTCGCAGCAACAAAGTCTATTTCGGCAATAGTTAACTTTGACACCAACTTATTGTTGCACTTTATTGGGTGCCAGCTTGAGTGGACCCGGCATATTTACAATGATGAATGAGGTTCTCAGTGTTTATAACGTGGAGTAGATGGTTTACACTCACTGGGTTCCAACCACACAGGTGGCCGACACTTCACTGGAAGTACCTACCTTGTCTAATATTCTTATTTATGGTGTGAAGTACCGAATTTATGAACCTCACGGTGCATAGAAACACAGGAAGAAGTGATCTGCAAGCCACGCTCCAATACAGTGCTCCAGCTTGGAGCCGTGTCCTTAAATTTCCATTTAAAGCTTGTGGTTGTAAATTCTCCATCACATGCCTATCAATGATGCTTAGCTTATAATCCACTGGCCGACGCAATGAACGTTAGACAGAACGAGCAGTTTCCATCAAGCTATAGAGAGGGGATGTGCAGAACGACCTAATCGCCCGAGGTATCGAATGACTTACAACAACAACAAAAGCCTTTATTTAGGGCCTCTCGCCCTATACAGGATTCGCCAGTTCACAAGGGATGGGGAGAACACTGTGTGGCCTTTTTCCGGGATATAATCCTGTGGAATCCAAATATCGCCACCGCTATATACCTATTCTTTGATATTTCATTAATTAGTGCCGGAAATGAAGGACAAAGTTGCCCCGTTTTATCATTTAGTTTTCGCCTTTCCTCAGACAGAGCAGCACAATCAAATAAGTAGTGCAACATCTCCATTGTTATTCCTGATCCACAGAAAGTGCATTTCAGGTCTTCACCCCTCATTAAAATCAGATGGTGTTCTCTGAAAAAACTTGAAAGGGTTCTAAATTGCGCGATTAAACTGATGACAGGAAAAGGGAGTTCACTTAAGAAATATTCTTCGGTGGTAAACGTTGTATATATGTCTCTATAGTGGGAATATAACTTTGATTGGGTTATTCTTGTTAAGTCATTTTGTATTGTTTGCTCTATCGCAGTTCTTAATATTCCTGGGATCTCATTCTTTAATGAATCAGGATCATTACAATAAGTAAGCCACGAGGATCCGTTATTATTAAGTAAATTGCTTAATTGTTTTATAAACCCGATGGGCGCACCTGTAGCACAGGATATTTGCCTCATTCTATTTAAACATATTCGAGGCAATCTATTTGTATCCATACTCAGCACCCTCAGCCAATATTTCAAGGTCAATTTCAGAGCTGTTATTATTAATGAGACGCGGCCTGTTTCTGGTCTTATTATGTATCCTGGTGTATATCTAGGCAAATTCAAGAACCTACGAATAAATGTATCTTGTATATGATCCAATAAATCTTTATGCTCTGTTGCCCAAATTGAAGCAGCATACATCAAAACAGCCATCACAATAGAATCAAACAGTTTCATTGCAGAGTTTAATGAATTAATTGTTGATTTTGCTAATATTTTTTTGGGGTTGTAGCATTTATTGCCGCAAGTGCTTTTCCTTTGAAAAAGTTTGCGGCTTGAGTGGTTTTAGTTGTACTGACCAGAGGGTATCCCAAGTAATTATATCTTCTTGTTACCATCAGAGGTTTACCATTTCAGTACTATCTATCTTCTCTTGAGAATTTACCACCATTGCGAAATACCATAACCTTCGATTTGGACTCGTTCAGTGTCATATAGTTCTCACCAAGATATTCTTTCAATATATTAATATTTTTTGGAGGTTTATCCTCGACTCCCCTATAATAGCAATATCATCTGCATACATCAGCAGGTGAACGTCACCAAATTCCGGCAGGTATACACTCGTCAGATCTGAGTTGTCATACATTTTAATCAGGTCCGTCATGAATAATATAAAGAGTAATGGCGATAGTGGCTCTCCTTGTGAAACACTCGAATGTATCTTAATATTTTCTGTAATTGATCTCCTCCATCTGACAGCCACAGTCGCCTGTTCGTAGTAATTTCTAATTGCGCGTATAAATTGATATCTCACGCCCAGTTTGGTTAATTTCTTCCAAAGTAATGAGTGAGGAACTGTATCAAATGCTTTTCTCAAATCAACAAAAAATACATATAATTTTCCTCTCTTTCTCCTCAGTAATAGTTGGATTAGAGTGGTCAATGTGAATATCAGATCCACACACGGTCGACCCCTTCGGAAACCCGCCTGATTTTCTGGAATGACGTTACTTCTTTCTACTCATTCATTCAGTCTTGATCTTAGTATTGTCGTAAAAAGTTTCGACAAATTTCTTATCAGTACTATACCACGATAATTTGAAGGGTTGTCTTTGTCACCGCTTTTAAAGATTGGATGTATGATCGATTTAGTCCATATTGTAGGATAGTGTCCCATTATCAGAGCTCTGTAATAAAATTGTTCTAATAAACCCATGTATGAGTCTGGGAGTACTCTTATTATTTCATTGGGGATGTCATCAGGTCCACTTGCCTTGTTATTTTTCAAATCTCTGATTGCCCTGCCTATCTCTTCAGAAGTTATCTCTGGTATCGAATGACTTTACATATTGTAAAATGTCCGCGGTAAATTTATGCAAATCATTATATGAAGATGGCTTGACACATTCTGGATATTATTTTTATTAAATTATTCAATAAAATCATTTTGTCCCTCAGCACACACACATCGGTGTAACTTTTATTGATAAATTTAAATGAGTTACTCTGGTATATCTGTTATATAAAGTTATATCTGGTATATAGTATTTGTAAGACCTGCAGCTGTAACACCGCGGCGGCAAATAACCGACATTTCACACATAATACTCTACAATTAGATGCGAACACTTGTGACGTGGAGGTAAGAGGAAGCTGTGGGTGAAGCAAATAGATATGTGGGCAGGCGGCGCGGACACATTTTGAACTATTTAACCTTCATAGAGAGGCAACATTGGGATTTTTTAAAACACATATAGCTAGGATAGAATTAGTAACTATAGTAATTGTTATAATGGGCGTGTTATAAAATATTTAAATCAAACGAAGGAAATATATCAAAAGTTTTCCAAACGTTTGGAATAAAAAAAAAATAATTTTACAAACGACAACAAAGCGCACGTGGACTCCACGCATGCGCAGAGTAGCATCCGAGCTCTGATTGGTTGGCAAAACGCCACAGAAGATGTCCTATAAGAGTGAGCTTGGCTCACTGGGGGCAGACGTCAACATGTGGGGCTACGACCATAACAACGGTGAGTACAAATTTGCTTCTACACCGCGAGTGTTGGGAAATATTTTGCCAAAAGATGCCTCCGTGTGGAGACCCACAACCCAGTGTAATTTCCTAGGATAATATGTAGATGTATATAGTAGATATATGTATGTATATATATGCGCGTGCAACGAAGTGGATATATTTGTTGCAACAAAGTAGAGATATATTCTCCTAAAACGCGGGGTTGTAAAACATTCGATATATTTTCAAAAAATGCCGAGAATTTAAATTATATAAAAATTTATTTTTGGAAAACTTTATACAATTTAATGATTTTCTATTATATTTAAATGTGTATTTGCTTCGTGTGTATTGTTCTTTGCAAGTTGTTTTGACCGAAAATAACGGGAATACGTTATTGGGTCACCAGCTACGCAGGAGTGTATAAGCACACATCACGTGGACACGGCGTTATGCAGTATAAAAAGGCAGACGATGGCAGCGATATATTCACCAGGAAGTGCGGCGTGATAATCTTTCTTCCTTATTGGGGCGGCCGTCGCTTCTGTTGACTTTAAAACCGCTGCCTCCTACCTGGGATTTATTCCCGCTCTCGAGGTACCGCGGTTACCTAACGTTATATAGATGTCCTTTTCTTTATATTTTTTAGAATGTATATTCACACCGCTGAGTCAGAATTGAATGATAGAAAAGTCATTTCAATATTTGCAAAAAGTTACATCCCATTTGTCAGCAGGAACCTGCTTGGCGACCTCATGAATTGCCGCTTGTAAACAAGGTGGCTGGCGATCGCGGGTTATATAACAATAAGGCGGTTTTGGTGAAGCGCGTACACACACTTTTTTTTTCTAACATCAATTTATGAAGCTTCACGCCGAAAAAAATGATTACTGTTTTAAAGATTGGGCAGCATGAGTTTCATAAATTGATGTAAGGGAAAAGGTGCTGCACCCAAAATTCTACCCTTTGGTGATAGTTTTTTTAATCTTTTTTTTTTTTGCCTATTTTTACCTTCTAAAATCCAAATTGTAAATTTTTATCTGATTGGGTCAGAGATGGCTTCTCCGGGTAAATAGCATCTAAACACTGGTGTGATACTGCGGACAGCTTCCATCGGGGGGTTTATTGTTTAAACTGTTGGTGGCTAGCCGGCATAATAAACCTGAGCTGGTCAAAATGTTATTAAGCCTTAACAAAGCGGACCTTGCACAAAAGAGCGGTGGTCTTCACCCAAATTGGGGGAAAAACGACAAAGAAGCAATTAAAATAATTTTATTTAAAATGCTTTGTACAGTATTTATTCTAATCTATTATAAAACAATTTACACTTTTCTAATTCTTTAATTTAATTTTGATATATTTTTTATTTCCGCGTGTAAATGTTTCCCAATTTTTCAAACTTTATCTCAACTCTAGATATTTTAATAGACCAAGGGGGTATAAGCATTTAAAATAAAGCAAAGATTTCAACATGTATCACGCCTGAGTGAAGCAGAGTTGTCAAAACACAACAGAGCTGAGGACAAAGTGGAGAGATCCCAGATGAGAGAAAATTGTTGGTTGGGAGTTGACTCAGAACGCCACCAATGGTTTATTTAACTCCCGACGTTTTAGTGACCTGCTGTCACTCCTCAGGGGAATGATTGTTTTGAATCCTGGTTTTGAATCCAAGTTTTGAATCCTGGTTTTGAATCCTAGTTTTGAATCCAAGTTTTGAATCCAAGTTTTGAATCCAAGTTTTGAATCCTAGTTTTGAATCCAAGTTTTGAATCCAAGTTTTGAATCCAAGTCTTGAATCCTGGTTTTGAATCCTAGTTTTGAATCCAAGTTTTGAATCCTGGTTTTGAATCCTAGTTTTGAATCCAAGTTTTGAATCCAAGTTTTGAATCAAAGTTTTGAATCCAAGTTTTGGATGCTAGTTTTGAATCCTAGTTTTGAATCCAAGTTTTGAATCCTAGTTTTGAATCCTAGTTTTGAATCCAAGTTTTGAATCCAAGTTTTGAATCCAAGTTTTGAATCCAAGTTTTGAATCCAAGTGTTGAATCCAAGTTTTGAATCCAAGTTTTGAATCCAAGTTTTGAATCCTAGTTTTGAATCCAAGTTTTGAATCCAAGTTTTGAATCCTAGTTTTGAATCCAAGTTTTGAATCCTAGGCTTCAAAATAACCATTCCCCTGAGGAGAGGATTTTTCTGAATAAAAATATAAAGACTTTTTACTTAAAAACTGACGTCTATATTCAATGACCACATATTACCAAAGTTTTATATATACCAGGGTACAAGGTTCTCGGCCTGACCCAGAGATTCCAATCGCCAAAAGATTATGTTTCCTCCCTGCGCGCGCATGTCATTACTTCGTAGGACAAGTTCTAACTTTTTCGCCCAAATAGATGGTGTGAACGGGTCTTTGCAGCACACGTATTGATGGTGTTTCGTTGAAATTGATAAACGTGATAATTGTGCAGTTATTAAATTATTCGTTTGGAATGGATTAACCCGCGAAGAAATTCACCCTACGTTGACAAAAGTTAACGGAATCTCTGCTCCTGTAATTTAGACTGTTAAAAAGATCAATTTAAACCTTGGGGTCGCTCGAAGATGACCCACGTGAAGGACGGCCGGCCAGAAACCACACAGGAAACTATCGAAATGTGTTGGCAATGAGAAAACTGTGGGATTTGAGGTAATATTTGCTCGGCCATCCCCTTATTCTCCTGATTTGGCACCCTCAGATTTCCTCCCACTCCTGAAGAAATTTGTTTCTGGAAAGCGCCCCGCGTCCAATGAAGACATTGAGAAGGCAGCAGTTGAATATTTTAACAGCCTTCCAGACTCTCACTTCCGGGAAGGAATACTGATATTGGAGAAACGCTGTAGGGAGATTGTGTCGGGAAATTAACTGGAAATCAGAGTCTTCCATGTGAGGCTCTCGTGTACTATATATCCTACTATACCATACTTGTATAATTTCGAATAATTCTACATAAATAAATATTTCCAGCACCTTTTTTTCTATGAAAAGTTTGCGCCTAAAAGTCAATCTTTGGTTATAACATTCACCGGTGGGAGCCGCCTTAACAACACCCCCCAGGTCTTATAACGGTGATCTATTCTTCCACCAGGAGATGTAACGGCGTTGTGGACGCGGCAAGGTACCTCGTACACGGATATTTATTTTACCGCAAGTTGGTTCTGCCGCTCTAATTGGGGTCAGCTAAGGTCGCCAATTAGTGGTTTGCATAATTGCGTGTATTTTAATTAGGCGTCTTTGCCCCGTCGAATCCCCGCTTCAGACAAATGTGGCGAATTCACTGGATTGCCAAAACGCCGCCATTAGAGGCACTTTGAGAGGAGAACAAATAGAATTCCGCCATTAAGTTTGTATTTATTTACTCCTCGGGTTGCCTGTCCCCGACTGCTGGAGAAGACTGGTTTCAAACAGCGATTTACGAAAACAAAATACGAACAAGCAAAAATGTCCGAGTTTCCAAATTTTAGAACTTTCATTAAGCAAATGCATTCCAAGCTACGCACTCGATGAAACCGCACATCCTCGAGTGTCCGTAAGTGGGTGACGTTGGACCCGCCCAGGAAGGACGGCGATTGGCCAAGATTGAGTTGGCCGACATTGAATTAGCCTTGGTCGCGCTGTCAGCACTTCACGCCCAGCCTCCAAAGAGGCGAAATGGACTGAGATCGAAGAGGAAAAACAATTTGTTCCCTTGTCCTGTTCCTAAGAAATTCTGAGAAATAGGAAAAAAAAAACATTTTACCAAAGAACGCCCAGGGGAGCTGAAATATTCCCCGCCCGTCTGGGAAATGAGATGCGACCCTCGTTGACCTGAGCAGGTTGGGGTATCCGGTGGCAGAGTTAATCAGTGACAATTAGGAAGCAATTAGCGGGATGCGCGGCTTGAACAACGCATCGAAGGGAAGCGTTTTTTAATGGATTTTTTTATTGTGCTGAAATTTGTTTAAAAATGTCATCCAATTACTCAAATAATTTCCTTTTAGGAGCTTACTCCACTACAGTGACTGCACGTACTCTACCGTACACGTAGGCATCTTGTAGTGTTGTTGCTGGGAGTTCCCTGGGCTGTACTGCGGTCATACGTACTCTATACCTTCCCCGCCCTACTGCGGTCTTATGTACTCTATACCTCTCCCGCCCTACTGCGGTCATACGTACTCTATACCTTCCCCGCCCTACTGCGGTCTTATGTACTCTATACCTTCCTTGCCCTACTGCGGTCATACGTACTCTATACCTCTCCCGCCCTACTGCGGTCTTATGTACTCTATACCTCTCCCGCCCTACTGCGGTCATACGTACTCTATACCTCTCCCGCCCTACTGCGGTCTTATGTACTCTATACCTTCCCCGCCCTACTGCGGTCATACGTACTCTATACCTCTCCCGCCCTACTGCGGTCTTACGTACTCTATACCTTCCCCGCCCTACTGCGGTCATACGTACTCTATACCTTCCCCGCCCTACTGCGGTCTTATGTACTCTATACCTTCCCCGCCCTACTGCGGTCTTATGTACTCTATACCTTCCTTGCCCTACTGCGGTCTTATGTACTCTATACCTTCCTCGCCCTACTGCGGTCTTATGTACTTTATACCTTCCTTGCCCTACTGCGGTCATACGTACTCTATACCTTCCCCGCCCTACTGCGGTCTTATGTACTCTATACCTTCCTTGCCCTACTGCGGTCATACGTACTCTATACCTTCCCCGCCCTACTGCGGTCTTATGTACTCTATACCTTCCTTGCCCTACTGCGGTCATACGTACTCTATACCTCTCCCGCCCTACTGCGGTCTTATGTACTCTATACCTCTCCCGCCCTACTGCGGTCATACGTACTCTATACCTCTCCCGCCCTACTGCGGTCTTATGTACTCTATACCTTCCTTGCCCTACTGCGGTCATACGTACTCTATACCTTCCCCGCCCTACTGCGGTCTTATGTACTCTATACCTTCCTTGCCCTACTGCGGTCATACGTACTCTATACCTTCCCCGCCCTACTGCGGTCTTATGTACTCTATACCTTCCTTGCCCTACTGCGGTCATACGTACTCTATACCTCTCCCGCCCTACTGCGGTCATACGTACTCTATACCTCTCCCGCCCTACTGCGGTCTTATGTACTCTATACCTCTCCCGCCCTACTGCGGTAATACGTACTCTATACCTCTCCCGCCCTACTGCGGTCTTATGTACTCTATACCTCTCCCGCCCTACTGCGGTCATACGTACTCTATACCTTCCTTGCCCTACTGCGGTCATACGTACTCTATACCTTCCCCGCCCTACTGCGGTCATACGTACTCTATACCTCTCCCGCCCTACTGCGGTCTTATGTACTCTATACCTCTCCCGCCCTACTGCGGTCATACGTACTCTATACCTTCCCCGCCCTACTGCGGTCATGCGTACTCTATACCTCTCCCGCCCTACTGCGGTCTTATGTACTCTATACCTTCCCGCCCTACTGCGGTCATACGTACTCTATACCTTCCTCGCCCTACTGCGGTCTTATGTACTTTATACCTTCCCCGCCCTACTGCGGTCATACGTACTCTATACCTTCCCCGCCCTACTGCGGTCTTATGTACTCTATACCTTCCCCGCCCTACTGCGGTCATACGTACTCTATACCTTCCTCGCCCTACTGCGGTCTTATGTACTCTATACCTTCCCCGCCCTACTGCGGTCATACGTACTCTATACCTTCCTCGCCCTACTGCGGTCTTATGTACTCTATACCTTCCCCGCCCTACTGCGGTCATACGTACTCTATACCTTCCCCGCCCTACTGCGGTCATACGTACTCTATACCTTCCTCGCCCTACTGCGGTCTTATGTACTCTATACCTTCCTCGCCCTACTGCGGTCTTATGTACTCTATACCTTCCCCGCCCTACTGCGGTCATACGTACTCTATACCTTCCTCGCCCTACTGCGGTCTTATGTACTTTATACCCCTCCCGCCCTACTGCGGTCATACGTACTCTATACCTTCCTTGCCCTACTGCGGTCTTATGTACTTTATACCCCTCCCGCCCTACTGCGGTCATACGTACTCTATACCTCTCCCGCCCTACTGCGGTCATACGTACACTATACCTTCCCCGCCCTACTGCGGTCTTATGTACTCTATACCTTCCTCGCTCTACTGCGGTCTTATGTACTCTATACCTTCCCCGCCCTACTGCGGTCATACGTACTCTATACCTCTCCCGCCCTACTGCGGTCATACGTACTATATACCTCTCCCGCGGATATCTTGTAGGACTTCTGTCGGTTGTTTCCTTTGGCCTACTGCCGCACGCGTTCTCCAGATCTCTCAAAACTGAGAGGTCGCTGAGAGCCTGGCCCCTCTCCATTGACGAACGATAGCAAAGAATTGAAGCCATATGCTCCTGCCGTCCAAACTGTGTCTTTGCCCGGCAGTACTAGAGCTGTTATTGCGGCGTACTGATTCCTGCTTCACTCAAATTCAAAATTACTTACATTCTAATACTACTTCTTCCTGTTATACACACTCGCTATGTTTCTGGTATTTGCTCTAGCTCTTGATACTGCAAACAGCGGTGTCGATAAAAGTATTTTCAATGTGTTGATAGCAATTCATTATCTCCAATATTTCTGGGTCGTTGTTCAGATGAGAGGGAAATTTCCGTTTTCTGTGGTTGTAGCTCGCCCAACTTCCACACGCTACAGGGAACAACCGAATTCTGTGTGTTTGAACCACCTTGGTACAGACAACAAGGAAGACGTCGCATACCTACGTTACTGTTTATTACTGTACACAAAGCCACCACCCGCCGTGTATCCGCTCCTACGTAGTCTTGGTCCGAGTGATGGTACGAACCTTGTATCACACACCGAATACTTTATTGTGGTCTGTTTTAGTTCTTTTTATTGATTTATATTTTTCAAATATTCAAAAATACACAATTTATTTATTACATTTTATTTAAATACATTAAATATACGTGGTGAGGATATTCCTTTTTTGATTAATATATACACTTAAATATACACTTTTAAATTAAATATTTTATAAAATTTCAGTTAAGCCTAGAAGTTAGATGGACCGCGATGTGACGTCCGCTCCAATTGTTGTGTTAGGAATTTCCGATAACAACTGGCACCGCTCCATTCCATCGATGGACCGCCATATTGTGGAAGCTATAAATAGATTGGAGGCGGAAGTAAAAATACCTTCGCCACGGCGAACGCGCCCTTATCCCCCCACCCCATGGCGAGTGGGGACAGACGTCCAGGGGGAGGCGAGTTACAGAGATAACGAATGTGTGCTTGGAATCTTGCGGCAGTTCAATAAATACAATTTACCCAATTTCCCCCTTATTTTAAGAAATACTGTTTGGTCGCATAGGCAACGTTTAGGCGTCCTGCCCACTCGGAGGATCAAGAGAGAGATTTACGTAACGCCAGAAGAATAGACAATAGGAACATGATGACGGGCACATTTCCTACCTGCGCCGATGTCACGCTGGTATTCCACGTCCTAGCTGCGTTGTCAAACACAATGTTTTACTTCCAACATTGGCCTGGCTCCAAACCTGCATTGAAGCAATTTTCTTGCACAAGTTCAGCCGTGGGTTCAAGTAACCAATCAGATGTTTCCACGAGTCATTCCCATAAACCACCGGGTGTAATCACTCACCGTGTTTGCCTTGTTCCGTCTAATTTACAAACGGCTCCATTTTTAGCAGTTTCGGTGGCGGACACTCTCCTCGGGCCCAAAAGTTGAATTCACCGATTCAATGCTCAGTCCCATCTCGCCATTAGTCCTCCTGGACCAAAGTCCGCACTTGCTATTCCGGCTTGTTGAGAGTCTTCCTGAATATGGTTCGATGGCCATTGATGTGCGACCATCTTTGAAGCGGTTGTGCGACTCCGTAATCGCCCTTGGCAAAATTTGACTCAACATCGCTGCTCATGTTGTCCCTTCAAATTACCGCTCACTACTCCTGACCGCCAGCGACTGACGCGCGGGCAGAACTTCCCGACTGGGCATCCCTCCACCGAAGGAAGCCTCCAGAACATCATTGGTGCGGGCGGGAGCGGTCCTCAGAAAGTAGGCGGCGGTACCTAGTGATGTTTCCCAAGTTAGTTTTACAATATCTGACCTTCCCATCTAATCGGTGTCCCACTTTACTGACGTTATCTGGCGGGAAATGCTTGGAAAATATTCTTTAACAAACAAACAGTGTGTGTGCTCATGATATCATCTCAGATGTAATTTCTAACAGAAGCGAAGTATTTCCGAACTCAGCGTATTTTATACCACCGCAATACACTTTATATCTGTAGTGTAATATGGAAACAAAATATGTGAATTGCCGGGGTAAATTGGGGAATTGTGAAAGATTTTGTATTTCACCTATTCTCCAATTGTAGCTGCGGCAGACAATGTGGGCTGATGACGGAAGAACTTTGTGCGCGCAGTTTAGACCACATTAGACCGGAGCAAAACAATCGCAGACGTAGAATTTGATAGCGAAATGATTTTTAGGAGAACGACGAAAAAGAAAGGAAAAGTCAGGAGTCGATTTCTACTTTTCCTTTTTGAATGGAAAGGAATAGCTTTGCTATTTGTCACAGAAGCTCAATCTGCCAAACTCCATAAATCTTCCAAATTGACACAAAGTTTCTTCCGTTCCTGGAAACTCGGAAACTTTAGGCAGATCCCACTGTCGACAGCCGTTCAATTTGTCCTGAGGGGCAAAATGACGATTTATCAGCGCCAATTATTTTGTCCGATTGTTGTTCTCTATGCCCGACCACTAAACGGAAGGTGTCCAAGCTGATCTACCAGACCAACGCCGTGACGATTGCGATGTCTGTTACTTACTTAGTACGAGGGCCATCCAATAAATAAGTTTCCCTATTTTTTTTTCATCGAACGAAACGTTGTAAAAATTAGTTAGTAGTGTAAGAAATGGTCACTAGGATGCGTTGGAAGCGTGTGACCTTCAAAATCACGCTACTCGTACGCGCAAGTCCGTAGCGCTTCAGTTTCCATGGAGATACCACTGGTGAACGTGTCCACTTGCGAACTCCGTTCTGTAATTCGTTTTTTTTTTTCGCGGCGAAAAATGAAACTGCGGTCAATATTCATCGAATTTAGTGTCAGTGTATGGCGAAAGATGTATGAGCATCCAAATGATTCGCCGATGGCGTTCATGGTTCTTGGAAGGACAGCAAAACGTGCATGATGACGAGCGAAGCGGCAGCCCCGTTACTGCTACGGACAATGAGACCGTTGCTGCTGTTCGGAATGTGGTGGAAGCAGATCGCCGAGTCACCATTGACGAAATAATGATTCGACTGCCTCCTGGAATCGAAATTGGACGCTCTTCGATTGGAACAATCATGTCAGATGTTTTGAATTTTCGCAAAGTCTGCGCAAGATGGGTCCCGCGTTTGCTCTCAGAAAATCACAAGCAACAACGGATGGAGGCAGCCCGAGCTTTCCTGGAAATGCATCGAAGAGATGGAGATCAACTGTTTTCCCGTATTGTCACTGGAGATGAAAGCTGGGTGCATCATTCAACTCCAGAACCAAAACGACAAAGCATGGTGTGGAAGAAGCCTGAGGAAAGTGCACCAAAAAAGGCGAAGGTCACAATCTCTGCAGGCAAAGTTATGGCTATCGTCTTTTGGGACTGTAAGGGTGTTTTATTGGTTGACTACCTGCCCCCAAACACTACGGTTAACGCTGCGAGGTACTGCGAAGTCCTCACTAAACTCAGAGTTGCAATAAAACGGAAACGTCCTGGACTTTTGTCTCGGAAAGTGTTACTCGTCCATGATAATGCTCGCCCTCACGCAGCTCGAACGACCCAAACGTTGCTGGAAAACTTCAAATGGTAAATTTTCACACATCCACCTTATCTTCCGGATCTTGCCCCAAGCGACTTCTTTTTCCAGCACTAAGATGCACCTTGGAGGCAAGCACTTTGCGAATGATGACGAAGTGCAGGCGGAGGCGAACCACTGGCTACGAAGACAGGACACGGCTTGGTACAACAGTGGTATCAAAAAATTGCTACAACGGTACCAAAAACGTTTGGACAGAAATGGTGATTATGTAGAGAAGTAGTCTATGAGTTGTATAATGAAAATAAAATAACTGCATAATTGTAAATAATGTTGTTTATTTGTAAAAAAAATAGGGAAACTTATTTATTGGATGGCCCTCGTATATACCTCGGAAATTGGTGTTTAGATATGCTTGTGTGTGGTTTTTAAAATGTCGGCTTTTTTTGTTTCGCTCACAGCTCTTCGGCCAAACACAGACCACATTCTCTGTAGGCAACATCGTTTCACGCATGTGTTGTCTTCTCATCCCGCCGGGAAATTATCACATCTGGCTATCACCTGTTATCATCGGTTATCATCAGCCGGCGACAATCTCTCAAGTGAATCAGCCTATCGCGCGTGCTCCTTAATCAGTTCTTCAAAGGCTCCAGCAATCTGACGTTTGGCCGCGTATGAAGCCGCACGAATGTCTTCAGAAGTCGCAGCTGTCGCTTTACCGTGATTCACCTCTGCGGTATCGAGCCGTGCAGCGATCTTAGACATGACCTTAGTTTGTACACGTTCATTTTAACTCTGATGTTACAATAGTGCAGCATATATTCATCCCAGCTCAAGGATTCTATTTTTGACATCATCACGTAAAAGGACAAAAAATTTCAAAATATATTAATATATAACAATTATATAATTTATATAAAATATATATAATAAATAATTATATAAAAATATATTAATAATGCTCCACGCTGACGAGCGCCAACAGCACGAAACACGTTCGTGGATGGCTCTTCTTGATTTATCAAGAAATTGGGTTGGCCAAATATCAGGGAACAGCCTAAATCAATGAATAGTTGATTTTTTGTTCCACTAGATGGCGCTCTGCCATCTAAAAAGCACATGTGCTTTTGGTTTAGACTCCCAAGGCATTAGAATCCTTCACGACGACTCAAAGCCTAATCCTTGAAGCAAAAGAAACCCTGCAGCGCCATACACTAAAGTATACATAAATCACATATGTAGCGTACAATGGACATTTGGAAATCTCCTTTTTCACCGTGCGTCAATGCGGCGGCGTCACCTCTGGCGTCCAGAGCTGCAATCTTCTTAAATATTTTATCACTTAGTTCGATGGCCATTTATTGGACCATGCCACAATGGTCAGCCAGCCTTACCCGACGTAAAGCTTCCCTCTGCTCTGGTCACAGTCGGCATAATTCTTGAATATACCACCGTTGTGAATTATCGGCGCCATGCAATTTCCATTCTGACGAAGAGAGGGTTGAGGCTCATAAACTGAACATAGTTACACATTGGGTCCACCTCAGTTTCTACTACGGGGGTGAGGTTAAAAGTTCTCGGCCTGACAATGAAAGACTCCGATTTTCAGGTTTAAAAACTTTTCCCTACATAATCTCCCTTCAACACGCTTAGTCCCGCGTTTCTCCAATATCAGTATTCCTTCCCGGAGTCTGGAAGGCTGTTAAAATATTCATCTACAGCCCTCTCAACGTCTTCTTTGGACGTGAAGCGCTTTCTTTTGGTTTGGGAAGAGATGGAAGTCTGAGGGTGCCGAATCAGGAGAATAAGGGGATGGCCGAAAAAATCGTACCTCAAATTCCGCAATTTTCTCATTGCCAAAACACCTTTGTAAACATGTGCGTTGTCCTGGTGAAAGTTGATTTTTTCTTCTTCAAGACAGGCTTTTTTTCGAGAATTTTGACATCCAGCTGGTCAAGAAGACTAGAGTAATATTCGCCTGTAATAGTTGTCTTCGGCACACTGGCCATGACCTTTCTGGCAGATGCGATCGACTTCGCTTTCTTTGGCGCTAAACCACCCACTGCTTCGACTGCTGTTTAGTTTCTGGCGTATATTGGTGGTCTCATCCATGGTGACAAATCGCCGCACAAAATCGGTCGGATCTCTCTTGAATAGGTCCAAACATTGCTAAAATGTCATTTGCTCACTTGCTTTTAATTTACATTCAGCAAATGCGGCACCCACCTTGCGCAGAGTTTTCGCATTCCTAATTCTTGGTGCAAGATGTTCCGCATAATTTGTTCCGATATTCCCACCGACTCAGCAATCTCACACACTCGCCTATCGTCCAACATATTGTGTATCTTTTCGATAATTTCCGGCGTGGTTGCAGTTTTTCACGTGGGTCATCTTCGAGCGACTGGCGACCCCACGTTTAAATTCAGCTGCCCACTTTTTAACGGTTGAAATTGAAGGAACAGAGTTCCCGTGAACTTTTGTCAACTCCGGGTAAATTTCTTTAGAGATTAATTCACCCACAAAACGAAGAATTTAATAACTTCAGGATATTCAAGTTTATCCATTTTAACGAAACACGTGCAAGACGTGTGTTCTGCAAAGATTCGTTTACACAAACTATTTGGGCGAAAAGTTAAAACTTGTCCTACGAAGTAATGAGATGCGCGCGCAGGGAGGAAACACTCTTTTGGCGATTGGAATCTCTGGGTCAGGCCGAGAATCTTACCCTCGTATAGCAAACTTTTAGGAGGAATTTCTGTCATGTCTCTTTGTAGACTGTTCTAACTCTCCTACAGTTGCCTATATAGTAGAGATGTTAGCAACCTACAGCTTCAAAATTCCTTCGGGAAGATATCAGATGGTTTGACTGGGATAGAGGTCAAGTAATGAATTATAGTTTCATTAATTGAAATTGGGTTGGGGCCAAATAACAGGCTGAATCAATGTTTAGTTTATTTCTGTTCCACTAGATGGCGCTCTGCCATCTAAAAATCACATGGTCAGGATATGTATTTTTTATTTTTAGTTTCATTAATGTCTACCAGAACTTGTCCATGTGACCCACACCTTTGATACTTCTCTGTTGTGTAAACTAGGAATGTTTTCGTAGGCAGAGAATCGGCTCCATCACATCAGCTCTCAGACCACCACATTCGGGAATCAACTGAGGGTTGAAACGACCTCTTGCCACCGTTTGTCAACTAAGGCTTGGTATCGACCGACCCGCCATATACCGGTGTGAGCGCGTCTCTAGAAATATTAGTCGTTTAGCGCCATCGTTACAACTTCCATCCTGCAATGATAAAAACCCTCCCAATGTTTTATAAGGCGGTCAGTTGCGAATTTTGTTTTATTTGGAAGCGATCGCGCTAAATAATTAGAGTTGAGTTCGGCCTTTGAACCCATTCGGAAGTCTCCCGAGCGAGACTTTGAAAGCCCGGGTTTATTGGCGTCTTCTCGGGTTGGTCATGTATCGTTGGTGGTTTGACATATTGGACGCGGTCCCAAGCCTTTGGCGTTGGAGCACGGGGATGGGAAGGAACTTTTCTCGACTTGTCGTTCCTCCGAAATTTTCAAGCCTACAGTTGGTGTCAAACCAGACTCTGTCCCCAGGCTGACCTCCAGTCATTCTGCCGGAGATAGTGCGACCAAGTCCCGTTTGCAATATTTACTTAATTGGGAATGATACATACCTACCTATCCTATATAGTACGGCCATTCCTTTCAATTGATGTATTCCTTAACTACATAAAATAATGCATTTATTTGATCTTCTCTGCGCGAGCATCATTGAAAACTGCAGATGGTAATTATGGGATTTGCACAACGAAGTTGTACTGATGCATTTAGCGAGTGTGTGGATCGGCGCCTTTTTCCACAAGAAATGCACATATGTCGGCGTCAATCAATTCCGACATTGGAATATTCCTCCGTTTATTGAAATTTCGCAACCTGGGCCCGTTCTGGGGCAAATTCGGCCTCTCGCCCTTCTGATTGGCCACGGGCCTCTATCACTCGATACCTTATCAATCTTCACCATGCGCTGCACGTTCAGCAAGAGATTCTGGAACCTCGCCGTCAAGAAGTACGCTCGGGGCATCTTTCCCCGCGCGCCAGGTGGGTCTTCGTCTCGAGAAATCCGATCAATGGAATATAATTCTCTTGATGAGCGTTCATGATTAAACGAGACCTGTTTCTTTAATTGAAGAAATTCTTCCCCGGAAATTTCTAGCGTAGCCGAATGTTTCTCTCACTAGCGTCACTGCGCACCAATCAAATACATTTATTGCGCACCAATCAAATACTGAGCAGCAATCTGAAACTAAATGATTGTATCGAAATTGATTAATTCCTTATTTTAATAAAGTTTCTCCGTGGGGGGGGTCTGAACTAGCAACGGATCTATAGACAGCCGGGGAAATAAGTTTTTAGTTCCAAAAATAGCATTGTTATAATTATCATAATTGTAATTTAGTTTGTTACTCTCCTGTTAGCACCTTCCTCTAACTACGCTAGAGTCAAATCCCCTCTCAATAGGCCAAGATAGAGAGAGTTATACATTTCATTCGTTATTGTCAACTTTTAAATGTGTGGATCTACGTATAGTTTCTCCGGAGTCTGTCTGTCAATTGTGATTATATTGAAGAGACCATGGCATTTGAAACGTATTAATGAATATTAGTAAAAAAATCCATCAAAAGCTCTCAAAATCGAGCAAGATTAGTAATGTATCAAAAATAGGTTTGTTTGTTCAAAGTAAAATGTGGTGTTTAGATATAGCTACGTACAATTCAGTATTTACGGAGGAGTTGGCTGAAAACTTCCTAATTGAAAGCTGTGTATTACTTAATTATTGAAGATTTGCACAAATTTCCTGCAATAATCTTTCTGTAATATTTTACACACAAATATTGTATCGCGCTGGGAATCTCACATTCCCCGGGGATATTTCTTGACGGAATCAGCAGATCTATGTTCGGAAGTCTGTGAACAACCTTGATCACCATTTCTCTGATGATACAGCTGCTCTAGGTCGACCCAAGGCTCGGGACATCTCGTGCGAGTTGTTCTGGGAACTGGTCTTTCCTGGAGGTAGTCTCTTATTAGAGGTCTCATGCTATACATGAATCCATTTATCACGATTTTTTTCCTTTCCAATTATAACAACTTCCCCCTTACTGCGATGGGGAAATATTGAGAAGGCCTGGCTCCTCAGTGGTGAACCCTCCCAGCGGCAACCAAACCGTCCTGATGTTGTATTGGTGTGTGGCAGCGTCGAGGGGTTCTTGGTTTTTTAAGTAAACGATGTCTTTGAGAGAGGAGAAATATATTAGTGTTTTATTCATTATTAAATTTATAGAATACCGTATATAATGTGTAAATAAAGATTAAAATTTTACAATAAATCGGATTCCAAACAATCACTTTGAAATGTTATCAAAGGTCATTTGTTTCCTATTAGACCTGTACCAATATTGGCCAGTAGAATTTTCCGCTCAGCCTCTCTGCGAGTGCAAATAATTTTATGATCTTTGACCCGTGACCCGGTTATCACCAGTCTGCTTATCTCTCGTCACGCCCTTAATCATCCTGGCGTCCTTCACCCCGGGCTGCGTTTGTTCAAATTGTACTGAGTGACGGCCGCCGGGTGTTATTGACACGACTTATCTTAAATACAATTATGTATCACGTTTCTTCTTTGGAAGTAGGCGAGTTTACTGATGTTCGATGTTTTCAGTGTCCCGTTTTTCACGAGGAAACAAGGTCTTGTTAATACACCTGGGTTGTGTGATTTTCCAATTGGTTTTGTCCTCAATGTGACGCTGCCGCCGGATCTTGCCACATGTCCGGCAACATGTCTCTCTCTCTCAACTCCAGTTCCCGAAGTTTTCTTGGCTTCCCTCCAGTGCTGATTGGAACAACAGGTCTCGGTGTTATTGTGAAGAACAGTTTGGCTTCAATAAACTCTGTGGAGTGAAATCGCATAAAAAGGATGGGACATCTTTCCCGAACAATGTGACTTTGCAAAATTTGGAGCGGACGCAAAAGATAAAGTTTGATTCGATTTGAAATTTTGAAAGATCCGCGAGACCAAGACTCTCTAGGGCCGTTCGACCGTTGAGATCAATCCCGGCTTTCTTCTGTGATCGATTTAAAATATATTAAATAAAGCTGGCACCACTCCAGCTCGCACTCAATTGAGGAAAACTATTTGGAAAGCAGCTGCTTTATAGAAGTGATCTCAATTAACTTTGTTGTCGGAGAGCTATTTAATTAAAAGGACAGAAGTCCAACAACAGTGTTGTTCACCGATTGGAGGATTTCGAAAATCCCAAAAGAAAGAAAACTTGTGTCTCGATTTATTTTTGTAACTCCGGGCGGAGTCGATCATATTTTTCCCTCGGAGGAGAATACGCTACAAGTCCACACGAGATAAGAGAAAATTTACGGCGGCTACAAAGATAGGTGGCGGTGATCAATTTAAAAGTACGACACAAATGTGGGCACCGCCCGATATCTGCCTCAACCTAATTGGACATCGTTGTGTCAACTTGGGTCGTGAGTGGCTCCCGCGCCAAATGTTCCTACACGTACCAAGATACCACCCGGGTGATACAACTACAGTTCGCTTTGGGATAAAATGGTTTCTAACCATAGACTTTTGTAATTATCAACATTAATTATTATGTAACAATTTGAAACTGTGTATTCGGCTCCAAACCTAGAGGATTCCATTGTTTCCGCGACTGAGCCTTTACTACTCTGAAGTCCTACGCTGGAGCGTGTGGAGCTGCAGCCTCCCCAGACCTCGCACGTGGGATGCTGCGGCAGTGGCCCATCGATCCGTTGCCATGGCGACCTCCTCCCGTGGCTCCCTCTGCCTGGCACCGGTGGGTGACCTTCCCCGGCAGTCGCTCCTGGTCATCTAGCGGAGGAACCGCACCAACATGCGCCAACAATGGTCCACTTCACTCTATAATATATTATAAAGGATTCCGTTTTACTACGGGGATAACACAGTCATATCCTAGGAACATATGGCCTGCCAGACCTTTCGGGCCATAAGCCAGCAAACACAGAAACTAACGGCAAGAAGGCCATCTTGGCGAGTTGAACGGCCATTCTGGGCGTGACAGGACGACGCCCATCCCATTAGCGCCCTGTGCGACGCAGTGTTTGAACTACGGGATCCTGTTGTCACACCAAGTCTTCTCTTTCGTCGGTATTTGGCCATCTGTGGCAGCAGAAAGCCGAGTTATCCCCGAAGTCTGTGACGTCCCGTATTTCCCGAGACAAGAATGAGAAAACTCCTTGTAACCGCCATTCGGACGCAGTGAACTGTCGATTCGTCTCAGCTCGCCAAGCTTCGTTATTTTATTTTGGTAATCTGTACTTTAGGCCGTGCCAGAAAATACTTGTTAAAAAGCGGATTCAAGGAGAAATGTTCGTTCGGATTTGAATGCGCGCCGTATTTAAAAAAAAAAAGTAATTTTCTAACATGATCGCAGAATAGAAAACGAAATCAATGTTTCCATGTTCATAGTTGGAGTTGTGCGCATGTCCAGTGACACGTGTTCAAACAAGGTGATACACCTACTAAACCGGAAGTCGAGTATTTGGCCGAGTTGTAAGTTAGTGACGTGATGTAAAAAGTCCCCTATGGGAAGTCCCGAGAGACTCCCCTGTATGTAATCCATTTAGCGTTACCCAGGGTGCACCACGTGGAGGCGGATTACTCTGCACCCCGAAAGGGGAAAAGGTCGCCTTGACGCGCCCTCCGCGAGGGAGACTAAACAGGACAAAACAAAGGGCCGACACGACAACGCGGTGTCCCTCAAATAGGGCAGTGTCCCATGCTGCAGAATTTGATGGGACCTCGTTGAAGGCGGCCCTAGGTTTCGAACCTGGAGTCATACCACGTGGAGCGGACGCCTACGGCCAGATCCCCTTCCGGGACATCTACTAGGATCGGGTTCGTCTTATATACCCGGCACTGAACGAAGGTCTCTTCAAATGGGTATTTTACAAAATATCGGTGGAGGCCTACTTCCAGGTGTTAATTATAGTGCGTGTCGTAGCTTTATTAAACCATAAAACTGGTTTCATTCTTTGGAAGAATTAATAGAATACTACTCTGTGGCGCGCGCCACCTAGGAAGAACATTTGGAACTATTAAAAAAAAAGACAAATATTTTTTTTTAGTCTTCAACGATTTACAAATTTTATTTGCATATTTAACAAATCAATTCAACTATTATTTAACTTTTAAAAATTGAGAGTAAATTTTATTTTTATTACACACGTTTGCTATATAAATTTTTATTATTTACAAATAAATTTAGCATAGTATAGAGTCGTAGCTCCAAGAATTATGCAAACTTTTCAAACTTTTGACGGGCGCTTGCTGTAAACATTCAGCAAGTATTTTTTTTTTCCTTTCTGTTTCATCACAAATGTTTAGTTATTTCTATAGACATGTTTCTGCCAATACGAGGTGTGTTCAAAAAGTATCGCGACTTTTGAATTTTCGCGGGTTACGTATATTCGAATTTCGATCTTTTTGTGGCTTTATGTTGGTACTCATGTCTCTCACTTATGCCGACAAGCTCGGCTATTTTGAATGCTCACTTAATTGTTGACAGCTGCTTTGCTTGCAGGTGTTTTGGATCGTCTTCGAGTTTTACCTATTAAAAAAAATGGATCAAAGAACCTGTATCAAATTTTGTGTGAAAAACGAAATTAAGTGCGCGGATGCATTCCGAATGTTGACTGTGGCATACGGAGAAGCTACCTTGGACCGAAGCAACGTTTATCGGTGGTACAAAATGTTCTCAGAAGGCCGAGAAGATGTGAACGACGAAGAGCGTGCCGGACGCCCGAGCACTTCAACAACAGACTAAAAAATTAATGAAGTGGAGAAAATGATATTGGCCAATCGTCGAATCACCGTTAGAGAAGTTGCTGAGGACCTAAACATATCGATTGGCTCGTGCCATTCGATTTTTATCAATGTATTGGGCATGAGACGGGTCGCCGCGAAATTCGTACCGAAATTGCTCAATTGCGACCAAAAACTGCATCGCATGAACATTGGTAATGAGCTGTTGGACTCTGTCCGCGACGACCCAAATTTGCTCCAGAGGGTCATAACTGGTGACGAAGCGTGGGTTTATGGTTATGACGTGGAAACCAAAGCTCAATCATCTCAATGGAAGCTGCCGCACGAACCAAGACCGAAAAAAGCGCGCCAAGTTCGGTCGAATGTGAAGGTTTTACTGACAGTTTTCTTCGATTGCAGGGGCGTGGTGCATTATGAGTTCTTGCCACAGGGTAGAACGGTCAATAAGGAATATTACCTGCAAGTTATGCGCAATTTGCGCGAAGCAATCCGCCAGAAACGCCCGGATTTGTGGAAGAACAAAAATTGGCTTTTGCACCACGATAACGCCCCTGCTCACACATCGTTGCTTGTGCGGGACTTTTTGGCCAAAAACAACACACTAATGATGCCTCAGCCACCGTATTCCCCAGATCTGGCCCCCTGTGACTTTTTCTTGTTCCCTAAACTGAAGAGGCGCATGAAATGAAGACGTTACGCTACGCTTGACGAGATAAAGACGGCATCGAAGGAGGAGCTAAAAAGATTTTTAAAAATGATGTTTTGAAGTGCTTCGAAGATTGGAAAAACCGTTGGCACAAGTGTATAATATCTCATGGGGATTACTTTAAAGGGGGCAAAATAGGTATTCATGGATAAATAATTTTTGGAAAAACACAAAAGTCGCGATACTTTTTGAACACACCTCGTACCATCTGTAGGAGCCCGCTGCTGATGTGACCGACAGCTGAAATCCTTGTCAATTCAGATTGGAGCGATATACAGCGATATGTTGTTTGGAAGCATCCCTCGATGTGTAAGCCCATTGTAACTGGGTGTCGGCGGCCAGGATGATGAGTGAGGCCCCATTGTTGAGTGGAACAATGGGTTTAAACAATGCCATCAGTGTGGTGTTTGTGTGGTAGAAACTGGAAAAAAGCCAAAAGTATCCCCGTGAGAATTTAAAAATAAAGGTAAAAACTAATGATCAAATTAAGTACACGAATATTTCCCTGCCTTTATTAATATACTTCTGAACCGTTGCCGCGAGAGAACCTCCCTCCTTCCCGATGTTGGGGAAATAAAGGGAATGACTCATTTGAGTGATTAGCAAAAGTAATTTTGGCCGCGGTGCAGCCACACGCTCGCCGTGCGGTATGCGCATCCACGGGTCGCGTCAGCACTATGCTCGAGCACACCCGCTCTCTCACATATATCACAGGTGTCATTGACATTTGTCACCTGGCGTGTTCCAGGCCCGGACTGCTGGGCGGACAAGTTCCCCGCCGCCAAGGGCAAGCGGCAGTCGCCCGTGGACATCTGCACGGCGGACGTGGAGATCGCGTCGCCCTCCACTAGACTGCGCGTGGCGCTGCCCGCCCGGCTGCCGTCCCCGCAGCTGTCCAACACCGGCCACGGCTGGCAGGTGGCGCCGGCCTCGCCGCTGGACGGTCAGTACTCAGGGGGTTACAGGATCAAAAGCCACCGTTCCAACTGTGGCTTCCATTGTAAAATATCCTGATCACCTTCTAATGACTTCCATGTGGCTGTTGTACCACGCAGGGACATTACCAGCCCGTGGAGAGGGCAACTTGGGCTTTGAAATGACGCACGTAATTTATAATCTGGAAGACGTCCCTATGGCACTTGTCTGGATTATATCTGGATGAAGTTGTCTTTCATTGTACATTGAGGTTATAAACGCTAGGTTTGATAGTTCCTCCCGGTGTGGGCAGGCGGCGTGGTGAGTGGGGGATTCCTGGACCACCGCTACAGGTTCCAGCAGTTCCACATGCACTGGGGCGACTGCCTGGCCTCGGGCTCCGAGCACACCGTGGACGGCGCCGCGTACCCGGGCGAGGTGGGTCACATTCTGGTCTCACGTGGATGTTCCAGCATTCTGAAGGTTAAAAATGTTGGGATTTCTCTCATGTGACATTTCTCTGACTCTCTCTTGTCACCTGACTGGTGTCGCAGCTCCACTTTGTCCATTGGAACGAGGAGAAGTACAACAGTTTCCAGGAGGCTGCAGCTGAACCGGATGGTTTGGTGGTGCTGGGAGTGTTCCTTCAGGTGAGTTCCTTGTTGGAATATATTGGATATATTTCAGTTGGCTGAACGCCACCCTGAATTATAAACTACCCCACAGGCTCCCAATATGTTTGCATTCCACACAGTAAGGACAGTATTTCTATTCATAAAAAACAGTTTCCATTATCATAAACCACTCTGACCTCACAGGACAATCTTGCCAGTATTTTCACATAGAAAGTTATTCCCTTAGAATTTCGTGAAACTTGTCTCTAAAAAATGCAAAAAAACTGCAAACCTTCTATAGAAATACTGGCAAAATCTTTACATCTGTTTCCATTCTGAATTGTTGAACCAACAGTCAACCACTTGAGACAACAAATATTTATAGTCATCCCCGGCATGGGACGACAGGTCCGCCCAGCCACATTATTGCCCGTTGTTGTTTAAAATACAGAGCAACCCATATTTATTACAAATACACTTTCCCTAATACACATGGTACAGGCCATGATAATCATGGTCAGTGTGTTTTATACTTTAATTATAAATAAACAAAATGTATTTGAAATTAAACATTTATTAACTATTGTATAAAAATGTACAAAAACTTCTTGTTTGTTCGTCATTCGTTCTCCTTTTTAATGCACAGAGAGTTTAATGCTAACTATGGATGATACATGGGTCACTCCAAAGTTTAGCAATCAATATTAAATAAATTATACCATTTACATGCATTTTTTACCTAACATAAATATTTCCATAAAATAGTAACAACAATGAATCATAGAGGGTGTGACTTTCTTTTACAGCGGCAATTTCTAAACATTGCATCGGACACAATGGAGTTGACTAGAGAAAGTTTAGGCGTCATGATCTTTTATGATTATAAATGTTGTTTAGCTTCTAAAGAATCCCATGAAAGATTGATGGAAGCTTTAGGAGATAAAGCTCCTTCTATTAGAACAGTTTTTAATTAGGAAAAATCAACTTTGAAGATGAACCTCGTTCAGGTCGACCACCAACAGCAGTGACCCAAGAAAAAACTGAGAGAATATCGAAGAATTACGTATCAGCAGTTAGGGAAAAGTGTGGGTATTGGAACGGCAGCAATCAACACCATCATTAATGATCATTTAAAATACAGAAAACTTGTTAGTAGATGGGTACCTCACAGCTTGACTGAAGACCAAAAACTTGGTCGCGTAAAATGGTGTAATTTCATGTGGGAAAAATATAATGAAGGCAAATCAAAGGCTATTTTTAATATTATTACAGGTGACGAAACTTGGATTTACAATTTTGATCCAGAAACAAAACGGCAATCTACTCTTTGGTGCTCTTCAAAATCACCTCCTCCTAAGAAAGTTCGCAGAGCTCAAAGTGTTGGAAAACAAATGGTCGCTTATTTTTTTTATAAAAAGTGGTTTCATTGATATTGTGAATTTAGAAGATGGAAAGACAGTTAATAGTGACTGGCGTACAACAAAATTCCTTCCAGCAGTATTTGAAAAAGTCAAGCAAAGCAGACCAAGAGCTCAACTTAGAGAAGTCCTTCTTCACCATGACAATGCAAGACCGCACACCTCAGCCCAAACATTAGACTTTTTAGCCAACTCTGGTGTCCAATTAGTCACTCATCCACCATATTCACCAGACCTAGCACCTTGTGACTTTTTTTATATTCAAAAGTTAATTTATTGTTGAAAGGGATAAAATTTGACACTGATGATGGAACACGGCAAGCCTTTATCAATGCCGTAAATTCCATCCCCGAAGATGACTGGTGAAGTGCTTTGATAATTGGTTTTCACGGATGGAATCTTTCATAGGTGCTAAGGGTGAATACTTTGAGAAACGCTGAAAGTTGCAGCTTTAATAAAAATAAGTGATTGAAAAAACCTTTGGAGCGACCCTTGTACATATACAACACCTCCTCCCCCTTTACTTTCAACCTGCTGGTGTCTGGAGTGTTGTTTCCTGAGAGATGTTGGGTTCTGTGGTCTGCAGTCAAATCAGCTTCAATTACTTCAGTATCCTCATTATGTTTACAATTTGGAGTTACTTCTTCCTTCTCAACTGTCCTCTTGGAGACCTCACTAGATATGATCTTGGCTGTTCCGCTTTCATTGTTCCTGGAACTCTCAAATCCCACACCAAGTTCTCTGGACTTTCCAATGGTTGTTATAATTTATTCATTTCTCTTGATAGAGAAGTTGGGGCTTCAGAAGGTCCGGATAAATAGGGAGATTAGTCCTCAGTTTTCTCCCCATCAATAATCCAGACGGAATAAATCCAGTTTCTAATGGTGTAGAAGTCCTGAGATCTTGCCTCTCTGCCATTACTTGGGGGACATCTAGGACTGCCTACTCTTTTTCAAATAAAAGATTATTGAATTGAGGACCATTGTGTGTCCTTCTGGTATGTCATGTTGGGCAAAGATGGCATCACAGATAAATTGTCCAGTTTACTAAACTCTGGATAATAATAATCAGTAAGTCCCAGAAATTGTTGAGCATCAAATTGACATCGCAACCTCCTTCCATGGTTTCCATCAGTTGTCCTTAATACATTCATTTACAATCAGCTGCTCCTTGCAAGATTTTGGCCAATAAACACATCCTTCTTGGCGATGTAATTGATGAATCTGCATATTCTGATGATTAGCAATCTCACAAGGTAATAATTGTTGAAAACCTCAGCAAGACATAACATGAATCTCCGGGCTAAGTGGGGGCAGGTGCAGGGCGGGGGATCCAACGCCGAGTTCTCCGAGCTCACCTCACGCCTCTGCAAGATCCCCAACCAGGGCGACATTGTGGCCTTGCCAGACCTGGACACGGGGGCTCTGCTGCCCATGAGTGAGTTGTTTTAAACACATTTCTATAATGGAGAAATTATAAACAGAAATTTACCAGGTTACCCACTAGACTTATGGAAATTCCTCTTTAAAAATTCTCACTATAACTTTATTCCCAGCGCTGATCTCTCTGTTTGGATAAAACAACCAAGAATGGATAGATAGTTCTATTCTGATAAAGCTCTGTTCATTATCAATAGGACTCCATATTTTACCACCCGTCTGTTCTGGTATATTTTCTCTTTGTTCTATAACTCATCTTGGCAATCATTATGCAACTTAGCAATGGTACAAAATGTTACCGTTTATCTTTTTAGCATTCTCAAATAGAGAAACAAGAACCACCAGTTGTTAATTAGTCTAGCATCAAGATTAATTTGTTCTAGTGTATCAGGTACAAGTAATTTATATGGGACCTTTCGGTAACAGAGTGTTGTTCCCATCTTCAAGCACCGATCTACAGAGAAATTCAGAATAAACAATTCAGCACTTTTGTTTCAAGATGGTATCAACACTCTGGTAATGAAACATCATTCATAATGTGAGATTAAAACGCCCCACACCTCTCAACATGGCTCACAACTCTAATCTTTTAGACATCCCAATTAATCCCAAACACAGAACTTCCTATCCCCCACACAAAACTCGCAACAAACTCATCTGTTTCCCTCATCTACCAGACAATCCCCACCAACATGAAACTCAGCCAGAATTACTTAAAGCTCTTGGCCTCCAAATCATTGAGGAAAATAGCTCCCTCTTCGACATCACAATTTACACTGACGGTAGCCAACTTGAAACTGGACTGTCTGGCAGTGGAATTGCTATCTACAAAGATAAGATCCTGGAAAAAATCTCCCTCTCCCACCCTAGACATCTTTCAGTTTATAAATCAGAACTCTCTGCTATAGATACGGCTCTAAAAGACATCAACTCGCCAAGCAAAATAATCATCTACTCTGACTCAAGAGCAGCCATTTATATCCTTCAAAGCTGCTTCTCCAGTCAAGAACCTCTCCTCAAGAGCATTGCTAAGTCTGTAAACTGACTCCCAGCCAACAGCTCAGTCACAGTGCAATGGCTTCCAGCTCACGTTGGAATTCCTGGTCTGGCAGACTCTCTGGCAAAGGCTGAAACTCTTGGCTTACCTGAAGCAAGAGAATCTACCACCCAACTAGACCTCCTTCCAACCATCAAAACCCAATGCCTGCAGGAATGGAAATCTCATGCTGCACATGACTGGTACAGAGCAGGAGGGACAAGCACCGGTTCTGTCCTCCCAAGAGAACAACAGTCTTTGATTTCCAGACTTAAGTCTGGTCATCTACGGACAATGACTTTCCAGAATGGTTGCAGGGTTTTCCCACTATGTACTAAGTGCAATTCTCAGCCTGCAACTCCAAGACATATTATTGACTGTATTGACTCATCCATTGATGATCCATGAGCTCTACTCTTCCCCGGCAGACACCATCAAAAATCTCAAGCTTTACAAGCTTGATACCTTAGTGTGATTGAGTGGAGATAAGAAAGAAGAAGATTCATAATGTACTCATTTGTTCTTGTTACCTTGTGAAACATCTAGGTTTGATAAAATATTGCAGTTTAATTTAAACACCCAAGTTCTCTAGGTTTCCCACTTTGGCAAAAAAAAAAGATTTATTCTTAAATGGGCGACTTGAACTGTGGTACACAGGGCACGGGAGCTACTGGACCTACGAGGGCTCGCTGACCACCCCGCCCTGTCTTGAGAGTGTCACCTGGATTGTGTACAAGACTCCACTGACCATTGATCAGAATGACGTAAGTTGTCCACTTGACCAGCTGAATGTTTGGACTGACAATATGTAAGTTTTGAATGAAGCCTTTTGTACACTCAGAAATACATTCTTTAAAGGCAGTTTTATTTCAAGTCAACGTGCAACTTTGTGTGTAGGAAGTATGACAGGCAAAAATTCTAATATAGTATTTTATTATTCCACATTTTTAAATTGGCACATTTTCAATTAGTTGACATGTTTCTTCATTGGTCTATAAGAAACTGTCCCCATTAATTCTCCGTATGTCTACACACAGGTCTCTTCCTTTGATATTGTGTATGACCACTACTGAGACTTCCTTTTATACTCTGTATGTGTCTAGGGTGACCACTATTGAGAGACTCTTCCTTTGGTACTCAGTATGTGTATCTATAGTGAGACTCTTCCTTTGATATTCAGTATGTGTGTGTCTATAGTGACTTACTTTGGTACTCAGTATGTGTGTCTATAGTGACTTACTTTGGTACTCAGTATGTGTATCTATAGTGAGACTCTTCCTTTGATATTCAGTATGTGTGTGTCTATAGTGACTTACTTTGGTACTCGGTATTTGTGTCTATAGTGAGACTCTTCCTTTGATATTCAGTATGTGTGTGTCTATAGTGACTTACTTTGGTACTCAGTATTTGTGTCTATAGTGAGACTCTTCCTTTGATATTCAGTATGTGTGTGTCTATAGTGACTTACTTTGGTACTCAGTATTTGTGTCTATAGTGAGACTCTTCCTTTAGTACTCAGTATGTGTGTCTATAGTGAGACTCTTCCTTTGGTACCCAGTATGTATGTGTGTCTATAGTGACTTACTTTGATACTCAGTATGTGTCTATAGTGAGACTCTTCCTTTAGTACTCAGTATGTGTGTCTATAGTGACTTACTTTGATACTCAGTATGTATGTGTGTCTATAGTGACTTACTTTGGTACTCAGTATTTGTGTCTATAGTGAGACTCTTCCTTTAGTACTCAGTGTTTGTGTCTATAGTGAGACTCTTCCTTTGATATTCAGTATGTGTGTGTCTATAGTGACTTACTTTGGTACTCAGTATTTGTGTCTATAGTGAGACTCTTCCTTTAGTACTCAGTATGTGTGTCTATAGTGACTTACTTTGATACTCAGTATGTGTCTATAGTGAGACTCTTCCTTTAGTACTCAGTATGTGTGTCTATAGTGACTTACTTTGATACTCAGTATGTGTCTATAGTGAGACTCTTCCTTTAGTACTCAGTATGTGTGTCTATAGTGACTTACTTTGATACTCAGTATGTATGTGTGTCTATAGTGAGTCTCTTCCTTTAGTACTCAGTATGTGTGTCTATAGTGACTTACTTTGATACTCAGTATGTATGTGTCTATAGTGAGACTCTTCCTTTGATACTCAGTATGTATGTGTCTATAGTGACTTACTTTGATACTCAGTATGTATGTGTCTATAGTGAGACTCTTCCTTTGATACTCAGTATGTATGTGTCTATAGTGAGACTCTTCCTTTAGTACTCAGTATGTGTGTCTATAGTGAGACTCTTCCTTTGATTCCATTCATCATGTTTACAGTGTATAAGAAACTTTCAGTTAATTTACATGTGTGCACAACCACAATTAGAACCAGTTCTATAGTTTCAACCTTTTCACATCAAATCCAAGAACTATACAGCAACTAGAGGCTGACATATAGCACAGTTGACTACAGGGTCTTGCCGCTGCTTCTTCAGCAACCTCAATGGCCCACTGTGCCAAGGTTTTTCTTCTTCATGGCCTCTTGTTGATGTTCAGCTCGACCACTGCAGGAGCCTCAGCTGCTCCCAGCCCAGTGGCCCGGAGTACATCACCAAGAACTACCGGCCCACACAGCCTCTCTGTGGCCGGGTCGTCCGGGAGGTGGAGGGCAGTGATGAATAGGCGCCTTCTACTTGCAGCCTCTTGAAAAACCTTTGATAGAATACCTATTTTATTTTTTTTTTACTATGAAATGTTTTCAGATTTATCTATTTTTAAATACCAAAACAATAAACGATCAAATTATATATTTTTAACCAAATTCACCACCAATCTGGTGCCAAATGTTATTGAAAGAGTTATAAATTGTTAAATCCTCTTTTTTTGTTGAAGAGTTTTCCTAGTGCAGTCCACACTAGCTAGTGTTGGTAGCTAGTTCCATAGAATATATGAGGATTGTCATGTTTTAGCAAGAGCTATACTGTTGTTGTTATAGAACAGTGTCCAACAAGTTTGTAGACGGGTCAAAACTTATGCAAGAGCTATTGAATACTCTACCAACTTCTTGGACACCTTTTGTAAAGGAATATATAACTGTTAGCAACTAGAGAGGGTTAGACAACAGAGTATTACAATAGTCGCAGTATTCCCTCCGCGTTGTTGTCACAGATTATATTTTGTTGTTACCCAAGTGTAGACAAACCTATTTTTGTACACAATGTTTACCACGGTGCTTCCAAGTGCTCACCATTCCAACACTAGTTGTTGACAATCAGGGCAAGGTTGATGATAGCCTTTCAATCTTTCTTTTGTATACTGCAGTTTTATTCCAATATACTTTTTGTTACATATCATTTTTACACCCCCCCCCCATACTTTTAAACATGTTTTAAACTAGGAGACATGTGTGCATGCACCTCCTATGATATGCAACTTTCTAGAAACTCTCCGATGAACAAAATCAATTTCAAAAGTTGCTTTAGGACAAATCTATGAAAATGCTGTGTGGAATAATTCCTCCACAAGTTTCCAATAATTTCTTGTTGGTTCTTACTTTTAAAACTTTGCCAAATACATCGAATTCCCAAACAGCAATACCTAGGTGCTTAGTGTGCTATTATCTAGCCACAGTGTGTGTGTTATTTTATTTTCTGGAATAAACTTTATTTTTAGTTAAAACTCAAGTCTCTTCTCTATCTCTTTACACATCACTAACCTACAGGATCACCCAGACACAACAAATGCTTTAAATCAATTAGAATATTTGGCCGACTCAAAGTATAAATTCAGGAAAGTTGTCCTAAGGTCTACAATGCAAACATTGATTCTGCTCAACTACACATTCAAATAACAAAGTTTTAATTTCCCTGTTGATGTCACGAGATCAAAACTATATCGTTAAGTTTATTCAATAAAACTAGGCTATAGCTCCTCATCCTGGTCCATCTTATGATAAAATAATGATAAAGTTATGATAAAGTTTTTTTTTTTATTTGCCATTTATATTTAATATTTCAATTAGAAGTTATATATGGTACATTTTTAAGAACTATTCTACTGCAGGTTGGGCCAATTTAGTTTTAAATCTGCCCAATTTTATCAAATAAGGAAACGCTATAGTTTTATGTTCTCGAGATTTGTAAAATGGCAAATGAAAACTCATTCCTCAGAGTATGGAGGTAGGGTGACTTTATCTACATACAGGAGGTCAGTCGAAGAGGCCTCGCTCAGACTTGAGGCCAGGGTTGTTGTGGAGAAGGCTTTGCTCCCTGCGCAGGGAGTCGTGCAGGCTGAGGTTAAGTTGGGCACCCAGGGAGGAACCCAAGTCCAACATCTCCAGGTTGTCTGCAGCCAGGAAGCCGGGAGAATGTGCAAACAGCACCTGGCCCTCTGCATCCACTGCCAGCACCAGTTGGGACAATGCGCACTGCTCCTCCTCCTGGTTGGTGTCCACCACACAGTGCCGTCCCACCTGCACCAGCCCTCACTGAAGCTCTTGCTCACAAACACTGAAGCTGACGAACCCTGCTGAGAGTCACCAGGACAGGGGCACGGGACACATCGAGACTGACTGTAGCGAAGGGATCCTCGGCCACCTCAACTTCCAGCAGATTCTCCACCTGGTGGACCTTCACCTCGGGGAGTCTGCCACCACACCCATCTGTCTCCTATACAAGCCAGGATTTTTTTTTTTCAAATGAAACAATTTATACTGTCCTTTACTGAAAGGCAAAAATACAATATAACCCCCACGAGCTAGAACAGTTTTCATAGCCAAAATGATCATTTCTGCCAATTAGCTGCTCTTCTGCAAGAGGAAGCCTCTCTTGTCCTTTAGAGAGGTTCTGCTGTATTGGGAGGGCTCACACATCTGTGGCGAACCCTCCCAACACCAGTTTAACTGACAGCTATTGTATCACTAATGAGTGTGTTGAGCCACATTTCAACATAGTACAACACCAAGGTAAAGTTCTTGTAAGTTGTCGAGGGCACCATATACTATTTTTTTTTTTTTGCTTATCCTTAGTAAATGAGGTACAGGCCATGATAATCATGGTGGGTAGTTAGCGACTGCTTTTTACTGTAAGCGCACTACATGTCTACACATGTGAAAAGCAGTTCGACTTTGCACTTACAAATGTGCCAGAGCCCCGTTTGGTTACTTGCACTCGCTGGTGGGGTTGGACTTTTACAAGAATCGGGGGCCATTGGAGCATTTTTTTTTTTTTAACAGAAAAAAAAGTGTCCAATGAGGGAATTGAACCCGGGTCGTAGTGGTCGAAAACCAAAAGGTTTAACCAGCCTTCCACCGACCCCCCCCCTATACTATTTAATAGAGAGTGGCAGGGCCTGCACTCAACATGATGCCACAGACCAGGTGACCCAGAGTCCAACCAATGCACGTGACACTTGGGTTCAGCACAAGTGTGGGATATTGCAATGTTGTAGCAGATAAATAAAATTAAGCTAATTCATTTTGAAGCTTTTCATAATTGACCAAAATTTTGTAAAAAAAATGTTGCACAAATAGTTTATAGCCATTCATCCTGGTGGGAAGACTTGTGATAAGCAAAACAGTTCCTTTTGAGGAGAATATCAGAACCACTCATTCAGTCTTGTTCACAACTCCCACTAACTGTTGATATTGAAAATTATTATTATGACTTCTTCACTCTCTATTATATAGCCATCCATAACCAAAATTCAAAGAATACAAACAAGAAATGATCAAGCCATGGATGACATTGTTTTTACTATCTAAATATTACCTTTAAATGAGATAACCAATTTTGCTGCTTGAAACCTTGCTGGGTATAACTTTCCTTTTATAGGGAGAGGGAATACACTTGTGTTTCTAAATATGATGGACTCAGTGATTTATTGGAGATCAGGTGGTAATATCATTTATAAATAAATGTGCTTCCCTGATTTACAATAATTAAAAAAATAATAATAATAAAATAAATAAATGTGCTTCCAGGGCCCCAAGTTTCTGGTGCAAACAATATCATAAGTAATTAAAATATGTACTGTCAGTATAGCTTCTGTGTAAACATGGGAGGCTGGCACTGATGCCGTGTTTACTGGAAATCACGTGGGAAACTTGCTGATTCATCCTCCATTCCCTTTCACCTCGATCTGTTATATTGTTTGCATTTTTCACTTTTTTTTTGTTTCTAATTTTTTCGCTCACTCCCTTTTATGGATAATTCTTCATAAACTGAAAGTGTTCTACAAGATTCTAATGCTGATATTTGTTTCCAAGCTACCGAAATTTACGAATTTGAAGTCTAGCTCATCCTGAACAGCTCAACATTTTCACAGATTGATTTTAAACAAATTTCACCTATATTGAACAACTTTCTAGAATTCATAGTTACCTATTTGGAACCATTATGCCAAACCAACAAGGAATGCTACTGGAAGTGCAAACTCTTGCTTTCAGAAAGAAAAACATATTTGAACTGTTGGAAGGACAAGTGTGTGATCCATCTTGTCTCCATTTAACATAGCTTCAACACATCTAGTCACCAGGAAAACTAGCCGTGGTTCAGAAGCCAACTGCCATTATAGACAGAACTTTGAATATGGGAGTTGTGGCAACTATTGTACAACATACAGCTTTCTCAGAAAAACTAAAATGGAGGAGAAAATTATTTTCTGGGGCCTAGAAGTGGCTTCTGTCAACTCATACATCACCTAGAACATGAAAATAAAATAGGCTAAGGCCAATCAGACACAAAAAATATTGCAAACATTTGGTGGAAAAGCTTGTGGAACCATGGCAGAGTGAATGTCCAAAACCTATAAAAGCTTCAAATTCAGAATGCTTGGAATGGATGGAAAATCGGTTCCACAATGCCAACATCCAGACTGTCAAAGAGTTCAAGGTCTGTTCTTCCCAATCCACACCTGGTAGATAGAAAAATAACAGGTTTTTATTGTGAAACCTGTAGTAACAAACCAACTCTTCATTTGGGGATTGTTTCCGGAAACCCCAAATTTTATTTTTAATATATTTCCACTTGTAAAACATTGTTTTCCATTATATTCGCTAATATGGGGAATTAAGGGAAGATGCACGAGTGGATCGTATTTCATGCGCAGTAGACGGCAGACTTTTCTAGATATAAAAATAATTGCACAGCACTGAACAATGTATCATCCTACTGGCCTCTCATGCCATACCTATTGTCCATTCCAAACCTTTAAAACAAACCAAGAATATTCTGACAAATATCAAAATGTAAATATATTCTCTATCATTAATTTTTAAGACATTTTCACAACCCCTCTGAGTGTCAACCCCCAATTTGCAAATCAATATGCAGTATTCCCTAGTCACCAATATCCATCTAAAAAAAAATGGAATAAAAGCATTTTATGGCAACTAACATAGGGTCATTAGAAACCTCATAGCTCCTTCGCAGTAAGGACAGTTTGTAAAACATGTGTGACAGAAACATCTCTGTATTTAGTTATATAGAACCAGTGATCCCAATAGAAAGAATATTCCTCAGAATGTGAGGCCAAATAAGTGGGAGATGCAAACACTCATTCCAAACAGAATAAATGAAGCTTCCAGGGCTAAGCTTCTTGTGCAAACCTTTTATTTTCCAGCTTTCGGACTTGTCATTAATGATAAATACTATTTTTATACAAATTATTATTTATATAAATACTTATTGAAAGGTTTGCACCAGAAACTTGGCCCTGGAAGCTTTATTTACCAGGTCTATTAGTATGAAACGCGAAAATTTTCAGTGAATTCAAAAGTTCACCAATTCCATACAACAAAAGATTTTTTATTCAAAGTAACTGCCCTGATTAGCTATACACTCGGACCACTTTTCAGGCAATTTTCGAATTCCTTGTCTGAAAATTTCTATTCCTTTTGAGTCGAACCAGTCAACAAGTCATTTTCGGAGTATGTCTGAGTTCGAAAATTCCTGTTTTTTTAGGGCGTTTCCTAAAGATGTGAAAAGGTGGTAGTTCGACGGCGCTAAGTCTGGTGAGTACGGCGGGTGGGGTTAGAGTTCCCAGCCCAAGTCTTTTATGGTGTTTTTGACCATCGTAGCGTTGTGGGCTGGAGCGTTGTCATGCTGCAGTATCAGGTTGTTGTGCTTTTCACGCCATTCCGGTCTTTTTTCTTTCAACGCCTCTCTCAAACTGTGCATTTGTTGTTCGTAGCGACTAGTATTGATTATTTTGCCAGGTTTCAGGAGCTCGAAATATACTAAGCCGGTCTGGTCCCACCATATGCAAAGCATTGCCTTTTTTTCCGAAGCGATTGGGCCTAGGCGTCTGTTTTGGAAATTGGCCGGGCAGGCCCCACGACTTTTGGCGCGTAGGATTGCTGAAGTGGATCCATTTCTCATCAGAAGTTACGATTCGGTGCAAAAATGACTTCTTTTCATGCCTGGCGAGCAGCCCTTCGCACTCCACTCTGTCACCCCGGAAGCCCTGAACTGGCTGAAGGCCTTGCCTCTCAGACTTTAATGACCGAGAAGTCCTTACTTCTTTTTTCTAGATTTGATTCATTTTGTCTCCTCTCTTATTGTAAAGACGTTGCTGTATCACCTCATAAGCATAAATAAATAAGCCCTTCGCAGGTTACCAGACGGCGTTATTGCTGCCTTTCGCTCAACTCGTGGGGGACCCATCTGGTAAGCTTTTGGGTCATTCCGAGGCTATTTAAACGTAGAGAAACAGCACCTTGAGACACCTGGAGCTGTTTTGCGAGTTTTCCTGCATTTGGGTACTGTCCTCATCCAACAAAGCTTGCAGTTCAGCGTCCTCGAACTTTTGGGGCGGTTTTCCATGTGGTTCATTATCAAGTTCAAAATCGCCACTTTGGAATTTTTTAAACCACCTGTAACACTGCGATTTGCTCAGAGCGTGGTCGCTGTAAACTTCCTCGAGCATTCGGTGGGCTTCAGTGGCACTTTTCTTCCAGTTGAAGGCGAACAACAAAACTTCCCGCAAATGGGCACTTTTTGGCTCGGAAATCGCCATTTTTCACGGGCTCCAGAAATTTTTAACGATTTGAATTTTTCTAAAACTGCACGCATGCTGATGCCACGTGAGTCAAAAAACAAAACGCCTACAACAGCGCCACCGTCGGCTCAAATAAAGTTGCACAGCGGCCGCTGGCGCCCATTTTCGCGTTTCATACTAATAGACCTGGTATTTTACTCTAAATCAGGGAAGCACATTTATTTATAAATGATATTAACACCTGATCTCCAATAAATCACTGAGTCCATCATATTTAGAAACACAAGTGTATTCCCTCTCCCTATAAAAGGAAAGTTATACCCAGCAAGGTTTCAAGCAGCAAAATTGGTTATCTCATTTAAAGATAATATTTAGATAGTAAAAACAATGTCATCCATCTTGGATGGCTTGATCATCATTTCAATTAGATACAAGGGATTTTAATTTGTTCAATACAAACAATAACCTATTCTTTAAATTTATAAAAGCTGTCATGGTAAGGCATTCCTCCCCATAGGTTTAGAGTTGGAAATTCCTTATTTTATCCATCTCAAAATTTCTGTTAAAGAATTATCTCAGGTGAGCTAGTTCTTGCAATCAGTTTGTACCTGAGTGGATCACTAGAGACTCACTCAGTGCTTAGAAAGAGCCGCCCCAATGTAGCTCTCACTTCATTCCTACAGAGTTCACTACACCACTGTGGCAGCTAGATTGTACTAAGGTCTGCAGAGAAAGGTTCAACTGTAGCAGAGGTTTCAAACATAACTTCAAGTCACATGTGTATAGAAACTGTACAAGTCTTCACAGCAGAAATCTAAAACTTACTTGGTGTCTGCGAGAGCGGCCTTGACAGCGAGGGAGGCTGCGTCCATCAGACTGCCCCCACACTCCAGGATCTGCCGCCCACAACTGTCTCAAGTTCTGCTACTTGACTTCAGGGTTCCCTAACAACTATATAAGGTTTGGTAACACTGTGCTTCTACAAATAAATAAATGAAGTGTTTAAAGGTACAATATAAGGACTGATGGACCAACATTGGCAGCACACTGCCCACAAAAATAAATAAATAATTTGCATCTTCTATAAACACTTTATGCAAAAATATTAGGTATGCAAATTTTCAGAAAATGTGCATACCTAATAGAACATTAAGGCATGTAAATGATCAATTTTCTAACATTGTAACTAGAATATAATTCCATAAAAAATGGACTTGTTCAGAGACCATATATTGAGCTGTATATAAATTTACATACTTTCAATTTCAATTAATTATTTCTACCATTATGTAGTTGCCAGATAATTTACATAAGTATTTCTAGGAAATACAATTTTGTGTGGCTACATCTGAAAGATAGAAATAACAGTTAATATATTTTCCAATAGATGGCAGCATTCATTGAGATCAGGGGTGACCTTACTGTATAGATAGTTGTGGGGGGATGATATTCATCTACCAAATGAGGCACCTCTCCCTTTAAATGTGGATCAGAACAATTATTACATCACCCCAGTACAACACTTTACTGGTGATGGTAAAGCCACAACACCAGTTTTGGGAAATTTAGACAACATCCTGTATACCAGGGCTCATCTGTACAGGGCCTGTATAGAAAGGGGACAAATTTATAAAGGGCATTCTTAGCTTGGCTGCTCCCATTGGATTCAATGTTTCACAGCCAATGGTGGAGACAAGTTGTCCAACTACAGTACTCCTGGTCTGAGAGTAATTTACTACCATCCCCACCACGGGGTTCAAACAGTTTAGACTTAGGACCATAGA
Source organism: Cordylochernes scorpioides (assembly GCA_030710605.1). Lineage (NCBI taxonomy): Eukaryota > Metazoa > Arthropoda > Arachnida > Pseudoscorpiones > Chernetidae > Cordylochernes > Cordylochernes scorpioides. The sequence continues at coordinate 1,607,964 of CP092878.1, read as the reverse complement.
ATTACGAGGCTAACTTAAGAAAAGTTATATAGGAGGGACCAGTTAGAGTTCAATATCTAAAGAAAATTTCTCCCAATTTGATTGTATGAAGAACAACTGGGGTGGCAGCTTTCTCCAGGTCAACTGTGGTTTATATAGTTGTCTCATGGATTCTACAATATATTGACGCAATCTTTACACGGAAATGTATTAATTTACATCCTGATCTTTTGATAAGGTTGTTGTTTCTTATCCCCTTGTGTAAAGATTACACGAATTCCATGAGTTCATGCTCCTCGAGCTGTTTTATGATAAGCAGCGGCCTCTCCCAAAGGTCCTGTTTAGTGCATCTAATGCAAGCCAAAATGTGTTCTGGAGCTGCAGGTGCCAAGCTACATTTTGGTCAAGTGGGGTAGATTTTGTTGCTATTTTCTATCTTCAATGGCTTGAGATGGCCTGTTCTAAATCTTGTTAGTGTTGTTTGATGCTGTCTATTTCTGATGTTCAGAGCTCCTCCTGGGTTCACTCCACTGTACCTCCAAGGGTTTTTCCTTGTCCGTTCCCCCTGGTGTGGTTGAAAGAAGATGAAGTAAAACATACCCTCCTGCCAACCAGAGGGCTGTAAAGGTTTCGTTATAAGAAGGAGGGTTAAATACTTATGGGCCTCCCAGGCCTGGGTAGTAATCTGATCCTAGAATGTACCTCCAAGGTAAATAGGTCATTTGTTTCAACATGAGAATTCAGTAGTTTTGTCTGAAGATGGCAATAAAGCAGAACTTACTTATTTGGTACCCGGTGATCCCTTCAAATTGTGCCTTGGCATGTGTTTGCCTGAGCTCAGCAGCAGGTGGCTACTCAACAAAGAGCTCAATGATGAAACTGGCCAAACCACAAATGGCTGTGTGTTGAAGGTGAACTAAGGGCAGTGTGGACCAACAGTTCAACTGTTATATTTTATATTGCTGTATTTATTTATATTCCCTAACTGACTGATGCCTATCAAATATATTTCAATCAATCTTTCAACTTTTTTTTTTTTTTGCGCTCCTTTTGAAATAAAATGTGTAAAAAAACTTGTGTAATATTCATTCCTGTAATGGCAAATCAAAAAAAACTGACCATAATCCAGAAATACACACTTCTATTAGCATTTAATCCATTCTGGTCCACAAACACATTTGTTGGGATTTTAGCAATATTTTTTTTGCGTATCTATTAGTTTCCTGGCATTTCGATGAATTGGCTGGTAGCATCAAATATTGCAGGTTGGCAGCAAATGAGGGATGGTGAACATCCACTTGGGAAACATCAGACTCTGGCTTGGCTATTCAAATTTGTAAATTTTGGTAGCTTGGGAACTATTATCACAATTGGAAATAACACCTTCATTTGAAGAAGGATCATCCAAAAAAGGAGATTCAGAGCAAGCGGATAGAAGCCATATTGGAAAACAAAACGTAAAAATAAGTTTAAAAAATGAGGCAAGATGATTCAGCAAGTGACTTCCAGGGAATACGACAATCAGTGGATAGCACCCACCAGGACATCCACGTAGAGGGTCCAGGCCCGGTGCCCTGCCATCACACTGAGGGCCCCCAGGTCCATGGTCCCGGGCTGGCTGTAGGCCTTGCTGAGCATGGTGCAGATCTGGTAGGCCAGCCGCTCACCTCCCCTTCCTTCAAACTGGGGGGCTGCATTAGCTGTGCTGCACCCACCTTCACTCTGTATCCAAGGCTGTCATTGAGATAATCTCAAACTGGGGAAAATAAATTACAGAAGTTATGGACATCAAATCTTTCTAAGATCTTTGAAAACATTAAATTACTTTTATATATAGCGAGAAATTTATTGAGCACAAGAAAACAATATGTTTTACAAAATATATACTGGGCAAAAAGAATCGACCCATTAACATGAGTGGATATCGACAATGCCCCAGCAATAGTAGAGTGATGATAGCAGCGTTCCATGTATTCCATCATCTTACTCAGAGAAATAAACTAACAAAGATATCACGATAGACCAAACTTAACCAAAGGATGTCCACTGGGCGGATTTTCCATTATCCCACTACTAAGGAATATTTCACTAAATTATTTGCTGATTAATTTTGAATCCTCCGATATATTTGTCATGCTGATGATGTTTCCATTATTTGCTGGCACAAGACTGAAGTCTGTGAGGGAAAAATACATTAGAATATATTATAAATACAACAAACAACAACAAAAAAGCCTTTATTTAGGGTCACTGACCCTATACAGGATTCACCAGAGGTATGCATAAGAACAAAGCAGTGAGACAAAGGAAATAACGATATATACAGAGTAAAAAGAGAAAAAAAAAAAACAAGAAAAGGAAAAAAAAATAATAAGAAGAAGAAAGAGGGAAGCAAGAAATCAACACAAAAAGAGTAGCAGTAAGAAAGTAAGGAGTGAGTATCACTTGGCCTTCTTCTGAGATATGGACTTGTGGAAACCATAAAACGTTGTAGCAATATACTTATTCTGGGTCATATTGTCAATTATTGATGGAAGTGAAGCACAGAGTTGCCCAGTTTTGAGCATAAGGGTTCTTCTTTCTTCTTTCAGAGCAGAGCAATCAAAAATATAGTGAGTGATTTCATTTTTTAGTTTTGAATTACAGAAGGTACAAGTCGGGTCCTCACCGCAGAGCATCTTGGTGTGGTTTTCTCTAAAAAAACTTGAAAGTATTCTAACTTGTGCGAGTAGTCTTACAACTGGGAAAGGAAAATCCCCTAAAAGGTATTCCTCCGTCATGAAAGATATGTGAATGTCTTTGTAGTGAGAGTATAGCTTAGATTTATCCATTCTTGTAAGGTCGTTTTGTATAGATTGGTCTGCCGCTGTTTTTAAGAGCCCTGTAATCGCGCTCCTCAGCGTTTCAGGGTCATCACAGGAAACAAGTGCAGGGGATCCATTATTGTTGAGCAGATTGGTGAGCTTTTTTAATGAAACCGATGGGTGTGCCCGAAGCATTAGACAGTTCCCGTGTTCTATTAAAACATATACGTGGCAATCTGTCACTGCTCATATTCAACACCCGCAGCCAATACTTCAGGGTTAATTTTAAGGCTGTTACACTCAATGAGATACGACCGGTTTCTAATCTGATTAGGTAACCTGGAGTGTATCTGGGCAGATTCAGGAACCTACGGATAAATATGTCTTGTATATTGTCCAGTAAGTCTTTATGCTCTGTTGCCCACAATGGAGCGGCATACATCAGGACAGCTCTCACTATTGTTATATTATAAATACAATGATGTAACCGGAACACATTAACAATAAGTCACCAAAAAATTATTTTCATAATGAACAAAAGATCCTAATTGAGATTGAAAATGAAACAATGCCGGTGGACCAGGTTAAAATTCTGAGAATTTTCTAATGGGAGACACAAAGAAATAAATTTTACCTCAGAGATCAATGATATCCAAGACAGAACAACTTACCAAGTGGGGATAACATCTGTGCTTACTTGAGGTTTGGTATTAATTCTTCAATAACTCATGTAAGCTAAAATGAAAGTCAATGCATTATAAAATTATTTAATGGCTAAGCTATAAAACTACCTCATCTAATTGTCTACTCACAGAACAATTTGGCTCAACTTTCAATGGGTGATTATAATCTTCATAAACCTAGTATAATAGAATCATTTTTAAGTTCAAAAATGGATTAAAAAATTAGCTAAGAAAATGAAAGTTTTTTTTTCCTTATGGTATTCCATTTGTGTGTCCAAATTTCTCCAATTTTCAAGTTATAATGGTCCTGGGAATTAGGAACATTGTTAGCCTCAATCACAGCAGTGTTGTTATACTCCAGGACTGTGGAGCGGCCAATTTTTGGGATTTACAGACAACAGTTTATTTATAACAAATGACATTTCTACTAGGAGTGCAAGACTGATTTGTTTGTTTTTATAATTATTTACTTATTTTTTACAAGTTATTTTTTAAACTCTGTAATGATGCAAATATCCCAAGTTGTGCATTTGGAATTGAATTTGAAAGAAAAAAAAGAGGATATACAGAGGGTGGGTGCCTCACTCTTACATCTGAAACACCAATAAAACTTTGTTCAGTTTATGGTCAATGTTGTTTCCATTGATAAAACTGATTTCATTGGAGACATTGAGGTCATATTTTTCAAAGTAAACATTTCCTTCCAAGCTATTTAATGTAGTGGAGTCCATAGGTCCTAGAATGGAGCAGAAATTCCTGTTTGTAATTATGGGCTCTCAGTTCAGCACAAATGATCCAAATATTGTCTCCAGTATCTCTCTGCTGCTGTATTATTGATGGTAAAACATTCTTCTCTATTTCGGCCAATCTTGACCACACAGCCATTGAGAGAGTAACCTGTCTACCTTAAGTTAACTTTAAACAAATCACAAGTGGCTCCCTCTCATTGATAGGAACCAAATGTGACTTCCAAGATTATGATATGAGCATTCCCCCCAATCTCTATAATTCTACCCAAATGTTTGTGTATCCACTGTTAGCAACTGCTTCACAAGTTTTTCTTATTTATGAATATTTTGCTAAACTATTGAACTTCATTCATGTTCTTTTGTTGTAACTCCGCCTATGCCGGTCCCAAGCCCGGATGAAAAAGGAGAAGGGGGAGCAGTAACAAGCTCACTAAAAAACCTGGGCTCAGCTGGCCTGGCTGATAGTACCCTGTGAGGGCTCCTAATCCAGGGATACAGGATGAGCAGCGTTTGTACTCCATGTTAGGAGCGGCTGCACATGGCGTCTGTTCCTCATGTTAGAGGCGGCCATTTCTTTTGGAGCTAAGTCGGCCTGCCACTGAGTAGTGCTCCCAGTCTTAATGACAAAGGCAGACGCATTCTACTTCACCCAGTCATGATGGTTGTCAAGTCTCAAGCTCTACAAGCTTGATACCCTAATATGATTGAGTGGAGATAAGAAAGAAGAAGATGTTCTTTTGTGAATTTGAAAATGCTACTATTTTTCTATCATATTTTAATTATCAGAGCATTACGGGATTTCTTTTTCAAAAAGTCTAAAATACCACCTTTCCTAAAATCATTTGATTTTTTGGCCTGTCCATAGGAAAAGAGAGAACCACAGTGTGCCCACACATGGTGAAATCCTTATTAAAAAGTCAATCACCACAGGGAGGTTTACCAATCCACAAAGAATTCCAGTCGGCCTTCACTCGGGGTGTCCTCCTTGGTCTCCTCCAGGTCAGCCTTCACTCCCACCAGGACGTCGTTGTTGGCCTGGACAACATTGTTCTAAGGGTTCCATGTGGTTGGGACACATTACAGAGTAAATATAGGGGGGTCGGTGGAAGGCTGGTTAAACCGTTTGGTTTACGACCACTACGACCCGGGTTCGATCCCCGCATTGGGCACTTTTTTCTGTTTAAAAAAAAAAATGCTCCAATGGCCCCCCGATTCTTGCAAAAGTCCAACCCCACCAGCGAGTGCAAGTAACCAAACGGGGCTCTGGCACATTTGTAAGTGCAAAGTCGAACTGCTTTCACATGTGTAGATATGTGGTGCGCTTACAGTAAAAAGCAGTCGCTAACTACCCACCATGATTATCATGGCCTGTACCACGTGTACTAGGGATAAGCAAAAAAAAAAAAAAGAGTAAATATAGCAACCATGGCTGAGAGAATCAATGTGAGGCGACCTACAGGATTCTAAACTTCACATACAATTGATAAGGCACAATTTGGATTATAGATTACTAGACGAATGACCCGGGCAACGCCCGGGTTTTACCCGATTAAATGTTTTTATTCAAATACTATTCGTTACAATTATAAATTGGCACCGTGGACGTCACTTTTGTGAAACGTCCCGCTCCAAACTTTACAGTCAGATTAGTTACGATATACACATGTGTAAATCTTCAAATCGAGCGAGCGTCTATAAATATCTCGATTTAGATCAAGTATTCTAATTATTAATCGAACACTATTATTAATAAAATTTTGAGAATATATCGATTTTAAACATATTTATAACCTTGATAGAGGGCGCTGTTCGTGAGCTAAGCAGAATAATTTGAATATATATAGTTTTAATATTTAATTTATATATAATTTAAAATAGCCTATCGTTTTCCTCGTATTTTTTTTTTTTACCTATGTATGGAAATTTTGGTACTGTAAAAAAAACTTTGCTTCAATAATAATAAAAAAAAAAAAACACCCAGGCTAAGTTTCGAACCAAGGTTGTGGAAAGACGAAGCCGCACACGTAACCATTTAAGCTACGCTTGGCATCATAAATGTTCGCATGTAAAGCTATTTCAGGCCTTACATATTTCCAACGACCTTTTTGAAATAGGTTTTTGAAACATGGAAATTATAATACTTCAAATAAATAGAAATAGAGTGAACACAAATAAAACATACCAAATACTTCGAATTAGAGCAGTTATTTTAAACGGCGAATTAGATCAGTTACATCTAAAAATGAAAATAAATAAAACATACCAAATATTTCAAGAGCAGTTATTTTAAACGTCGAATTAGATCAGTTATATCGAAAAATGAAAATATATAAATAAATAAAACCTACCAAATATTTCAAATTAGAGCAGTTATTATATAAATATTTATATTATATGTGTTATTAAGCGAACTATTTTAAACGACGAATTAGATCAGTTATATCGAAAAATGAAAATATATAAATAAATAAAACCTACCAAATATTTCAAATTAGAGCAGTTATTATATAAATATTTATATTATATGTGTTATTAAGCGAACTATTTTAAACGACGAATTAGATCAGTTATATCTAAAAATGAAAATATATAAATAAATAAAACCTACCAAATATTTCAAATTAGAGCAGTTATTATATAAATATTTATATTATATGTGTTATTAAGCGAACTATTTTAAACGACGAATTAGATCAGTTATATCTAAAAATGAAAATATATAAATAAATAAAACCTACCAAATATTTCAAATTAGAGCAGTTATTATATAAATATTTATATTATATGTGTTATTAAGCGAACTATTTTAAACGACGAATTAGATCAGTTATATCTAAAAATGAAAATATATAAATAAATAAAACCTACCAAATATTTCAAATTAGAGCAGTTATTATATAAATATTTATATTATATGTGTTATTAAGCGAACTATTTTAAACGACGAATTAGATCAGTTATATCTAAAAATGAAAATATATAAATAAATAAAACCTACAAAATATTTCAAATTAGAGCAGTTACTATATAAATATTTATATTATATGTGTTATATATGATAATCAAACATGATACAGCAAAATTTTAAAAATAGTCTATCGTCTTCCCAGTATTCTTTTACCTATGTATGGAAATTTTGGTTTGAATTAGTGAACTACTGCGAATTTGTAGACGAATGACCCGGGCAACGCCCGGGTTTACACGATTAAATGTATATTACATATGGAAGATGGACGTAGTTCCCGGAGGGCACCCGCGAGGTCACTCTGCCCCCGCGCAACTGTCCAACCGGGAGCGCCCCGCGCCGTCAAAATCGTCACGCGTTCTAGAGGGCGCTGCCCGTGAGCTCGACCGGCCGTCAGCCGGGAGATCTCATTTACTCGGCGGGGGGGGGGGGGGGGGGGGGGGGGGCGGCGGGCAGGGAAGTCACGTGCTGCGCCGGCAGCCAATCGTCGCGCGCCACCGTCGCCCGCCTGAGTGTTCTTAGTGGGCGCTGCTCGTGAGCTAAGTTGAATAATTTGAATATATAGTTTTAATAATTGATTTATATATTTTTTAAAATAGCCTATCGTCTTCCCCGTATTCTTTTACCTATGTATGTAAATTTTGGTACCAATTGGTTCAGTAGTTTTGAGTTTATCGCGAAACAGACAGACAGGAATTGACTTTTATATATATAGATAAACACAAGGTAATAAGACCAAATCCAAATAAATAAATAGTGTGTGACATTTTGGTAACAATGCTATTACCGAAACATCACATACTATTTATTTATTTGGATTTGGTCTTATTACCTAGTTCTCACATACAATTCTTTCTAAAAAGTGGGGGGAAAAAAGGCATCTCCTTATCGTGCAACTGAAAGTTGATGGCTTGCACCATCTATCAGAAAATATATCAACTATTTGTTGATTTTTAATTATTCCAGAATTGGCCAAATACCCATTCAAGAAAAGCTAACCACGTAAGCATTTCAGGCTGTTGGCACTCGTCAGCGTGATGCAAGCTGTACCTGAGTCTACAATCTCAGACTGACCTGGCTGTAAATACTGACACACACTCTTGTATGGCAAAATAAAGGGGACATAGAAATGTTTTTTTACTCAGTGCCAGCAAGTTGCCTCCACAACCCAGTGTCGACTTCTCTAAATGCTTGAAACCCACTTCTCATTAAAACCTTCCACAAGACTCGCTCTCGCCACATAATGTTCATTAAGCCTTTTTCAAATCTCTAACTTTTAGATGGAGAGTAATGTCTAAAGCCACCGCTGATATGTCGATAAATAAACTTGACTTGTTAGGCTAAAGTTTTATTTATCTGTGGCCATAGGTAAAACCTATGTAATTAAACTGAGATTTTGTCTACTCACACACAGTAATCAGACACTATATGCAACTTGTTTAGATTTATTCAATATATTTGAATTTACATAACATTTTTAGACACAGGCTACACCCCACCATACATTACAGGCACATACATATCTTACACCAAAGACTTATCCTTGAATCCATAGTATCCCACAAACTGAACAGCATCAATAGAAAAATAGAGCTTCCAGAAGCTTATCATCCTCTCCTGTCCTTTACTTAATTAAGATTAACATATATAAATAGTTTATAATAAATATAAATTTAACATATTTAATTAAGATTAACATATTTACATAGTTTAAAAACTTTCTTTTTTTGTATATATATATTCCTTCCTACCATTTGTACCATAGTTCTTATAAGTTGCGCTCGCCTGTTGAAGGGTTTTTACCCGAAAGCTTGCATCTATGCATCAATAAAAGAAACTCGTCTTCCTTCACCATGTTTTTAGTCTAATATCTATATTTTTAGACTATTTTGCATCTATTTTCTGATAACTATAAATAGGCCAAATCTAAGCTTAATTAGGTATGGTTCCCCTTGAGACAGTGTCATCAGTAAATAAAATTTGTCAAACAAGGCTACACACCAGAGTATGGACAACTATTGCTTACAAAGTTTCTACACCAGATATATACAATCTTGTGTTCTTCAAATTAAAGATACTTCAGCCAACAAATCTTTTTATCACCTCAAACGTTTCGACAAAAATCTTTTGTCCTCGTCAGGAGCAAACAAAAATGAAGACATTTGGCAAAGTGACATATTAGAGATGTTGACAACGAAATATCTAAAATTTTAAGAAAATTTAAATATTTGGTATAGTACGGGGACAAAAAGGGAATTTTTAACTAGAAATAACATAATGAAAGATAAAATTAACAACAAAACCAGATAATTTATGGGATTAAATGCACAGTAGGATGCCGTAATTTAGAGACCAGGATTAAAGAACACAGGGTTTAATGGGGAGAAGGGTGCTAAGCAAAATTGGGGAACATGCATTCTATTGAGGACATATATAGGCCAAATTGGAATGCTATTGAGATATTTCACAGGAATGATAAAGGACAATTTGGATTATAAAAACAAGGTAATAAGACCAAATACAAATAGTGTGTGACGTTTCAGTAACAGCGTTGTTACCATCTTCAGACAAAAGTACTGAATGCAGTGAATTCTGTTTTGTAAAAATTTTGTTTTATAATTTCTCATTATATATTTATTATAATTTATGTAAAAGATCATAGTCTTTTGTGAGTTAAATATTTGTTTTTTGACTCGTGCTATAGATGTTGTACAAAATTTGAAATACTGCGTGAGAACGCCCTTGCAGCCTTAGAATAATTTTTAACGCTTTGCCAAATGTTTTAATTTTTGTTCGCTCCTGACGAGGAGTAAAGATTTTTTGTCAAAACGTCGAGACAATAAAAAAGATTTACTGGCCGATTTAATTTGAAGAACTATGAATGCCACCGGCTAGGCAGTCTCTATCTTTACAACAATCTTTTGTATTTAACCCTAGGAAAGATGTAAAAAATTAGTCTCCAAACCAAAGCATCATTATAATATGATTGTCAAGAAATACTTCAGAATAACATTTATTTGGCTCCCAAATATTAATTTTTCTTATTTTCATTATAAGTTTTAATTTGTTTAATAACTATTTAATTCAAATATTAAATTATTTATCTTATAAATTTATAATGCCCATAAAATATACTTTATTAAAATTATATAAATTAACATTATTTGTTGTCATAATAATAATTATATATCATTCTAAATAAAAATCATATAATATTTATACTATATCAAACATTTTATAATATAGAAATGATATTTGACCACTGCAAAACAGAACATCAACATGTAGTATACAACAATACTTCTGAGAATTTGTATTAAATAAATGTAATTAAAAGTTAATTTTATGATAAATAATTTGTTGACTGACTCAGCTTAGAATTCCATGACAGGTTATTTGACCAAAAGTCCTGATGAAAGAACAACGGTGGTTCTTTATCCAAAGTAACAATGGTGTAGCCCATGTAGAGAACATAAGGTAATAAGACCAAATCCAAATAAATAAATAGTGTGTGACATTTATTTGGATTTAGTCTTATTACCTTGTGTTTATAATCTACTAGCCGAATGACCCGGGCAACGCCCGTGTTTTACCCAATTGAATGTTTTTATTCAAATACTATTTGTTACAATTATAAATTTGGCGCCTTTAATAAATGCATATATTAGTTAATAACTATAGCCTATGTGCTTTATTTGTCTATGTACTGTTGGCTTCCGTAGGCGTCTCTTACTGGGAAAAGGAAAGAGAGGATTCCATTTAGTTATTAACTAATATATGCATTTATTTAAAGAGCGACCCGCTCCAAACCAATAGTTACAAAAACGAAAGAGCGAGTGGGGGAGGCATGATGGGGAGGGGGGGCAAAGGTAGCGTGACCGTAGCCAACCAATAGGAGGGCGCCATTCCAAAAAAAAAGCAAACGGTGACAGAGGCCGATGACGCTCGTAACTGTATATAGAATAATCCAAATTGTGACTTATCATGTAGAGAGCAGTTCAACTTTTACATTTACAAGTGTTTGCACTCACTGGTGGGGTTGGACTTTTGCATGAATCGGGGGCTGTTGAATAATTTTAAAAACAAGTGCCCAATGTGAGATTTGGGGCTGTCCAGCACCAAGAACTAAGGTAGTGGCAATGTTTAACAATTTGTCTTCGGGGAATGAATACATTTTAAAATTGTGTGCAAATGCTTTTGTTTTATGAGAAAGTTAATTTTTGTTCTCCCAGTTGTAAGGTATGGCAAATAAAATGTTATTTTAAATTTATTAACAACTTTATTGGGGGGGAAAAGATACTTTTTGGAGAAATAAATGATGTTGAAATTTAAATACTTAAATTAAGGATGCTTAGAAACACAAGTTCTTACTGCTACTCTTTTTGTGTTGTTTTTCTTGCTTCCCTCTTTCTCTTTCTTATTTTTTTTTTTTCTTTTTCTTCTGTATATATCGTTATTTCCTTTGTCTCACTGCTTTGTTCTTATGCATACCTCTGGTGAATCCTGTATAGGGTCAGTGACCCTAAATAAAGGCTTTTTGTTGTTGTTGCTTAGAAACACAAGGTAATAAGACCAAATCCAAATAAATAAATGGTGTGTGATGTTTTGGTAACAATGCTGTTACTGAAATGTCACACACTATTTATTTGGATTTAGTCTTAACACCTTGTATATACAAATTGTGCCTTATTAATTTAAGAATGCTTAATTATTTTTTTTAGTCAGTTTTCCTGTATGGATGCAAAGTTTGGACAATGACCAAAGGAAAAGAGTGGAAGCTCTTAGTGAGCTATAAAATCTTCCAAGATCAGAGATTGGGAGGTTTGGAGAATATATGTCATTGAGTTTGTCTAGTTGGTGCATCTAACCTAGAGATTGGGCAGGTGTTGCCAAGTCAACAGATAATTCTTGCAGCACTAGCTGGGCCGGATTGATGTGATATGTTTTCCAGGTTCTCCATTCATATCCAGAGATAAGAACATAGCTGTACTTGCACCACCATCAGTATTGATCACAATGGAGGGACACCACACCTTGGAGAATGGAGAGAAAGGATTGGTTCAACAATCAAAGTTTGAAATTTGGGGCAGTGAAGTGAAGTTAGTGTTCCATGACCTCAGTATCACATGATGACCATGGTGACAGAGTTACTCCCAGATACCTAAATTTGGAGTCCATATTTAGGGTGGATGTTTAATGAATGAATATATCAAGTCAGATTTAGTAGGGTTGGTTATTATTTAGTCTTTTTTACTGAATATTTTATAATTATTTCAACGACTTATTTTACATTTTCCCCCATTTTTGATCCCTGCAGGAGTTTTGATTGTTTATATTTGAAGAAAAGCTGAGAGGCCGTTCTGGTTAGGTAGAATCCAACCAATTTGTCACATTACAGTTTCAGACATCATAGTTTGATCACATCCCATCTTGTTTCAGTCCACTCTAGGGAAACTATTGCAATTTGTCCTTATTCAAATTTAAAATAAAGAAAAGCATTTTAAATAGAGTTGTGTGAATGGGAGACTGCTGATAATTTGGGAGGCAATAAAATAGAATTTTGTAGAATAGAGACTTCTAGTGCAGTGTACATGGCAGATCAAAGTTAGACATCCTTGTATCTAGGACAGCAGACTATGGCTTAGCAACTTGTCTTATTGGATCTCAAAAAAACTGAAGATTTACACAGTTGGATGAGGAGAAACTACTCATAAAAACATGGCGCTCAAGGGAGCTTTCTTTCAAGGCTGCCACAAGTCAGCTTAGTGCTGGGAGGTTTGAGACTCACAAGGCGGATGTGGGCCGAGCCGTTGCAGTTGGGCGACACCCCTGTCTCCAGCACCAGCTGCCGATACTCCGTCAGGTCCCGTCCATCAATCCGGATGTTGTGCTGCACACATGGAACTCGGCTACCCAGCTTCAATTCTTACTAAAGATAACTAATCCAGATTTGGAAACCTGCATTGAGGCAGTGAAATGGCTTCTCGCACCAATCCAGCCGAGTACAAGGAACCAAACAAGGGTTAGGTAGCAATATGGTGGCAGAATAGTTTCTATAATTTTATCACTACATCAAACTAAAGACATTTTACTAGAAATATCAGGCAGTTGTCCTTGAAGCATTTCTTCAGCAAATCAATTTTCACTTCTGAAGATTGAACTTCAATTCTCCCAGAAGTCCAATATCAACTTCATAGAGAGAAGCAGATGTACTGCTCTGAAGTTCTGAAAATAAAAACCTTGTGATTCAGAAGCACTAAAAATTAAGACAGGACCATTCAAAAAAGATAGAGCAAGAGAGGCTGGCCTTGTAACACTCCTGCTTGATACATTCTGTGGTCTGTAGGAATTGATGTAGCAGCTAGCTACAGGACAGCTGGTTTGTGGGGGATAGCTTCAAAGGCCGTTTTTAGACCAATTTAAAAAAAAGCAGTTTTTTCCTTTTATCAATTTAGTGCCAAATGGTTAAAGGTGTATGACTAAGTTTTATTCTTTATGCACAAATTTAACTTTTGTATGAAAGTTTCTCTTTGCCCACTGGTGATAACTCACAGCTATGAAGGTCACACACAAATGTGAACATTGTGATACTAATTTTAGAGCATTATGACAAGGCACAATTTGGATTATAGACACAAGGTAATAAGAGCAATTTACTTATTTGGTCTTGTTACCTTGTGATTAGAGCATTACAAAAAAGCATTTATGACAACATAGTGTCAATAACATGGTGGCTAACAGTAAAACCCTTCTATAGTGAACTCCAATGGGACTGAACTTTTGGTTCACTATAGCCACGGTTTGGCTTTTTTTTTTTATCATCTCTCTATCTTTTTCTAAATTTTTAGATTATTTAAATCAAAGGGCAGTCATACACACAGGAAATAGCATCCACTTAATAATGGCCACTTTGTTTTAATTCCCTAAATTGACTTATTTCCTTACATTAATGCTGAATAATAAAAAGCCATTTGATATGTTCTTCTTATCATTAGCATACATGTACCTCAATGTTTAATTAAAAAATCAAGAAAAATCCTAGGCAAAGCTTTTTCAATTATATATTAAAAGATCTCTTTCTCCTACTTGGTCAAAGAGAAATTATAAATATTTTTAATATCAAGAAATAGGAACCTGAAAAATATAGCATGAGGCTTAACTAAATGCAATACCAAAGTTATAAGATTGAGTCGGCCATTATTACATAGACTAATATGTGAGCTTTCTTCACTGCTTTAGGTCTTCACACAAGTTACATTTATCGATTAAAAAAAAAAAATAATGTACATTAAAATGGATAATCATAAAATTTAAGGGTGCTAATTTCTATTGGCATATACCTTCATTGTCCTATTACCTTTCATTACCATGACATTGGACTATATTCAGAAAATCTTAACATATACTAATATAATTTAAAATATTAGGTAATTTGCATACTCAAAGGTTTATGTAAATTAATTTCATTATATTTGTATATAGGTTACACATCAAAAATTAGTTTTTGCTTTAAAATATACTATATATATTAAACTAAATATTGTTTTATAAAATACGATTTTAGAATTTTTAATAAATATTACAAATGTAGAGAGATTTCAAGTATCGTCTGTGTTCAAAAATGTGATATAAATAAAAGTGAATTTAACAAGAATGCTACCTGTATTCCTTCTATGATGAATGACTTCTCAGTTTCTGATAAAATATCTGTCATTTTAAAGATATGTATTATAATAAAAACAAAACAAACCACAATTCAAAATACATATTTCAAAATAAAGCATGGATGGTTTATTTAGAGTATAGCTCTTTTATTTACACGAACATAATATTCTGTGATTTTCAAATTCTAACAAAATAATATATTTCAAAATATTATTTTATATTTTGTTTTAAGAGTTTAAGGAACTTTATAAACATTTTCTGATTTTATAAAACTTTTAACTTTAACAAAACCTTTATTATAAAAAAAACTTTTATATTTATAGATTAAAAAAAAAAAAAAAGATCGAACTATTAGAAAACAAGAAAATTATTTCATTAGGTTTTTATTATTTGTTTAAATAGATTAAAATTTGGGGCCAAAGTCATATTTTAGTAATTATCTGCACCTATGATATTAATTTATATACAGTCAAATTGTCAGTGAAGTTCAATAATTGATGATTTATTGCAAGGAGAGCAGTGGTCTTAGAGTGGCAGCAAATCCCATTATTCGAGATTTATAATCCCCTAATTCATATTACTTGAGAAAAAAAGTCGCCCAAGGAAAGTTTCTTTATAATTTTTTCTCTCATTTTTCTCATTCTAAAACTATAACGATTTCTCATAATTAGTTTCCTTTTTATTTTAAAATGCATTCTTTCACAAGCGTTAATCAGACTTAATTAAAAACATCGACATATTTATTACAAAACACTTATTGTAAGAAATAGTCGATGTTTTAATTAAGCCTTTTGAAGAGAGATTATTGCTTGAAATCTAGCATTTTAAAATAAAAAGGAAACCCATTGTGAGAAATCTTTGTAGTCTTAAAACATCTTTCACAATTCTACCTCGAAATATCTAATTATATTTCCCGTTGAAAGGTCTTCAAAGTAAAAAGTATGTCCATTTTTCAGTGCAAACTATCATCTTTTATCTAAAAACTAGAGCATTAGAGCTCCTTTCTATGAACTGGCCTAGAACAACAACCATTTCTAAGCCTTATTAAACCTATACCTCAATAAATCTGAATGTGCGAGACTATATGTTTCACTAATTCTTGTTTCGCTAGTTTCATTAATTATTTCAAATAAGACAGTATTTGATTTTGGTGGATAAAATTTTTGATATATGGATCTGAGCTCATGTTCAAATAAAAATGTTGTTTCAAAAGATATATATAAATAATATATCGTTTACAAAATATTTTTATAAAGTCTATATCTCTCTATATATAAAAATGAATGTTTGTATGTCTGTCTGTATGTCCGGTATACAAATTCGCAGTAGTTCACTAATTCAAACCAAAATTTCCATACATAGGTAAAAAAAATACGGGGAAGACGATAGGCTATTTTAAAAAATATATAAATCAATTATTAAAACTATATATTTTTATTCAGAAAATGATGATGACGATATTGCTGTATCATGTTTGATTATCAGATACAAAATTATATCGGGAAAAATTCCAAAAAGCAGAGACCACGGGTGAAACCAGTTCATTATTTTGTACGCAGGAACAAAATTCTAACAGAAAAACATTCATTCGAGCAGAAAACAAAAGCTAGATCATCTTTCTATAAAAATATCGCTTCTCAGACACAAAGTTTGGAGCGGGACGTTTCACAAGAGTGACATCCACGGCGCCAATTTATAATTGTAACGAATAGTATTTGAATAAAAACATTTAATCGGGTAAAACCCGGGCGTTGAAACATCATTTCTTTTCTCTTGGGGCAAAAGGTTTGTGCTATATAAGATGGACACTATACAGTGCCAACATCGATCTTATTTTGCTTTGTAATCAAGAGGAAAGCTCTCAAGTGCGAATATAGTTTGATTAGGTCGAAGCGTTTACCAGCAACTTACAGAAAAAGCTACGATGCGCTTTAGAAGTTTTTTCAAGGAAGGTCCCTCCCAGTCGTGTCGACATCTCCTGACGGTACTTGCGCCTCAAGTGTCTGTCTGCACTGACCTTTTAAAGACGTACATGGCTCCAGCGTTCAGCACGTCAAGTCACCAAAATCCTCTCGCCAAATCAAACAAATTCGAGATAGTCCACAAATCAAATAAGACAACATTAATGAAAATCTCTGCGAAAAAACTCGGCCAGTTCAACTGCGCCCACTTTATGCAGTGGCTCCAACTGCTGAACTCAACATTTGGAAATTAGCGTAAGAATGTAAGGGTAAAATAAAGGATCAACACTAGTTTACTTTGATGCAGACATCCCTCGAAGTTCAATAATCCTTGAAGCAAGAGCAGTTTTCTGCTGTAAAATGAACGCTGCATTTCTATTTGAAGCCATATCTTCTGCTTATTTTTTTATTTCCCATTAATAGAACTATAGTCGTAAAAAAATATAGTACAAAAATACATTTAAAATCATAAAAGATTTTGATATTAAAAAGTTATTTAAAAATTATTATTAAAGTTTATATTATTTTTATAAAAGTATTTTTTTTTTGGTAGTATCTACAAATTAATTGCATTTTTTAACACTAGGTGGCAAACACGCGTCAAACAATGATGAATATTTACCCTGACTTATGCAAATTAATTCATCATTATTGTCTGGGCTCTATACCCTAATAAATCGGAAATCCACGCTAAAAGTTGGAAAACAACAACCTTCTCAAAACACCTTTTTGAAGAGACCTTCGTTCAGTGCCGGGTATATAAGACGAACCCGATCCTAGTAGATGTCCCGGAAGGGGATCTGGCTGTAGGCGTCCGCTCCACGTGGTATGACTCCAGGTTCGAAACCTAGGGCCGCCTTCAACGAGGTCCCATCAAATTCTGCAGCTTGGGACACTGCCCTATTTGAGGGACACCGCGTTGTCGTGTCGGCCCTTTGTTTTGTCCTGTTTTAGTCTCCCTCGCGGAGGGGGCGTTAAGGCGACCTTTTCCCCTTTCGGGGTGCAGAGTAATCCGCCTCCACGTGGTGCACCCTGGGTAATGCTAAATGGATTACATACAGGGGAGTCTCTCGGGACTTCCAATAACGTAGGGGACTTTTTACATCACGTCACTAACTTACAACTCGGCCAAATACTCGACCTACGGTTTAGTAGGTGTATCACCTTGTTTGAACCCAAATAGGATGTCGTCAGAACTTGTTTCGTGCATATCGTACAGCCAATATGTTCAATAATATAGATTTTGCCTCCTATGTATAAGGCCCGTTCAATTCAGATCGAGACTGCAAATTTACCATCTGGCACGTTTGGGATACTTCCGGCCTCACCTTAGGTGACAATATAGCTCGAGCTCCCACTCATATATTTTCCTTGTCTCATCGCGAGAAAAAAAAATATTAGACGAGCATTGTCCGATCCAATTTTCCAGAAATATCGCTTGCAAACACAAATATGAGGCGTATAGAACTTTAAAACATACAATTATTTGGAGAATGACTCAGAGCGCCCTCTATCGATAAAAATGAAAGAATTTTTAAAAATCGTTATTCGCCTTAATTATATTTTATAAAGAAATAAAATGGAACAAGACAAATATTGTGATTGGTCATCCCAGCGGTGTCGCCAATGGCTTCTAGACATGACCTAGTGAAATATATTTAGCTTATTTGAACGCGCCATTTGTTAGGAATATGGGGATAGCTCAACTGGTCGATTCTGTGTTGTACATACATTCTGAGCACTTCTAAGCTGGTCTAGAGAGCGGGAAGCCGTTGGTTCCAAGCCGTCCTCTGTAATATCACATCAGTTAAACCAAGCGCTGTTCGACGCTCTAAGAACATGGCTTCCTGGTGCTGCATGATGCCATCTCGGCAAACAATTTCGACCAATGAAACACCATTCTCAACATATACAGGTTGTCAGACGACTGAAGATTTTGAGCCTTTGGATCTCTCAGAAACAAAGAAACGTATGGGAGATCTTTGTTCTTATTTGGACGCCTCCATTGCTCGAACTGCGCACTGCTCACGAGCGCAGCACGTGACTAATTTAACTGAATGTTAATTATAATATTGGGCTTTATTTGTGCATTCGTTTCGCCGACTTTCTCATTTTAAATACAAACTGCCGTTTTGACATACAACCATCTGGGCTGTATCGTACATTGTAGCGAGGCCCCGCGGCCAAGACTATCGTGTCTGCAAATGTTCCCATTCACACGCAGTTATTTGGACTGTTACAGTCTGCGCATGTGACGTAAAAAATACTCCGCGCATCTACTTACACGCAGAAGAAAGCACCAAGTTTTTATATTATTGCTATGCAATTGAACTCTTTCAAAACACTTTTTCCCTCTGAACATTTTTGTCGCAATGCCACCAAACTGCTACGCTGTGGTACGAGCCCCATTTGCTCCTGGATAAACACAGCGAGGAAAACAAGCTACAAATTTGGAATACAAATTAATTCGAGAACAAAGAGGTTTGGTAAAAAAACGACTTAAGTCATTAGCATTCTTTTGATCCCTAACGCGGATTCTTATTTAAATCATCAGTCATTAAAACAAGCGGCGGGATATGTGGCAAAAAGTGAACTGAACATAAATGCATATAATTTCGAAGGCAATAATTACAAGCTGTGACGTAATTGGATTGGCGCTAGCTCGCCGCAGGCAGACGAACCTAAAAACTCTGTTTAAACAGACGCTTCTTTCTCCAGTTCTTTCTGCCCAAAAACTATATTTAAATAAATCGCATGGCTACAATTCATTTCTGATTAAATTATTATTTTTTGTTCATTAAATACATCAAATAATATGGTAATTAATTAATATGCGCGCGCATTCTGAATGAATATATATTCTTTAAATTATTAAATACAAAAAAAAACCCTTTAAATAATTTTTCAAATGAAATTTCCCTCAGGCCAAATGAGCAAAAACAAAAAGGCTTAGTGCGTCGTTGCCTTCCAACCAAGTAGGGCCAAACAGCTTATGTATCGACCGGGGGCTGAATAATAATTATTTTATGATGCTAATGGCCGGCGAGATCAAATGCAGAAATTGGTTTCATCATCGGGGTTAATAGGCGGCCAAAAGATATCGGAAACACGTCAGACGAACATTTATATTCCGCGCGCGGATTCATTAGCAGCCGAATCTTCATCAGAGCAGCGATATCCTGCCGTCTGTGGTCCTGTGGGTAATTCTCGTCAGAAGCCAAGAGACAAAAATCAATTTTAACACTAGAGTTCACTTGCACCCAAATAGAAAACAATTAAAGAATATAAGCACTATTGGAGTGTTATATACAACTCTAAATTACCAATTAAATGTGATTAATGCGATTTATAAAACATTTATGATTTTCATAAGGAGATCAAATCTATTGAATGTTCCATAGAGAAAATTCCCAACGACATTTTAAAAGGAATTCTAAAATCAAAAGACATTTAATAGAGACCGGCAACGCGAGAGCTCGGCAAATAAGATAAAGAATTTCTTTGAAAATTCAAATAATCCAGGTACGAGGAATCCAATAGATGTTTATTATTTAAATAGACGGGGGCATATTGCGGCTATTGACCACGATATTGGATGCCGGTATTTTATTGGGGGCGTTTTTGAGCTGCAGACTGGAGCACATCTCGACTTGTTCTGCATTTAACCTTTAAAACGGACAATTTGTCGTTGTGACGCCAGGATCCACCAAACGACACCGATCAGAAGAAGTTCTGAAGAGAGACTCAGACAGATTTGAATCAACCAAAAATCCACCAGACGGCGGAATATGGACTTGAGTTGAATTGCCTTCTTCACTTTGAAGATTTAAATAAAAATTTCGAAACGTTTTTAGAACGAGAAAATTGACTAGTTAGAGGACATATGGAAGGTCGTTAATACTAAATTCCATGAAAGTAGATCTCGCCATCACACAGAACCCAGTATTTGTGTGCAGCCGAAACTTCTACTGACGGAGATGGAGGAGCGAGAGAACTGCTCTAACCTGAATGTTATTTCGAAGAAAACACTATTTTACACCTGACGGTGTGATTTAAAGGATATTTTTTTTATAGTTAAGGCCGGTATAAGAAAACAGTTGCCAAATCTAACTGCGTGTTGTGAATATCACGTGCAAGTTGCACGAACCTCACTGTTCGAGAACCTAATTATAAATTTGAAGTTTGTCAAAATAATTATTAAAATGTTATGTTAAAATAATTATAATTATTTGTTTTGGAGTCGGCAATCATTCACAAAAAATGAATAAAAAAGAACGTCCGCAAAATTTGTTTTCCAAATGGCTTGAAAATCCTCAACGTCCAACGGCATTGATCGCAAAAGACTTAAAGACATTTGACCATTGACGATACTGCAGTATTGATTTACCAACGCCGCCAGGACCCCAGTGCTACATTTCAGCTGACGTCCTCCGTGAATCAGAAACTACGATGGAAGTTGGAAAATTCGACGATAAATATCTTGCGTGGCGAACAATCTGTGAGCGCGGTAATGGGCCGTATTCACGGCACCAGGAACAGCCAACAAGGAAACTTATATCAGAGTATGTCTGAAGAAGAGACTTTGCCGTTTATTAGAAAGCATGAGGTCTCGACCTTGCACCGGCGCTGAAGTTCCTAGATGATGATGTTTCAAGGAAATTGAATCCACCAAACGTGCGCCGTCCAATCGACATTATTGGGGAGAAGTCGAAGGACTACTACGTAACACAGGTCAAACTG
Organism: Cordylochernes scorpioides; assembly: GCA_030710605.1. NCBI lineage: Eukaryota > Metazoa > Arthropoda > Arachnida > Pseudoscorpiones > Chernetidae > Cordylochernes > Cordylochernes scorpioides. The sequence goes on along the minus strand of CP092878.1, from coordinate 1,586,418 downwards.
CCACAAGTATCTCAGCCATAAGTTCAACACCAGGAAGGTTACAAAGGACTCTGTAAAATCTGATATGAAGGATATCCAGGAGAAGCTCAGCCGGGAGTACACAAAATACCGAATCCCCAAAAAAATCATTCACTATAATTTAAGTTGATCCTTGTATTAAAAATAAAATAAATATTTTAATAAAATCTTTCAAGATATTGTGTCTATACACTAATTGAATTTTGGTAGTTATTTTCTTATATACAGGTCTTGAGCTAAACTCTAAAACTTCGCTTTAAAATCTGTTCTAGAAGTTTGCTGACCTTGCGTGTCGAATTATCGACAGCCTTCCCGGCAACTCTAAATTACATTTATTATTTGATGGCAAAAGGTGTTGGGACTAGAGGATTGTTCGCATCACTATTTATCGAGAATACGATTTTTTTTACAGGTGGGAAAACCTCGGGAGGGCTGAGGAAGTTCCCCAGTTGACAGTGTCCACGGATGTCGACAGTGTGAGGGCTTAGGAAGTTCCACAGATGTCGACAGTGGGAGTGCTGAGGAAGTTCCCCAGTTGACAGTGTCCACGGATGTCGACAGTGTGAGGGCTTAGGAAGTTCCCCAGTTGACAGTGTCCACGGATGTCGACAGTGTGAGGGTTTAGGAAGTTCCACAGATGTCGACAGTGGGAGGGCTGAAGAAGTTCCCCAGTTGACAGTGTCCACGGATGTCGACAGTGTGAGGGCTTAGGAAGTTCCACAGATGTCGACAGTGGGAGTGCTGAGGAATTTCCCAGTTGACAGTGTCCACGGATGTCGACAGTGTGAGGGCTGAGGAAGTTCCCCAGTTGACAATGTCCACGGATGTCGACAGTGTGAGTGCTGAGAAAGTTCCCCAGTTGACAGTGTCCACGGATGTCGACAGTGGGAGAGCTGAGGAAGTTCCCCAGTTGACAGTGTCCACAGATGTCGACAGTGTGAGTGCTGAGGAAGTTCCCCAGTTGACAGTGTCCACGGATGTCGACAGCGGGAGAGCTGAGGAAGTTCCCCAGTTGACAGTGTCCACGGATGTCGACAGTGTGAGGGCTGAGGAAGTTCCCCAGTTGACAGTGTACACAGATGTCGACAGTGTGAGTGCTGAGGAAGTTCCCCAGTTGACAGTGTCGACGGATGTCGACAGTGTAAGGGCTGAGGAAGTTCCCCAGTTGACAGTGTCCACAGATGTCGACAGTGTGAGAGCTGAGGAAGTTCCCCAGTTGACAGTGTCGACGGATGTCGACAGTGTGAGAGCTGAGGAAGTTCCCCAGTTGACAGTGTCGACGGATGTCGACAGTGTGAGTGCTGAGGAAGTTCCCCAGTTGACAGTGTCGTCGGATGTCGACAATGTAATGGCTGTGGAAGTTCCCCAGTTGACAGTGTCCACGGATGTCGACAGTGTGAGTGCTGAGGAAGTTCCCCAGTTGACAGTGTCCACGGATGTCGACAGTGGGAGAGCTGAGGAAGTTCCCTAGTTAACTGTGTCCACGGATGTCGACAGTGTGAGGGCTGAGGAAGTTCCCCAGTTGACAGTGTCCACGGATGTCGACAGTGTGAGGGCTTAGGAAGTTCCACAGATGTCGACAGTGGGAGGGCTGAAGAAGTTCCCCAGTTGACAGTGTCCACGGATGTCGACAGTGTGAGGGCTTAGGAAGTTCCACAGATGTCGACAGTGGGAGGGCTGAGGAAGTTCCCCAGTTGACAGTGTCCACGGATGTCGACAGTGTGAGGGCTGAGGAAGTTCCCCAGTTGACAGTGTCCACAGATGTCGACAGTGTGAGTGCTGAGGAAGTTCCCCAGTTGACAGTGTCGACGGATGTCGACAGTGTAAGGGCTGAGGAAGTTCCCCAGTTGACAGTGTCCACGGATGTCGACAGTGGGAGAGCTGAGGAAGTTCCCCAGTTGACAGTGGGAGAGCTGAGGAAGTTCCCTAGTTGACAGTGTGAGGGCTGAGGAAGTTCCACAGATGTCGACAGTGGGAGGGCTGAGGAACTGCCCGCCCAGAAGACCCTCGGACCTGCGGCCCCAACACCGGACGTGGAGATGTCCATCGTGGAGGAGACCTTTGCGTCCTCCACGTCATCGGCAAAGAACGCAACGAGAGTCGTCCTCGATGCGTTCATCGAGGGGCACCCCAGCGTGTCCTTCGCTGAGACGGACGCCCTTGGTCTTGGGCGGGAGGAGGTCCTGGACCTCCTCTCCTCGAGGACCACGGCGCAGAGGAAAGGACCCCTCCTGTCGCCTCCGCAGTGCGACGCCCTCGCCGGCCTGATCAGGCAAATATTGGATCTGAGGCCCGGAGCAGCCAGCAACCTCTACAAAGTCCTCGGGCAAGTCAAAGCTGAGCTGAGGACAACACCAACTGCAGTGTCTCCAACACCCCCACTGCCTGCGCCTCGGCCTGCCGAGCCAACACCGCCCGCTCCCCATGGGAAAATGACATCACCGGCCCTGGCGACATCTCCACTGTTTCAAGTGGAGGAGGATCTGACGTCGAAGCGCTGGGATGAAGCAGCTGATATAATTTATAAATTGTGCAATGAACGCTACTCGGGGCCCTTGACTGATTTGGGAATCACAGAGGGTGACATCACGGATGCGGTCATATACCCCGAGGACAGGGAGCCTCTCCTCAGGACCTGCTCCACCCAGAAGAAAAACCTTATCACCGAAATCATCAGTGCTGCAGTTGAGCGCGCTCGGGACTCAGATCCCTTTGTACGTGAGGGCTTATACGGCTCAGGAGGATGTTACTCCCCTGACGGAGTCCAGACTACCCTTGGCAGGGGAACCTCCTGATGTGAATTTTTTAAATTGTAAATTTTTAACTGCCTAACTCTCCGGAGTGTAACAATTGACTGAGTTGTCAATAAATGTGTTTTTAATTGTCCCAGTTGACAGTGTCCACGGATGTCGACAGTGTGAGGGCTTAGGAAGTTCCACAGATGTCGACAGTGGGAGTGCTGAGGAATTTCCCAGTTGACAGAGTCCACGGATGTCGAATGAATACAAATTTATTAAGAAGGTTGAATCGAAATTCTAAGAGAATGTATTAAGTTGGTGAGGGCTCAACATTTATTTAACTTCAAACCTCCTTTTTATATAAATCGTGTTGTATAGATATTAATTAATTGTTCCCACAGAGTATGTGTGTGAGATCACCAGTTAATATGCGCTAACCGAAAGAAAAAAGTTCCTTTGTTTTAATATTCGTTTCCCTTTTATATTTTGTTCTCACTCTTGTAAATCAATAAATATAATGTTTGATTAATATTCTTGGAATCAGTTTCACTAAAAATTCAAAGCAAAGTCAACAAACCTATATTTTTACAGTTCAAACATCTTCTGAACTTTTGGTGAAAGTTGTGATGAGAATCTTCACGCCATCAATTCTGTGATGCGTAAAAAAAAAAAAAAAAAAAAAAACAATTTTGACCAAGAGTCATCGTGTAGGCCGTTTGATGGACAAGTTGTTTACAAGTTACGCCGATTGGTGTCAATAAAACCAGAGCCAATCTGCCAGGGTCGTAACCCGGCGGTGTAAATTCCACCGGGCCGTGAATTAACCACAGTGTCGCCCGATGGAATTTTCGAGCGACGCCATGTTTAACTATTCATCCGGCCGCCATCTTGGTTTCTCTTTCTGGACGACTCGACTTTAACATTTAAACGCGGTTTTAAAAAGACACATTTCATTGAATATCTTCGATGCGATAAAACTGAAATATTTGTAACCAGAGAGATTATATAAACCTCCCAGCGGTCAAACTCCAAGGACGACGTGACGCAACACCTCCGTCGAGACAAAAGCCTTAAAACCGCGACCACATAAATTCCTAATTTACATATGCGCGCTTTTTACTTATTCAGGGGATTTCAGCCGAGTGTTATTTTCTTTTCGGGGACCTACCCAAACAGAGTGACGTAATTTTTGATCCGCAGAAAAAATAAAATTGAAAAAGCAGGCGATCGATCGAGGCGGGATTAGCGCGACCCACTCAGTTGATCCTCGGCGCTGTGACACCGGGACACGTGGCCACGAGTTCACACTCAGCGTCCAGAAGTGTCGGACCAAGTGTCTGCCCGAGAATGAGCAGCGAACAATCCTGGTGGCAATTATCGGCCAGGTAGAAGATGTAACAAAATATTTCAAAGGGACGTCGATTTTCTCATTTCAAAGAAAGAAATGTGATTCTTACTGGAGTCGGTTTCTAATTGAAAAACTTTGTTTCAACTCCGCGGATTGCCGCAGTACGGCTGTTGGTGGCAGAACTTGGCTTTATGCGGGAGGGATAGCCAACCCTGCGTTGAACAAGTTCCAGGGATAGACAATCCTGCGTTAAACAAGTTCCAGGGATAGACAACCCTGCGTTGAACAAGTTACAAGGATAGACAACCCTGCGTTGAACAAGTTCCAGGGATGGACAACCCTGCGTTGAACAAGTTCTAGGGATAGACAACCATGAGTTAAACAAGTTCCAGCGATAGACAACTCTTCTTTGAGCAAGTTCCAGGAATAGAGAACTATACATTGAACAAGTTACAGGGATAGGCAACCATACATTTAAAAATGACAGGGGTAGACAACTCTGCTTTTAGCAAGTTCCAGGGATATACAACTCTGCTTCGAGAAAGTTCCAGGGATAGACAACTCTGCTTCGATAAAGTTCCAGGGATAGACAACCCTATGTTGAACAAGCTCGAAGGATAGACAGCTCCACGTCGAACACACTCCAGGGATAGACAACCCCTACGTCGAACACATTCCAGGGATAGACTACCCTACATCGAACATGTGAATGCACTCGAGCTGGTTATATCGTACAAACATGGAAAACAACAACAAGACAATTATTGCCACCCAGTACGTTGTGGTGAACTGTCCGTGACACCGCAAGATACCCTAATTACATACCTATCACCATACTTATATACATAGCCACATTTCTAGTGTTATAGGTAAACGAGATAAATTGAGGTTCATGCAAATTAGCATAGTAAACGTATACATTTGGTTCTGAAAAGGCTAAGAAATACACACAAACAAAGCTTTATTAAGACCACCGGTCTTATACAGATTAACCACTGGAAGAAAGGAAGCATAGATGGAGATCCTGTACTCCAGGCAGCGCAGCGCCCAACAACAGTCTCCAGGTCCGACGCATGTCCAGTGGCCACACGTTCCTTTGTGCATACGTCATGGTGAGCGTATCACTGAACAGGCGAGTGTGGAATCAGCCGCGTTCTAGTCTTCGCCTTCCTCGTCCAAATGGACCACGGCATTCGGCGATTCTATTAATCTCCTCCGAACGGTGACTGCGGCCTTGTAGAATTTATATAAACCAAAAATAAGACCTTGATCAAACGTCATTGCATTCATCCAGTTATAAATTTGTTGACTATCGGATTGAGACATGGATAAATCACCCAAGAGTTCTCCTCTTTGTTTCTCCAAGTAACAGCAATCAAAAATTGTATGGATGATTTCGTCTTGTATTCTGATATTACATAGATCACAAGTTAAAGGACAGTCGGTCTTCCAGCGCTTCAATCGACTTTCTGGGAATAACACCCATAGGAGTCTCAGTTGCGCAATAAGTCTTTTAATTACCAGAGGAGTATTTGTGAGTAGATATAGTTCTGCTTTTATTTAAGTATTTAAAGTGACTATAATGAGAGGTATTTAGGATTCGCGATTTTTCATTTTGAATGCTTTGTTCAGTTGCTATTCGAATAATACCGGGTATTTCGGCCTGTACAACAGTGTAGTCGGTGCAACCCTTCAAGAATGAAAAGCCCTTTGAATCTAAAATAGTTGACAGGTTTTCAACAAATTTGCAGCAAACGGCTAAGAAATAAGCCTGCATCGGGCTATCTTGTGTTCCCAGTTACTTTTCTGTAACTTACGATTTTTAAAAATCTGATACATGTTGTATAAGTGAAGAAAATTCAATTTCTCGTTGTTATAGAATCTCTGTAAATTGTTTTAAAGAATCACACACAATTGGTTTAATAGAAGTAGCTCCGCTTTGAACTTTCAAATCGAACCTTTGAAAAAGAAACCGTGTCATTAAAGGCTCTGAGCGGGAACTAATCCCTATATATATAAAAGTCAGTGATGTATGTATGTATGTATGTATGTGGGTATCTATGTCGGCTATACATGTCCACAATACGTAACTAATCTCTGACTGAAATTTTAACAGTATATAGAGTAGAATCTGGAAAAACTTATAGCGAAAATTTCAGGTCTCTGTCCCGAATATTCTTCGAGTTATTTGCAAATTGCGTTGCAAATTTGCCTTTTCGCTCGCAAGCAGCGCCTCTAGCGGTGAAGATGGGAGGTAATATCAGCTGACTTAATGTACATGTAAAACGTGTTTTGACAGGACATAGAGAAAAATCTGGAAAATTAATTTATCGGATTTTTAGCCAATAAAAAATAAAATTGACAGGTTCTGGGCAAAAATAGTTGTTTTTTTAGTCAGAAAATGATGATGACAATATTGCTGTATCATGTTTGATTATCAGATAAAAAATTATATCGGGAAAAATTCCAAAAAGCTGAGACCACGGGTGAAGCCAGTTCATTTTTAGTGTGCAGGAACAAAATTCTAACAGAACAACATTCATTCGAGCAGAAGAGCCAAAGCCAGATCATCTCTTTATAAAAATATCGCTTCTCTGACACAAAGTTTGGAGCGGGACGTTTCACAAGAGTGACATCCACGGCGCCAATTTATAATTGTAACGAATAGTATTTTAATAAAAACATTTAATCGGGTAAAACCTGGGCGTTGCCCGGGTCATTCGGCTAATATGGAAATAAAGTTGAAACCATCGAAAACGATTACATTCAAAATTAGTTGCTTATATGTAGCGCCGATAAAGAGACAAGTGCCAAATCTACCTTCAAATTTTATAATAAAATTACGATAGAGCTGTATATTAGATTCTATGGATTTTTTGAACGTTGTAAATTTGACCTGCGCTATCTTTGGGCCAAACACTGATTCCTTCATTTAACATCTGACCGGCTTGACCTCGTCCATCAACAATGTTCTTCTAGACCGTGCTGAAGTAATGACTCACCCAGACCGTGCTGGGGTATTGACTCACCCAGACTGTGCTGGGGTATTGACTCACCCAGACCGTGCTTGGGTATTGAATCACCCAGACCGTGATGGGGTATTGAATCACCCAGACCGTGATGGGGTATTGACTCACCCAGACCGTGCTGAAGTGATGACTCACCCAGACCGTGCTGGGGTATTGACTCACCCAGACCGTGCTGAAGTGAGGCTCACCCAGACCGTGCTGAAGTGATGACTCACCCAGACCGTGCTGGGGTATTGACTCACCCAGACCGTGCTGAAGTAATGACTCACCCAGACCGTGCTGGGGTATTGACTCAGCCAGACCGTGCTCAAGTGATGACTCAGCCAGACCGTGCTGGGGTATTGATTCACCCAGACCGTGCTGAAGTGATGACTCACCCAGACCGTGCTGGGGTATTGACTCAGCCAGACCGTGCTGAAGTGATAACTCAGCCAGACCGTGCTGAAGTGATGACTCACCCAGACTGTGCTGGGGTATTGACTCATCCAGACCGTGCTGAGAGGACCTGCAGAATGTCGCGGCTGGTCGAATGTCCGACAACGGGATGACAACAATCCCGGGTTGACGACTACTCGGCACCTAGTGAGACGCCATCCACCGGCGTAGAGCGAGTCGACACCACGATCAATGTACAAAACTTACAGGGTGATCCAAAAGTCCCGCACAACTTTAAAAATTAATAACTCCGCGAATATTTGCGCTAGAGCAATGCGGTAAACACTATTGTGTTCAGGATGCAATGGGATTTTTTATGGCAAATAATGAAAAATTCGAAATTGATTTTAGTTGCAAGTTTATTCGCTAGATGGCGCTCTACCAGAATCAGCGATTCAGCGGCCAAATTGTTTGATAAATTGCAAAATATAACTGAACGACAAGTATTTTTCCTTTTTGAATACCAGGAAAGAACCCTAATAATATCAAATGATAAATTAGTAAAACACCATTTCGCCAAAAGTTAGAAGAAATGGTTAACGATTTTTAAATACAATCTGAGATATGTAAAATAGGTATATGCAAATTAAAACATGTAGCAAAAAAAAAACTGATATTTTAGATGAGGTTTGCTGGAATCCTTTCAGCTATTTAAATTTCGAAAATATTTTTTTCTATTTTTTTAATTCAACTCTCTCTCAGTATCGATTATATTTATTTTAATTCATTTGAAAAATATTTATCTATCTCTGAAGATTTATTTTACTCTGGAATGCCGTTGTTGTTTTTGTCGTGTCCAATAAAGAGCCATAGATGTCTCCATGCATCTCTATCGCAGCAGCATTGTCCACTATCTTGGGTGTGTAAAGCAGCTGCTCTGGGTCTATGTCAATTTTCTGCAAGGCTGCGGCCATGAGAATATGTGAGTAGGTGTTAGTTCCACACCAGGACAGTTGTTGCATGTCCTATAGGTTCTTGTGCCATCTGGATGTATTGTCATTTCTTTATAGTGTTTTGTTCTAAGCCGTGTAATAGTTTTGTCATTTTTCTCTCAGTGTTTATTTCGTATTTTGATTTTTTTTCTTATTTTTGTTCAATTATCTTGTATTTTTGCAAAGAATCAGCGTCAAATAATGGCATTTGTTCTTTCCTTTGGCTCAACTTTCTGGCTTCCTTTGCAAATTCAACTGCCATTTCATTACCCCCGATCCAAACACTGGCAGGAATCCATTGTAGAATGCAGTTATTCTCCAATGATATCAGTTGAGTAAGTAACGAGTGTATTTTCTGGGTGATTATAGTATTGCCCTTCTGAATTGCTTCTAGATCGTATATGAAGTCGTTGTACGGTATATTATAATTCCTTCTGCTTGATGCAGGGATGGTTGGTTAAGGCATACATCAAGAGCTTTCCAGATAGCTGTCAGTTCACAAGTAAAATCTTTCTTGCCCTTTCTTTGATTTTGATGTATGTTCCATCTTGCAGTATTATGTTAATTCTATCCCCTCCATTACTTATGGTAAGGTCTGATGATCCATCTGTATATGCTGTTAAATAATTTATCTGATCGCATAAACCAATTGTGTCAAGTCCTTTCTTTTTAGGTATGTTTTTGTTCACTTTTTTTTTTATTGCAGGGTTCATTCAGGTTAAGATTGAAGGATTACATATGATGGCAATGGGTTTGGAAATATTGGTTATTCTCGAATTTGAAATTCATTATGTTTCATATTTATGCTCTTTCTAATATTGTTGTCGTACTGAAGTGTTGAAGATCTTTTGAGCCTTTCTTTTTGTGTCCAGTTTAAATAGGTTCTATGGGATATGTGTTCGGTTTCTTTAGTTTTTAAGCTATTGGTGAATTTTATTGTTTTTAATTGTCTTCTTCTTTCAAATAGGTCTAGACCATATTCTCTCTGAATTTTCTAATTGTTGGTATTTGAAACAGAACCAGTGATTAATTTGGCCGCTTTTGTTTGACACTGTCTAGTCTTCTTTTTAGTGATGAACTTGAGGGAGCCCAAACAGGTGGCCTTATTAAAGTGATATATGTTGTTCTGAGAATTTTGGGTTTTGCTCCCCAATTTGTTCCACATAGCCTTCTCAGAATGTTTAGGTTTCTGGTAGCTCTATTTGAGGTGCTAATTATGTGTTCTGTAAATCGCAATTCCTCATCAAGTATCATACCTAGTTAATTTGGAGATCTAATTTTATCAATTATATGGTTGTTTATGCTTATTTTGGAGTTAAATTCATGCCTTTTTTCCTGTCAGTAAAAGAGACCTATAGGTTTGTGTTTATTGGGTTTATTGTCATTTTTAATTTCATTGCCCATTTCTCCAGTCCTCTCATTGGTGTGTTCAGTATTTTTCTGATATTTCTATGCTGCTACTTGTGTGCCATATGGCTATATAATCTGCATAACAGGCAACCTTTGTGTCTTCAGTGAGGATGGATGTTGTTAAGGTTGTGTCGTAATTAGATGCACAACAACTCAAACTTGACCATGACTCTTTATTTAGCTCTTATTCTTTTCGTTTGGCCAACAAAAAATGTCCAATTTATATACACATATATTCTTACATAATGAGACTTTAAAGAATGCAAATAATCTTCATATATTTACATACACAACACATCTCCCCCCCTTAATAATACTCCAGTCGGTCTGGGGGTTTTCTGGCTCTCTGAGGTCTAGGACTGCGGACGGGCACTTGCACAGCGGCAGGCTCCGGTTTATGAGTGCAAGAGGGCAGGTGCACACCAGCAGGCCCTGGTCTAGGAGTTCAAAAGTGTATGTGCACAGAAGCAGTCTCCTCCTTGTTTCCTGATGTAACCTCTGGAACCTTCTCTTCACTTTATTTCTGACTTCCACCTACAGGCTTCTCTCCTGATGTTCGAGGAAGTATCAAATTTCTTGTCTCCACTTGTTTCTTTCTCACAGGTCGCAATTAATTGATATGCCTCTTATACACGACGCCCTCGCAACTTATAAGGTCGTGACGGTAGCTCAATAATTCCAAAATGGTACCTTTTTACCGTTTAGGTCCAGTTGCATAGTTGCGCAAATAAACCTCGCAACCTATAGTAAACTGCTCCTGCTTTCTTACGGCCTCATGAAATACCACTCGCGGATTTCCCATTTTGGTATTAAATTCGAGAATCTTGATCTTAAACTTCTCTTCATTAGTAGTTCCGCGGGGAAATTCTTTTATTACAGTTTGGGGGAATGCTCTATGAGAAAATAGGAATCTTAGTAGATTCGTCTCTAAATCATCCTTCCCATTATTCTTTCTCAAAAGGTTTTCAAACTCTCTTACATATCTCTCAGCTAAACCATTTGTACTAGGATTAAACGGACTGGTCTTAGTGTGCCGTATACCATTCATTTTGGTAAATTGCTCGAATTCACCGGAGACAAACTGTCTTCCGTTATCTGTAACCAAAAATTAGGGCAATCCAAATCTGGCAAATATGTCACTAAGATAATTTATAATCGTTTTTCTGGTAATATCTTTGATGATAAAAATTTCTATCTACTTTGAGTATGCGTCCACGAGAACCAAAAACATTCTTCCCATGAACGGACCCGCTAGATCAAGATGAAGTCGATGCCACTGTTTTTTGGGGCAAATCCATTCCGAATGGTAGCCGGGGGCATGCTTGCCGATTCTTGGCATACTCTACATTCTCTAGTTAACTCCTCGATGTTACTGTCTATGCCTGGCCACCTGAAAATACCGTCTGGCAATCATCTTCATTTTAACTATCCCCATGTGTATTTCATGCAAGTCATTTAAAATTAAATATCTTAATTTTTGGGGAATTACCACTCTTTCACGCCATTGAAGACAACCAAACTCCAAATTTAATTCCTCCTTGATCTTATAATGAGGAGCTAGTGGGTTTTCTCTCGGTACCCTTGTGAATTTCCACACACACACAGTTGCCTTCTCTAACATTCCTTAATACTATAGACAGTATTCTGTCATCTTGGAAACGAACCAGAATTTGGTCAAATATTCCAAGGGTCCAGGGGGGACCGCAAGGAGGTGTGGTCGGACTTCTCCCCTTCCCCCTGGAATGCCGTCACTACAGGATAAGCACTCTTGGTGATTTTTTAAATTGTGATTCAGAATCTGCCACTAAAGCTTTACGAGCGTTTAGTTACTTTAAAGATATTCGAAGCGGTAAAGGACCAATGAGTTGCTACTCTCTAAAGCGATTGATTAAAAGTTTTGAGGAAACTGGATCTCTGGAAGCAAAACCTCGGAGTGGAAGACCATCGACATGCAAGTCAGTGGCTGTTACGGTTTTGCAGAATGCTGAAGCTATTGAAACGTTATCCACGTATGGAGAGGTAAGTGCTAGACAAGTTTCTCGACAAACGGGGATTTCGTATGGAACAGTTTGGTGAGAACACACATTTAGAATTTTTCTATAAAAATACCCTAACAAAATTCAAAGTTTTCACGAGTTGAAAGTCAGCGATTTTGAGAAGCGTCAAGAATTCGCTGCATGGATTTTCCGGCAAATTGATATTGATGAAAACTGGCTGTCAAATGTTCTAAGAACAGATGATGCTCACTTTTATCTAAAGGGAGAATTTAACATTCAAAATTGCCTCATTTTGGCAACAGAAAACCCTGGGATTTTTACAGAAATACCACTTCATCAGCCCTGAGTTACAGTTTTGTGTGGGTTCACTTCTTCTTTTATTATTGGGCCATTTTTCTTTGAAAAAATGAGTGGAAGAACTTTTAAAACCGTTTTTGTAACTGGTGAACGTTATGTTTAACTTTTAAGAGAAAAGGTTATTCCCATATTGCAGGACAGACAAGCACTAAGTGAAATAACATTCATGCAAGATGGAGGACCTCCTCATATCTCCCGCGGTGCCAAACAATTGCTGAAGGATACGTTCGGTGAAATTCGTTGATAAGTCGCCACTTTATATACCAGTAGCCTCCAATATCACTAGACTTGACGCCTTACAATTTCGGTTATGAGGGTACATTAAGTCGCGTTTTTATCGATGCCGGCCTACCACATTGGCCATGTTGAAGGCTTCTATCAGATCGCACGTTTTATAAATTTCAACTATTTAATTGTGACCATTCTGTCATCTATCGTCTGCAGGCGGTGTTTGAGAATGAAGGGCGCCACATTGAGCAAGGATTGTGACCTAATACAAGAGAGAAGGCAGTTACCTCATGTGTTATATTTTGCAGCTCTTTGTTTTGGGTTATGGGAATAATAAATGCTGTCCTCACATCTTGACTCTTTTTTTTTTTCTGTGAACAGTAATTTTTTTGTTTGTCATTTGCCCACATCTTATATTATGTCGTGCTGACCAAAGTGTTATAACTTCTCGAATAACACTGGTATACACAATTTTACCCCTTATGTTTAGTTTATCGCTTTTCGCTCATTAGAAGAAATAGCATAAGGAATATTCTCTGTATCCCCCCCCCCCCCAACTTTAGAAATTTTGCGCAAAAAATAATACAAAATGTTTTTACTACCACGTTTTTCAACGCAAAAGGTCGATTTAAAAATGTTTTTTTTTTTTTGATGGGATACATTTTCAAAATTATGTACAGTATAATAAACAATGATAACATTTGACAAACCTATAGGATATTTGGAATAAAGTACGACAAATATATTTTGTCACTCCCCTCTATATTTCCTTTGTTGGATCATGACAAGTATCCAGTTAAATAGTCAAGTGTCGCCAATTAGTCAAGAAACTATACATTCCTTATAGCACGAAATCCTATTAGTAGTGCCATCATAATTTTGGTACTATATTAACATTTCAAAAATCGTGTATTGATATCAGTAGTTATTTTCAAACATTCAATCTATTTCACAAAACTCCATCTAAAATATAAATAATTTTTGCTACATGTTTTAATTTGCATATACCTATTTTACATATCTCAGATTGTATTTAAAAATCGTTAACCATTTCTTCTAACTTTTGGCGAAGTGGTGTTTTATCAATTTATCATTTGATATTATTAGGGTTCTTTCCTGGTAATCAAAAAGGAAAAATACGTGTCGTTCAGTTATATTTTTCAATTTATCAAACAATTTGGCCGCTGAATCTCTGATTCTGGTAGACCGCCATCTAGCAAATAAAGTTGTAACTAAAATCAATATCGAATTTTTCATTATTTGCCATAAAAAATCCCATTGCATCCTGAACACAATGGTGTTTACCGCATTGCTCTAGCTCAAATATTCGCGGAGTTATTAATTTTTAAAGTTGTGCGGGACTTTTGGATCACCCTGTATATAAGCTCAATTATTTAATTTTAATTCTTTAATAATATTAACCCTTATTCATTACCATGTCTCTTTTTGACTTGAAATAAACCTTTGATTCCATAAATCGATGTATTCACTATAACTTCAAATACCATACAATTGCGGTCTGTAAAGTTGTATGGTATCTGAACTTATACATAGACTTATGGAATCCAGTGTGGTAGAATCTACGCTGTCCAGCCTGCCTCTCACGGGATGGAAAGTTTCTCTGAAGCCTCGTCGAAGAAATGATTATTGATGTCAAATATTTATACTTTCTAACCTAACACCACCTGTTAAAACTATTTTACCGTTCTTTTACTTTGTACATAGAAAGAAGGTCTTAGGTGAAGGGAGACAACGAGCAAGACATCTATATCTATAGATAGCCCCAGCTTGGACCGACCGAGGGCAAAGGTCGGCGTGGGCGGAGACGACGGAGCGTCATGTTACATTCTTTTTTTGGTCAGATGGCAGGATTCCCTTGTTAGAAGCGGAGGGGAAAGTTGAGTTCCCTTGCCAGGCGGAGCAGACACGCCAAGAAAATCCTACAAGCAGCGTCTTGTAGACGGAACGACGTCGAAGAAAATCCCACGAGCAGAGTCACGTGGACGGAAAGACGTCGAAGAAAATCCCACGAGCAGAGTTTCGTGGACGGGAAAGGACGCATTGGAGTATCCCTCAAGCAGCAACTTGAGGACGGAAAAGGACGTCTTAGACAACCAACGAGTCGTGACAATTAGACAACCAACGCGCGACAATTGGACATCGCACAAGACAAGAAAAGCCTGCGACGGTGCTGCCACTCCAGAGGTACTGTGTAAACAAACGCTCGACACCCCCCCGCCATTTATTTTTATCTCCCTTCCCTGAGATTAGTTAAATTTTTTACTTTCTCTTTTGCTTAACCTTGTTTATTGTTTTTTATACATAATCCCTTAGATATAAGTATAATTTAGCTTAACCATTTTTCTTGTTTTTACCCATAATAATAGTATAATAGTTTTTATCCCTTTTGTTTTTAATTTTTTAAAATAAATCCTTTTATTATACTGTGTTTCTGTGCATTTATTTCCCCCATTGGTTTCCTTTCTATCGATCACCCTTTTTTTGTTTTTTTTTAAACGAACACGAACATTTTGGTGAGCCGGACGTGATCGATTTAAAGGAGATATGGAGGAAATGGATGCAATTAAAAAGCGCAGAAAAGCCATAAGAGGTACTTTCACTAGAATTATTAATGAAATAAATGGGGAATTTGAAAAGTCTCAAATTGATAGGAATGATATTTATTCTAAGTTTAATAGACTAGAGGCTTATTACACGAAACTTGTAGATCTAAACGAAAAATATCAGGCTTTATTGGTAGTGAAAGAAGGGATTACAGAGGAAAGTATTGATAGGGAATGGCAAGAATGCGATAAATATGAAGAGGAAAAGTTTGATATTCAACAGAAAGTCAGTGTATTACGGAATCCCGATAAAGAAGAAACAATCCCGATTGCTAGCGAGGACACTGTAATAAATGTGAAAATACCAGAGTTAGCCCTAAAAAGCTATGACGGCTCTCTGGAAGGTTGGTTGCCCTGGTGGGCGCAGTTTTCGAAAATTCACGAAAATAAGAATTTATCCGATAGCGACCGGTTTTTATATTTGCGTCAAGCAATTGTACCAAATTCAGAAGCCTATCGTGTTGTAGCAAGCTATCCCGTTACAGGCGCCAACTATGCTTTGGCAGTACAAGCCCTACAGGAGCGATTCGGTGACCCGAATATACTGACAGAACTATATGTCAGACGTCTATTGAATTCGGTTATATCTAATGTAAAGAGAGAAAATAGAAATTTAAGCAGTCTGTACGACGAACTGAGCAGTCACCTCCGGTCGTTAGAGACATTGGGCATTGATCCCCAGTTGTCGGGTATTTTTTTATACCCTCTTGTCGAGTCTTCATTACCTTCGGATATTTTGAAGATATGGCACAGGCATCCTTCTTCGGGTTATGGTATGGAGTTAGCAAAACGGGAAGAGTCAGATAAAGGGGTTGGAGGAGCTCAAGAAAGGCTCAGGTTATTATTGGACTTTCTAAAAGCCGAAGTAAGGAGTGCTCAACGGCTGAAATTTGTGGAAAAAGGCTTTAAGCAGGAGGAACCCTATAAAAGGTCTTACAATGATGGGACCAGAACTAGGAGTAATTTCAGACCCGCCACTGTGTCTAGTCTGTTCGGAGGGCGAACTAATATAAAATGCTTCTTTTGTGAAAGAACAAATCATGCGAGTCATCAATGCCGCTCCATAATGAAAATGTCTCCGGGAGAGAGAAATGATAAAATACGTAGTGCCCATCTATGTTTCAAATGCTTAAGAAAGGGACACATACAGAGTCAGTGCCGAGAACAATTGGAGTGCAAAAACTGTGGGAGAAACCACTTGGAAGTTTTATGTGAAGGAAATTCTTCTAACCGGTTAACGAAACCAGGAAGAGAAAATCTAAAGGAAAATGCAACTGAACCCATTGCATCGCTTTCTAGTCAAGCCTGCACAGGTCAGGTCTTGCTGATGACCACGGTAGCACTGTTAAGAGGCCCAAATGCCTCTAGAAGGGTTAGAATTCTCCTCGACAGTGGAAGTCAGTTTTCGTATATCAAACAGTCGTTAGTCTGGAGTATAGGAATAGAAAGAAAAGGCGAAATAACCATAGCTAAAAGCCTTTTTGGAGGTAATAAGATTGGTGAAGAAAAGCACGGTAAATTTATGTTAGAATTGGAGAATTTAGGTAATAAAAGAGATGTGATCCATATTGAGGCGCTGGATCAACGTAAAATTTGCGACGCCATACCACCTTTGCCAAAAGGAGACTGGTTAGAAAAATTGAAGATTAAGGGCATAATATTGTCTCAGGACAATTTTAAAGGACAAGAGATTGACATATTGATTGGTGCTAACTATCTAGGTATGATTTTGACAGGAAAAATAGTTCAAGTTGAAGCAGATTTAACTGCGGTGGAAACGAAATTAGGTTGGACACTAATGGGCAATTCGCCAATTATTGACAGCAATGACAATGTGCAGCAGACTTTGAATCTGCTAACAACGCGAGGCGATTTAAAGGATTTGTGGGATCTAGAAGTACTAGGCATTAGGGATCCTGTTGAAACTTGCTCCAAAGAGACCAGATATCAGGAAATAAAAGAAAAGTTTATAACAAAAATTCAAAGACAAAGTGATCAGAGATATTCTGTAGGTCTACCTTGGAAGGTAGAAAAGGAGTCAATCCCCAGCAATCTTGACATAGCGATAAAAAGGTTAGATATAAGCACTAAGAAAATGACCTCACAGAATAAGTTGACCGAATATAGTCAGATTTTTAGAGACTGGCTGACTGAAGGACTCATTGAAAGAGTCGAGGAAAATCCTCTCGAGAGAAGAGGCTATTATTTACCTCACCGCCCTGTGTACAAGATGGAATCTAAAACGACGCCCATACGTCCGGTTTTCGATGCTTCTTGTCTAGGCCATAATGGACTATCTTTGAATCAATGTTTAGAAAAGGGACCGAATTTATTGGAAAGAATCCCTGAAATGATGATAAGATTTCGGGAAAATAAATTTGGAGTCACGGCAGATATAAGAAAAGCATTCCAGATGGTGGCGATTGAAGAATCTGAACGGAACTACCTTAGATTCCTTTGGTGGGAAAAGGAGAGCGATAGAGAACTAATAGCTTACAGTCATAAGAGACTTGTATTTGGCTTAAACTGCAGTCCTTTTGTGCTGAACGCCGTAATAGAATACCATCTTCAATCAATAAGAGGCCCACTTGTTCAATGGGCAAAGATTTTAGCTCAATCCTTCTACATGGACAATTGTATTACCTCGCTGGAAACAAAGCAGGAAGTGCAGGAATTTCAAAAGGCCGCAATTGAAATTATGGACGGGGCTAAAATGGACTTACGAGAGTGGGAATATTCTCTGGAGGAAAACCCTGAAAAGGGGACTTGTACAAAAATATTGGGTGTTGTTTGGAATAAAATGGAAGATTCATTAAAATGCGAACTCCCTGACAGTTTGAGTATTCAACCCAAATTAACGAAAAGGTTGGTACTGTCCATGGTTCAGCGGATATTTGATCCACTTGGATTTTGCGCTCCAGTATTCTTGCCACCAAAGTTGTTACTGCAGCGATCATGGGGACTGAAACTAGGTTGGGATACACCTCTACCCGAAAGTATGGCCCAGGAATTTCGAACCTGGTTGGATCAAATAAAATTAATAGAGTTAATAAAGATACCGAGATATATGTGGAATGATCTCATTTTCCCTACAGAAGTTCATATCTTTTGTGACGCTAGTCAAATAGGCTATGGAGCTGTAGCCTATTTAAGGAGCGAAACGGAACGAGAAAATACTCTAACTTTGATTTGGAGCAAAGTCAGATTAGCTCCTATGAAGAGTATTACGATCCCTCGCTTGGAATTAATGGCCATGGTACTAGGAGCTAGACTAGCCAATGCAATCCAAGCTGCCTTGAAGAGAAAATGTGAAACAACTCTTTGGTCTGACTCTACTACCGCGCTAAGTTGGATAAAGAAAGAAATTGAGTGGAGAGTTTTCGTGAGAAACCGAGTCAGAGAAATACAGGCCACTACCAATTTGAACGATTGGAGGTTCGTTCCTAGTCAGTTGAACCCGGCCGATCTTCTGTCTCGAGGTTGCCCTCCAAGCCAGTTTGTGCAAAGCAGATGGTGGGAGGGCCCCGAATGGTTGAAAAAACCTAAAGAATTCTGGCCCAATTCAGAGTTCTCGATAAATCCAAAAGAAATAAATGTTGAAGAAAACATTATGAAAACCAACATTAATTTGAACATCGATTATAAAGACTGGATACTGACAAGGAGGTCTGATTACTCTCTCAACATCAGGGTAATGTCCTATGTTTTAAGATTTTTAGGGAAACTTAGAAAACAGTCAACTGAAACAGGACCTTTGAAAGTTTCAGAATTAGACTTGGCAGAAAAAAAGCTTATCCGAATGATTCAGGAGAAAGTCTCCATAGAGAAATCGAATGCAACCAAGAGTTTAAAAATATTAAAAAACACTGACGGACTTTGGTGTGTAGAAAGCAAACTTTTACATGGACAGGTCCCAGAAGAATTTAAAACTCCTATCATTCTACCAGGCGACCATCCCTTCGTAGAGCAACTTATATGGGAAGTGCACCTGAAGAATGGACATGTAGGCGTGCAATTCATTTTATCAAAGCTGAGAGAGAAATTTTGGATAATCAGGGGAAGGAAAACGATAAAGAAAATTATCAGTAAGTGCATTGCTTGCAAGAGACTTAAAGAAAAGTCTCTGCAAAGACCAATGGCAGCTTTGCCAGAAAACAGAATTGGACTGGGCAAACCCTTCCAAATTACAGGAGTTGATTTATTAGGCCCTCTTCATTTGAAAGAAGGTGGGAAAGTGTGGGTAGCCGCCTTTACTTGCGCCGTCTATCGCGCTATTCATCTGGAGTTGGTGAAGGGTTTAGAGACAGGAGTCTTCATGATGGCCCTCCATAGGTTTATTTGTCGGAGAGGGCGCCCCGAGAAAATATATAGCGACAATGGCACCAATTTCGCAAAACTTAATAGAATATTCAAGAGATTGGATTGGACTAGAATTGAAAGGGAAACCTCAATTAACAGGATACAATGGATTTTTATCCCTCCTTCTGCTCCTTGGTGGGGAGGATTTTGGGAAAGAATGGTTAGGACAATAAAGGAAATGTTGATAAAGATGCTAGGTCACAGGAAGCTGAAATATATACAACTGCAGACTGCCCTTTGTGAAATCGAATCTATCATTTATAATCGACCCCTCACTTATGTCTCTGAAGACGACAATGATCTAAAACCTTTAACTCCTAATGAGTTTTTACAAAATGGTCCAGAGTCTAGCTTTCCTGAATTTGAAAATTTAAAGCCAGAAATGTTGCACACTAGATACAGAGAGTTAGGTCAACTGAAGAGAGAATTGAAGCAGAGATTCTTAAAGGAATATTTAGGCGCGCTGATTCAGAAATCCGAAAATATTGATAGAAGACAGTTGAAAGTAGGAGACGTTGTACTGATCGGGCAAGAAAATCTTAAAAGAATGTTTTGGCCTAAAGGGCGAATAGTAAATCTCATACCAGGAAAAGATGGAATAGTGAGAGTGGCCCATGTTAAAACATCCACAGGAACCTTGATCAGGGCTCTACAACGCTTACACCCTCTTGAAATATCCTCGAATGTTGAGACGATTCAAAAGGACAATTCAAATACCGAACCCCAATCTGATGCATTTTTTGGAAATAGGCCCAATATTGAATCCAGGGACTCTAGAAATAGATATGGTAGGGTAATCAGAAAGCCTGCTAGGTATGACTCGAAGGACTAGTGAAAGAACCTGTAGAAAAAAAAAAAGGTGTAATATGTGTATTCTTTTATGTGTATTTTATGTAATGTAATAGGCATATCTACTCTTATGTGTATTATTTTATGTGTATTTTATGTAATGTAATAGGCATATCTACTCTTGTGTGTATTGTGTATATATATGCTCTTTTGTCTTATACTTAATTTTGACTTCTTTCAGAGCAAAATTATGTGGGAGAATGTTAAAACTATTTTACCGTTCTTTTACTTTGTACATAGAAAGAAGGTCTTAGGTGAAGGGAGACAACGAGCAAGACATCTATATCTATAGATAGCCCCAGCTTGGACCGACCGAGGGCAAAGGTCGGCGTGGGCGGAGACGACGGAGCGTCATGTTACATTCTTTTTTTGGTCAGATGGCAGGATTCCCTTGTTAGAAGCGGAGGGGAAAGTTGAGTTCCCTTGCCAGGCGGAGCAGACACGCCAAGAAAATCCTACAAGCAGCGTCTTGTAGACGGAACGACGTCGAAGAAAATCCCACGAGCAGAGTCACGTGGACGGAAAGACGTCGAAGAAAATCCCACGAGCAGAGTTTCGTGGACGGGAAAGGACGCATTGGAGTATCCCTCAAGCAGCAACTTGAGGACGGAAAAGGACGTCTTAGACAACCAACGAGTCGTGACAATTAGACAACCAACGCGCGACAATTGGACATCGCACAAGACAAGAAAAGCCTGCGACGGTGCTGCCACTCCAGAGGTACTGTGTAAACAAACGCTCGACACCCCCCCGCCATTTATTTTTATCTCCCTTCCCTGAGATTAGTTAAATTTTTTACTTTCTCTTTTGCTTAACCTTGTTTATTGTTTTTTATACATAATCCCTTAGATATAAGTATAATTTAGCTTAACCATTTTTCTTGTTTTTACCCATAATAATAGTATAATAGTTTTTATCCCTTTTGTTTTTAATTTTTTAAAATAAATCCTTTTATTATACTGTGTTTCTGTGCATTTATTTCCCCCATTGGTTTCCTTTCTATCGATCACCCTTTTTTTGTTTTTTTTTAAACGAACACGAACACCACCTAACCACAACTGCCTTGATGTTGTGTGCCGCGCGCGGACTCGAGATTGAACTAAGTTAACTTATTCATTGAGTCAAATGGTTAATAGTTTTATTTTCAGAAATTTATAAAATTATTTTAATTATTAAACAAAGCGAGGTTTCGAGCAACGACCCTCTTCTACCGGGATAAGCCAGTTTCTGATAAGTTACGTAAATTGTTGTAATTTCATTATTATTTTATATAAACCCAACCAACCAAACGTAAAATAACTAATTCAACATCCATTTAAACCATCTTAATGACAATCTCTCACAGTGACAACTCAGTTTAAACTTATTTGTTTGTTTTCAACTTGTCCAAGTCATTCTTCCAAAAATTTTAAAGTTTAAAATAACTTATTTTTAAGTAATGAAACATAGTGATAATAAAAAACTCAAGTAATGTCATCATTCGAACATATTCACAGAAAAACTCAACGAAAAAATGTTTTTGTAAATAGAGCAATTTCGCTAAAGTCTCGTCATTCTGTTTCCCCATTTATGTGTTTGGAATTTTTATTGGTCTTGTGCAGGAGTTCAATTGTCTACCTCCCGTGATGTATTTTATCCTTTATTTGTCGTTCAAAACTTCAACAACAATGTGGTACTTCTTTTAAAAATACATTATTTTAAAATTAAAAACCCTCCAATATGTTCTGTAATTAGTTTTGCTACCACAAAAGCCAAAATGAACAATTTTTTAATCAAAAGAAAAGTTCTCGACCAAAAGTCGGTTAAAGCGTCCAGTGCTGCCGCAAGTAGGTTGTAATGAGATTTTATGGATTTTTTTTTCAAAAACATTATTTTGTTTGGCTTGTTTACATTTTGGTTAAATTTCATTTTCGCTTCGGAAATGTCCAGCCGTCCAATATGGCGGCACTAAAACTCGCAGCCGATCCTCATTTAGGCGGCAATTTGCGCCCCACTTTGGATTTAATGGGGTTTCCTTCACACGAGGGGACTTTAACAAAATTGATTCTGTGGGGAACTCTTACTGCACTTTTGTTTTAAAAGTCGCCATTTACCGCTGTAACGGTGAAGTTTGACGTAGAGGAATGGGATGTGACTAACTCACCGAACATCCGGGGAGAAACTGAACGGAAATGCTAAATTTACACTTGAAGAGTTTATTTATTTAATTAAATATTAAATATATATTTATATAATAAATGAAGAAAAAAGAGGCACTGCTTAAAATACAATGAAACAATGCATTTTCCAAATCTCTCTGATCGCAGGTTCAGATAGGTCAAATAAGCCTCAACACCAGCGTTGACAAATTGGAAAAAGGCCATCACCCTGTAACCATGGTTTCATCAGTAGAGGGGAAGCTACAAACATCATATTTGGGGAACGACCACAACTGCCATTACTTAGCTGGGGGAGAGGCCGATCCTGGGTATTTGTGCGATAGGCAGAGTGTTAATTCTCCCATTACTGACAATACGTCAGTCAGTTTCTCGAACTCCAGGAAAACTCTCCAAATTATCTTTCAGGCGCCACAACTACTGACTCGCTCCATTTGGCGACACTTGGTTCTGGTCTCATCCCAAACAGCCTTCCTAACGCCATCTCTGGCCAAGTAAATTGGTGAAACTCCCAGAAATTCTCAGGGCTTTCCATGGAGAATGGGAACTATTGGAAGAAAGCGCGGAGTTCAGTAAATTCTATTACAAAATATTCACAGTCACACGCCGTATGGTAGTTGAGTTCACATAGACATATTAGCATATAGGCCGTCAGTGTATAAAGGACGCCCCGATTGGCGCCATCTCGAGAGTTGGATGTGTACCGAGTTTCCCCCGAGAGAGATGTTGACTTAACAAAAATACCTGCGTAAATACGCCGGCCGAGTAAACACACGGAATGTTTGACATGTGTTTTTGTGGAGCCCTCCAGCTACACAGAACGCCACCAGCGGCTGAAGATCCTGCCCCGCCATTTGTTGCGGCCAGACCGCCCTGAAGAAACGGAAATCTCTAAAATTGAAATCGTATCGTTGTCAGATCGTGAGGCCCCGAGCACAGAATTCACCACCGGACAGCAAAAAGGAATAAACCAGCAGCCTGGCGTACTTGAACTGATCTAAATAGTTGAACCGTCAATTTCACGAAATATTCTAACAACAGCCGTTGGCGCACACCTAGTGGACGTTTCCATTGTATTCGCCACTTAGATACGTAAAAATTTAGTACTGAATTTTTTCCCCTGTTTTTTAAATCTAGGGACAAAATGTAATTTTAGGCTCCGTCACTCAGTGAGCAAAGTCAGCCAGCCCTGGATTCCGTTCATTGCTATCTGACAGGGCACTCAGCTCGACTCCAATGTGTCCATGCTCCGCCTGTAGGCTGATTGGAATATTCTGGACATGGCATCGTTCTCTAGTTATAGACACAAAGAAATCGTTACGAAGCCTCGGAGGAGATTTTCGCGGACAATCTTAACTCTTTAAAACATTTTCAAACTTTGTGTCTTGTATCGCAGAACCAAGGTCATCCTTGTTCCTGGCAGCGAGGGCGCTGCAACGGCTGAAATCCGCTCGGGTAAAGTTACTTCACGGGACAATACAAGACGAAATGATAAAGTTCTGAAGAAAGGGAGAGGGTCACGTGGTATTACCGAATGAATATTTTTTTTATACAAAACAAAATTGGTTATAAAATGATAAATCTTGTTCGAAGGTTTAAATAGCAGACGACAAAGTTTGATACTGAGGCCGCCTAAATGTGCTGTTCACTGAGAAGTCCGGGTAGATCTTACTGGGGCCAAATGACTCGAACCGTCTGAAATGGTAACGTATGGAGTCTAACACGGACTATGGTAACGTATGGAGTCTAACACGGACTATGGTAACGTATGGAGTTTACTTCAACACGGACTATGGTAACGTATGGAGTCTAACACGGACTATGGTAACGTATGGAGTTTACTTCAACACGGACTATGGTAACGTATGGAGTCTAACACGGACTATGGTAACGTATGGAGTTTACTTCAACACGGACTATGGTAACGTATGGAGTCTAACACGGACTATGGTAACGTATGGAGTTTACTTCAACACGGACTATGGTAACGTATGGAGTCTAACACGGACTATGGTAACGTATGGAGTTTACTTCAACACGGACTATGGTAACGTATGGAGTCTAACACGGACTATGGTAACGTATGGAGTTTACTTCAACACGGACTATGGTAACGTATGGAGTCTAACACGGACTATGGTAACGTATGGAGTTTACTTCAACACGGACTATGGTAACGTATGGAGTCTAACACGGACTATGGTAACGTATGGAGTTTACTTCAACACGGACTATGGTAACGTATGGAGTCTAACACGGACTATGGTAACGTATGGAGTTTACTTCAACACGGACTATGGTAACGTATGGAGTCTAACACGGACTATGGTAACGTATGGAGTTTACTTCAACACGGACTATGGTAACGTATGGAGTCTAACACGGACTATGGTAACCTATGGAGTCTACTTTAACACGGACTATGGTAACGTATGGAGTCTAACACGGACTATGGTAACGTATGGAGTCTACTTTAACACGGACTATGGTAACGTATGGAGTCTAACACGGACTATGGTAACGTATGGAGTTTACTTCAACACGGACTATGGTAACGTATGGAGTCTAACACGGACTATGGTAACGTATGGAGTCTACTTTAACACGGACTATGGTAACGTATGGAGTCTAACACGGACTATGGTAACGTATGGAGTTTACTTCAACACGGACTATGGTAACGTATGGAGTCTAACACGGACTATGGTAACGTATGGAGTTTACTTCAACACGGACTATGGTAACGTATGGAGTCTAACACGGACTATGGTAACGTATGGAGTCTAACACGGACTATGGTAACGTATGGAGTCTACCTCAACACGGACTATGGTAACGTATGGAGTTTACTTCAACACGGACTATGGTAACGTATGGAGTCTAACACGGACTATGGTAACGTATGGAGTCTAACACGGACTATGGTAACGTATGGAGTCTACCTCAACACGGACTATGGTAACGTATGGAGTTTACTTCAACACGGACTATGGTAACGTATGGAGTCTAACACGGACTATGGTAACGTATGGAGTCTAACACGGACTATGGTAACGTATGGAGTCTAACATGGACTATGGTAACGTATGGAGTCTAACACGGACTATGGTAACGTATGGAGTCTACTTTAACACGGACTATGGTAACGTATGGAGTCTAACACGGACTATGGTAACGTATGGAGTCTAACACGGACTATGGTAACGTATGGAGTCTACCTCAACACGGACTATGGTAACGTATGGAGTTTACTTCAACACGGACTATGGTAACGTATGGAGTTTACTTCAACACGGACTATGGTAACGTATGGAGTCTACCTCAACACGGACTATGGTAACGTATGGAGTTTACTTCAACACGGACTATGGTAACGTATGGAGTCTAACACGGACTATGGTAACGTATGGAGTCTAACACGGACTATGGTAACGTATGGAATCTACATCAACACGGACTATGGTAACGTATGGAGTCTAACACGGACTATGGTAACGTATGGAGTCTACTTTAACACGGACTATGGTAACGTATGGAGTCTAACACGGACTATGGTAACGTATGGAGTCTACATCAACACGGACAATGGTAACGTATGGAGTCTAACACGGACTATGGTAACGTATGGAATCTACTTCAACACGGACTATGGTAACGTATGGAGTCTAACACGGACTATGGTAACGTATGGAGTCTACTTTAACACGGACTATGGTAACGTATGGAGTCTAACACGGACTATGGTAACGTATGGAGTCTACATCAACACGGACAATGGTAACGTATGGAGTCTAACACGGACTATGGTAACGTATGGAGTCTACTTCAACACGGACTATGGTAACGTATGGAGTTTACTTCAACACGGACTATGGTAACGTATGGAGTCTACTTCAACACGGACTATGGTAACGTATGGAGTCTACCTCAACACGGACTATGGTAACGTATGGAGTCTACCTCAACACGGACTATGGTAACGTATGGAGTCTACTTCAACACGGACTATGGTAACGTATGGAGTTTACTTCAACACGGACTATGGTAACGTATGGAGTCTACTTCAACACGGACTATGGTAACGTATGGAGTCTACCTCAACACGGACTATGGTAACGTATGGAGTCTATCTCAACACGGACTATGGTAACGTATGGAGTCTACCTCAACACGGACTATGGTAACGTATGGAGTCTACTTTAACACGGACTATGGTAACGTATGGAGTCTACCTCAACACGGACTATGGTAACGTATGGAGTCTACTTTAACACGGACTATGGTAACGTATGGAGTCTACCTCAACACGGACTATGGTAACGTATGGAGTCTACCTCAACACGGACTATGGTAACGTATGGAGTCTACCTCAACACGGACTATGGTAACGTATGGAGTCTACTTCAACACGGACTATGGTAACGTATGGAGTCTACTTCAACACGGACTATGGTAACGTATGGAGTCTACTTCAACACGGACTATGGTAACGTATGGAGTTTACTTCAACACGGACTATGGTAACGTATGGAGTCTACTTCAACACGGACTATGGTAACGTATGGAGTCTATCTCAACACGGACTATGGTAACGTATGGAGTCTACTTCAACACGAACTATGGTAACGTATGGAGTCTACCTCAACACGGACTATGGTAACGTATGGAGTCTACTTTAACACGGACAATGGTAACGTATGGAGTCTAACACGGACTATGGTAACGTATGGAATCTACTTCAACACGGACTATGGTAACGTATGGAGTCTAACACGGACTATGGTAACGTATGGAGTCTACTTTAACACGGACTATGGTAACGTATGGAGTCTAACACGGACTATGGTAACGTATGGAGTCTACATCAACACGGACAATGGTAACGTATGGAGTCTAACACGGACTATGGTAACGTATGGAGTCTACTTCAACACGGACTATGGTAACGTATGGAGTTTACTTCAACACGGACTATGGTAACGTATGGAGTCTACTTCAACACGGACTATGGTAACGTATGGAGTCTACCTCAACACGGACTATGGTAACGTATGGAGTCTACCTCAACACGGACTATGGTAACGTATGGAGTCTACTTCAACACGGACTATGGTAACGTATGGAGTTTACTTCAACACGGACTATGGTAACGTATGGAGTCTACTTCAACACGGACTATGGTAACGTATGGAGTCTACCTCAACACGGACTATGGTAACGTATGGAGTCTATCTCAACACGGACTATGGTAACGTATGGAGTCTACCTCAACACGGACTATGGTAACGTATGGAGTCTACTTTAACACGGACTATGGTAACGTATGGAGTCTACCTCAACACGGACTATGGTAACGTATGGAGTCTACTTTAACACGGACTATGGTAACGTATGGAGTCTACCTCAACACGGACTATGGTAACGTATGGAGTCTACCTCAACACGGACTATGGTAACGTATGGAGTCTACCTCAACACGGACTATGGTAACGTATGGAGTCTACTTCAACACGGACTATGGTAACGTATGGAGTCTACTTCAACACGGACTATGGTAACGTATGGAGTCTACTTCAACACGGACTATGGTAACGTATGGAGTTTACTTCAACACGGACTATGGTAACGTATGGAGTCTACTTCAACACGGACTATGGTAACGTATGGAGTCTATCTCAACACGGACTATGGTAACGTATGGAGTCTACTTCAACACGAACTATGGTAACGTATGGAGTCTACCTCAACACGGACTATGGTAACGTATGGAGTCTACTTTAACACGGACTATGGTAACGTATGGAGTCTACCTCAACACGGACTATGGTAACGTATGGAGTCTAACACGGACTATGGTAACGTATGGAGTCTACTTTAACACGGACTATGGTAACGTATGGAGTCTACCTCAACACGGACTATGGTAACGTATGGAGTCTAACACGGACTATGGTAACGTATGGAGTCTACTTCAACACGGACTATGGTAACGTATGGAGTCTACTTCAACACGGACTATGGTAACGTATGGAGTTTACTTCAACACGGACTATGGTAACGTATGGAGTCTACTTCAACACGGACTATGGTAACGTATGGAGTCTACTTCAACACGGACTATGGTAACGTATGGAGTCTACCTCAACACGGACTATGGTAACGTATGGAGTCTACTTCAACACGGACTATGGTAACGTATGGAGTTTACTTCAACACGGACTATGGTAACGTATGGAGTCTACTTCAACACGGACTATGGTAACGTATGGAGTCTACCTCAACACGGACTATGGTAACGTATGGAGTCTATCTCAACACGGACTATGGTAACGTATGGAGTCTACCTCAACACGGACTATGGTAACGTATGGAGTCTACTTTAACACGGACTATGGTAACGTATGGAGTCTACCTCAACACGGACTATGGTAACGTATGGAGTCTACTTTAACACGGACTATGGTAACGTATGGAGTCTACCTCAACACGGACTATGGTAACGTATGGAGTCTACCTCAACACGGACTATGGTAACGTATGGAGTCTAACACGGACTATGGTAACGTATGGAGTCTACCTCAACACGGACTATGGTAACGTATGGAGTCTACCTCAACACGGACTATGGTAACGTATGGAGTCTAACACGGACTATGGTAACGTATGGAGTCTACTTTAACACGGACTATGGTAACGTATGGAGTCTACCTCAACACGGACTATGGTAATGTATGGGGTCTACCTCAACGCGGAATCTGGCAATGTATAAAATATAATCATCTCAGCGGGGGTATGGACCGTAGTTACAGACAGGAATGACTACAACGACATAAGATGTATTGGACTGTTGCTTCTAAACTCATTGATGTCGCGGATGATTTAAAGAAATGGGATTTGAAACACCGTGGCAACCTTGAATGCCGAAGCAAGTAAAGCAAGATCTCAGCGCGCACCGAGCAACATCCACGCAGAAATCAGACTTTTATCTTTCGACAGCACAAATCACCGCAGAGTCTCGAGCAAGTACCGTCAGTACGTACTCAGCCATCCTCTGGGGAATTTGCATCCGTAGCCCCATTCTGCGGGCTGGGACGGAGAGACAGTAAGGGTTGTTGCTTTCAGATTATTGCTCCGTGTGAGAAGAGGGCGGTTGACCGATCCATCAGTTGGGGGTGAAGAGAACGGCGAAGGTGTTGAAGACATTAGGTGTGCTGGCAGAACTCCTCAGTGGCGGCATGGACGGGGGGATCGGCGCAGCCGGAGGTTCCCGCCGCTCGGGTGTAGAACTGGACCTGGAGACGATGACAGTGTAGGTGTCCGCAGATCTCGAGGGCAAATGGGAAAAGCTTTTTTTGCTTGACTTGGCGCAAAGGTTGTCGAAATTTGCTTCGGCGGTCGGCATATGTTTGGGTAGGCCCATTCTCGAACGTGGAAAACAGCAGGGCGGTGAGGCTGTGGGTCTGGCGGAATCTTTCGTCCGCGCAACCATTCGCTGGGCACTCGACCTTCTGCGGGGGATTTTGGCGGAATCACTGACCGCAGTCGGCCTAGGCTGGGTGGAGCTGACGTTCGTGGAAAGTGCACAAACCGGCTGTGCGAGTCGAGGAAAAGAACTGAGGGCGGCGTGGGCTTCATCAGTCTCAGGGTTCTCCTGTTCGCTCGAATTCCTGGGAAGGTTAATGCAGGAGACAGAGGCTTTGAGAAGTCTTGGCTTTTTTTTAGTGAAGCTCACGCTCTTTGGGCACCGGTCGACACTTGTGCGCCTTAAAGTTGATTTCATACACAATTTATCTTGGACGGTTTGGGGACCATTTTTAGGGAATTTTGTACTTTCTTCTAAACCTTCTTTAGGAAATGACTCTGACGTCTTTGAAGCTTTTGAAATTTGAGAAAGTATTGTCAACGACTGGAATATGTCTGTCTTAGACTCCTCGTGCGTCGGCTCCAGGGCGCTGTTGTAATAGATCGCATGTTCGCAGCTCTCCGGCACTTGGCACGACGGGCACACGTGTGTTTCCTTGGGCGCATTCCTGCACACACATGCGATGTGAAGGCTGTGAGGCACATTGCTGAGAGGCGGCCGCACCTATTGCACACCCAGTATTCCGCTTCATCATCGTCCTTAACGCCCCCGCAGCAGATGTAGCCGTATAGTTTGGAGAACATGGGCTAATTCCGTTTGGTGTTTATAAACAATTTTGGCTCTTCCAGGGGAATAAATGTACTTTGAGCAACAAGAAAACCTTGTTTCCGAGAGCCCAGATTTTCTCTTTCTATTGTTGGGCTTCCCTGGACAAGGCGCAACAAACATCGCGGGATCTGATCAGCAAGTGCAAAAGAAGCTCCGAATCTTCCAATCTCACAAAGTTGTTTTGGCCAGGTGGAACTCAAACCTCGTCTCAATGCGACCATCCACGCCGGGGTTCCACTTTTGGTGTGGAAATCGTTTGTTGTACGCTCTTGATACGTGGAAGCCACGAGACGTGCCCCCGCGGGCTGAGAAATTAACATTTTATTTTGGAGAAACGTACAAGTTTATTGACTCCTTCTAAATAAGTTTACGTGTTAAAGGAGCGGATGGTTGAGGGGATTCCGGAGTACTCGGATGGAACAGGCCATCCGTCCGAAGTGTTCTGTTGGAATAAAACACCTCCCATCCAAAGTTCCACCAGAGAAACTAGGGCAGTGAACTGAAGCCGTGGAGTAGAGACCGAGGTGGCAGCCGCGGAGCGGAGACAATGATGAGGGAGTTGCCAACAGAGAATGAGACCAGTTGAATTATGACAAATTATAAAGAGATTAAATTACAATGTCTAAATATTATGTGAACGCAACTGTTGCTTCAGTAAAGAGACGTTTGGCCTCGCTCCATCCAATCAACTGGGCGTAGTATAAGGTTTGCCATAGGTGTATTTATCCAAAATGTAGTTTACATGGAAGTATTGGGGTGTGGCCATAATTTTTGAACGAGTCTTGAATAAATGGTACCTGAATAATCTGTATAAACCTGAAGAAGTTGATAATAAGAATTCTGGTCATTTTTACATTAAAAACTCTCACATCGGGTTTCAAACATTTATTATATTTATATTTTAATTATTTTCAGATTAATGATTTATTCACGTGCGTTTTTACGTAAATGACGCAATGATTTGCGGTAGATTCAAATAGTAATAAATTCAAGAGGGTGTCAGATGGCTCCCTCCCGTGCAAACAGCCATCCGGAGGCCAGGTTGTTCGAGCTGATATCCCGACAGGACCGACCAGCCGTCAAGCCAAACCTTCACACTTTTTGAAAGTTATTTCAGCACAAAATGTTCCTCGTTGAGTCAACGGCACAATCACAACCAGGGAACCTATGCTCCAACGTTGATTTAGAATCCGTGATGGTAAGCAGTTGTTCCATTTGACTTTCGCGGAATCATTTGATGAAATATTGAAACTAATTCCTGCAGAGCTCGCCTGTAGTTTGATGCGAAGCCAACAGCCACAAACCGTCTTCTGATTTCTAATCTGATAGATGACTTTTATTGCGATTCGATAAAATCCCAACAGAATCTGCGGCCTATGGCGGCGTGCTGATCTCTGTTTATCATTTTCTGGAGCAGCTGGTCACGTCAAGTCCTTCCATCTCCATGGTGAACCGATAGGGCGTTAACAATAGATCTCAAAAATTTTTTTTATGAATATTTTTGTCAATTAGAATATCTCTGTTATTGATTTCAGTGATCATGTTCCCAGTCCGATGAGGGCAACTCTTGCGGCGCCGGTCGACCATGGGCTGCTGTGGAGGAAAGGCAAAAAAGTAGGTGTGTCACCTGACGGGCAACTAGAGAATTGGTTGGAGTGAAATGCGTCGGAACTTGTTCCTAAACCACTGTATGTCGCAGCTCGGAACATGTTCCTAAACCAATGTATGTCGCAGCTCGGAACATGTTCCTAAACCAATGTATGTCGCATCTCGGAACATGTTCCTAAACCACTGTATGTCGCAGCTCGGGGCATGTTCCTAAACCACTGTATGTCGCAGCTCGGAACATGTCCCTAAACCACTGTATGTCGTAGCTCGGGGCATGTTCCTAAAACACTGTATGTCGCAGCTCGGAACATGTTCCTAAACCACTGTATGTCGCAGCTCGGAACATGTTCCTAAACCACTGTATGTCGCAGCTCGGGGCATGTTCCTAAACCACTGTATGTCGCAGCTCGGGGCATGTTCGTAAACCACTGTATGTCGCAGCTCGGGGCATGTTCCTAAACCACTGTATGTCGTAGCTCGGAACATGTTCCTAAACCACTGTATGTCGCAGCTCGGGGCATGTGCCAATGAAGAAGTGCGGGAACGCACAATGTATCGCGCCATGCCCCCCGCCGCCGTGCCCACCCCCGTGTCCCCCGAGATGTCCTCCGCCTTGTTGCCCGCCGCCCCCTTGCTGCCCGCCGCCCAGTCCAGAACCCTGTTGCCCTATGACGGCTCCCCGGCCGGGCCCTGAGGCCACACCCCCCTCGCCTTGCCCACCGCAATGCCCACCACCTTGCCCATCGCCTTGCCCCCCTAAGCATAGCTCTAAGCCCCCTTTACCCCCGACCTGTCCCTCCAAGCAATGTCCACTGCCCCAACCCACCTGCTCCCCAAAGCAATCTCAACTTTCTCAATCAGCATTCCCCTCCAAGCAGAGCCAACAGCCTTCATCGCCCTGCCCCCAATCATGTCCTATGTGCACGGGGCAGAAATCTTCCTCATTCTCAGGCGGCCAGTCCCGGGGCTCGTACACCAGGCAGGAGCGGTCGATGACGAGCGGGCTGTACCAGCGGCAGGATATTTCCGTCAGCCAGTCGTCCAAGACCTCGGCCCAGAACAGCCAGGCGGACCTCAACTACATTCCGCCCCTGCCCTGGGACGTCTAGCTCGTCGAATAAAAATTGGTACCGTGGATTCGTTTTTTCTCAGAATGACGTCCGAGCTCAAAGGCGCCTGGCAATCTGATGCTCCCTTTTGAAACCGAAGGACTCGACTAATATTGGAGAGAGCAAAAGAAAAATCTATTACAATTTCCTTTTATCCGTTAACATTTTGAAACGAAATTTAAACCATTTATAGCGAAGAAGAGACCCATTAGTGAAATTACCTAAATTCTTTTATTTCGGAGAACTCCTGCACCGCCCCAGCTAACTTTTAACCACCATGGAATTGTTGAGGGCATAATCGTTGGGGGTATGGATATTCGCATTTGGGCGAGATGGAGCACCTCTCCCTTTGAACTGCATTAAAATCATTCCTCAATATTCAAAGCGCGAGGCAGCCAGCTTCAGCACGGCGGGCAACGCCAGCAGTCCGGATAGGCCGTATCTAAGTCGTGTGGTCAGTCGCCTAACTTAATTGCGGCGAGGGCGATTAATCTTAATTATCTATTTACAAGATGTCACCTCGCTAATTGACAGCTACCTTGTTAGAGGATATTCTTCCCGACAGCCATCACACTAGCCGGCCAGTTGTCCATGTCATTGGCGTATTGACAGAAATATAGTCTAGGCAGCCCACTATCCGACAGTTGTCCATGTCATTGGCGTATTGACAGAAATATAGTCTAGGCAGCCCACTATCCGACAGTTGTCCATGTCATTGGCGTATTGACAGAAATATAGTCTAGGCAGCCCACTATCCGACAGTGGTCCATGTCATTGGCGTATTGGCAGAAATATAGTCTAGGCAGCCCACTATCCGACAGTTGTCCATGTCATTGGCATATTGACAGAAATATAGTCTAGGCAGCCCACTATCCGACAGTGGTCCATGTCATTGGCATATTGACAGAAATATAGTCTAGGCAGCCCACTATCCGACAGTTGTCCATGTCATTGGCATATTGACAGAAATATAGTCTAGGCAGCCCACTATCCGACAGTTGTCCATGTCATTGGCATATTGACAGAAATATAGTCTAGGCAGCCCACTATCCGACAGTGGTCCATGTCATTGGCATATTGGCAGAAATATAGTCTAGGCAGCCCACTATCCGACAGTGGTCCATGTCATTGGCATATTGACAGAAATATAGTCTAGGCAGCCCACTATCCGACAGTTGTCCATGTCATTGGCATATTGACAGAAATATAGTCTAGGCAGCCCACTATCCGACAGTGGTCCATGTCATTGGCATATTGGCAGAAATATAGTCTAGGCAGCCCACTATCCGACAGTGGTCCATGTCATTGGCGTATTGGCAGAAATATAGTCTAGGCAGCCCACTATCCGACAGTGGTCCATGTCATTGGCGTATTGGCAGAAATATAGTCTAGGCAGCCCACTATCCGACAGTTGCCTTGTCATTGTCGTACTAACTGAGGCAGCCCACTATCCGA
Source organism: Cordylochernes scorpioides (assembly GCA_030710605.1). NCBI lineage: Eukaryota > Metazoa > Arthropoda > Arachnida > Pseudoscorpiones > Chernetidae > Cordylochernes > Cordylochernes scorpioides. Next base: position 1,551,575 of record CP092878.1, on the reverse strand, counting down.
GAGTTGTTCTTGCCAATAGTATACGGTCTTTCTTAGACCCGCGTCTTAACTCTTGTTCTATATTTTCTTTTAGCGTCTTAGTGAAAATCTCTAAAACCCTCGAAGTGGCAGGACAAAGGAGGTGGACGTGACACAAAGCTCTACTATTGTATTGGATTGTTTTCCCATATACCGTTGCATTTACTATGTAAGGCAGCTTAGGGGACCCTATGGGCATGTGCTTATAGGTCTTCAGAGGTGAATACATATAAAAACAAGAAAATGTATCGTGCAAAATTCTCTTTCCCAAATATTATTTCATATTAAAGATTATTATTATCGACTAAAATAAACTCTTCGAGTTAAAATATAAAAATAAAACGGGAGTTCGACGCATGCGTCCTAAAGCTTGCTATTAAAAAATTCGCACAAGAAACTCCCCTTCATTCTCCCGTTTTATTTTTTTAGATTATTATTATTTAAGATAATTCGAACCAACAACCCCATTAATTGTGTAATATTACAAGATTACACGATGAAAAACATGTCGTATAATAGAAACACCTCAGTAACTACTTATACGCATGTTATACATGAACCATTGCATCACAATATGTAATGTACTCTGTACAAACTGGAGATAATAAAATAAAGCTGTTTAATAGGATAAGAAAATAGCAGAAAGTGAGATATAGAACTCTTACAACGTGTAAGAACGAGCCTTAAAGATGACAGAAGTTGCCAGAAGGTCGTAAAGAGGATACAGTGGCCTCTCTTTCTTGGACTCTTGCGTCAGACGAATGCCCAGTACTTCCGCGCATTTGAGACTATAAAACCCTGAAATGGATTCCAAGTCCGCGTATGTCAGTCCACCCCCTTGATGCTACAATAGAACAGGAAGGATCTTCATTTAATCATCTCCACCTTTCTGCTTGGCTGAACTCTTTCTGTTCACGGAACTTTACCAGTGAAACTGCGTCCTTTGTGTGGACCATCCCAAGCCTTCCATTCTGCCTCGACTGCCTGTACTCTGTGAGAGGTATGAAAGGTCTTCTAAGGTACAGAGAGGTTTTGGAAAGCTCTCCACACCTGATTGTTCTCTCGGTTACCACACATATATATACCTCTTAATTGTGTGGCCGAAGACATTGGGGTTTAAGAAACCGAATCGTGTTTGACGTGCTGACTGCCATAGTAGCAGCACGAAGACAAATAAATCTACGCCGCGCCAGTTATTGTTTGAAAAATAAAATATTTTCTCTCTCTCGTTGTAAATATTTTAAAGAAAGGAAATGCATCGAGGCTGAGGCGCGCGCGTCATTGTATGGATCTGGCGGCAAAAAGCTGATGGTCCCCAATTTACATGCAAATTGTCCTTGTTAATCGACTTAATTACTTGGATGGGGCTGCTGGCATCTCGCTCCAACACGGCAACGACTCCCGGGGCTTCTCCGCGGATGCTCCGTTCACGCCCGAGACGACATCTGTGCTACCTTGTATTTCCGAATGTGTTCCCTTACAAAGGAATATAACTGGTTTACCATCGTGAGTCCTTATCACACCCTCATTGCCTAGATCGAGACGGTTCTTGTGGCCGTACCAGATGACGTTACCTAAGTCTATCCTACTTGTCGCTTCTGATAGAAATATGTTCGGACTTGCTGGGGAAAGATCTGCTGTGACTTCACCCCCCGTGTCAGGGACGTTTCCATAACGCTAACTGTTCTACATTCTAAAGCCGTCAGATATGGCGCATTGGTAGAAAGCAGTTTGAGCACAAGATGGCGGACGAGACGCCTGTTGTTGCCATAATGAACATGTTGTCGATGGCATGTCTGAGGATTATATTTTCATATGCAATTTACAATTCTCCCGTGGGGTTGATAGATGAGGACTTTAAAAAAGGGGGCGGGGTCATGGTATCAGCCAATGGTGATCATTATAATTTCACCATATGATGTCAGTGTCGCCCACGCCGCCTCTGATTGCTCGAGCGGGCGCATATCGACGGATGACGTCACGAGGACCGCCCTATGACGTCAGGACGGGCTATATAACTGCCCCGAACTCCCCAAGTTTCTCATTCGCCGCCCGGCAGTCCAACTTTGCAACTCTCGCAACAGGTAGGTGGCCACAGGTTCCCATAGAGCATGTGTGCGTTCTTCCCTTCATACTTCTTTTAATGATTCCAGAAATGGAAAATTTAATCATTCGTTAACCCATGTGGTTTAAAGAAATTTCGTGAATCTGAAACTAAACATCTATTTTATATATATGTGTGAAATGTGTTATTTTATGCATTTTCTCAAAAATATCAAAGCAATTCTCCTTCAGAAGCCACAAGCATTCCAAGAGCTGTGGAATCATTTCCCCACAGACGACGGGCTTGTTGGTCTGAAGGCGGAAATGATCGACATCGGCGGTAGGTGTGAGAATATATTTCAATCGACATTTCTGATTTAATTCAAAGTGGGATGATCCACAACATCTTGTACGGCAAGTTGTGAAATAGAATAGAGGAAAGTGAGATGTTGAAGAGAATCCGAGAAGTTGAGAAGTTGAAAGCATCCAGGAAGGTACAATGCTGATGAGAAGCCGAGAAGGTGAAATGCTGAAGATAATACGAGAAGGTGAGATGTTGAAGGGAATACGAGAAGGTGAGATGTTGAAGAGAAAACGAGAAGGTGAAATGTTGAAGGGAATACGAGAAGGTGAGATGTTGAAGGGAATACGAGAAGGTGAGATGTTGAAGAGAATACGAGAAGGTGAAATGCTGAAGATAATACGAGAAGGTGAGATGTTGAAGGGAATACGAGAAGGTGAAATGCTGAAGATAATACGAGAAGGTGAGATGTTGAAGGGAATACGAGAAGGTGAGATGTTGAAGAGAATACGAGAAGGAGAGATGTTGAAGGGAGAATACGAGAAGGTGAGATGTTGAAGGGAATACGAGAAGGTGAGATGTTGAAGGGAATACAAGAAGGTGAGATGTTGAAGAGAAAACGAGCAGGTGAGATGTTGAAGGGAAAACGAGAAGGTGAAATGTTGAAGGGAATACGAGAAGGTGAGATGTTGAAGGGAATACGAGAAGGTGAGATGTTGAAGAGAATACGAGAAGGTGAGATGTTGAAGGGAATACGAGAAGGTGAGATGTTGAAGGGAATACGAGAAGGTGAGATGTTGAAGGGAATACGAGAAGGTGAGATGTTGAAGAGAATACGAGAAGGAGAGATGTTGAAGGGAATACGAGAAGGTGAGATGTTGAAGAGAAAACGAGAAGGTGAGATGTTGAAGGGAATACGAGAAGGTGAGATGTTGAAGGGAATACGAGAAGGTGAAATGCTGAAGATAATACGAGAAGGTGAGATGTTGAAGGGAATACGAGAAGGAGAGATGTTGAAGGGAATACGAGAAGTTGAGATGTTGAAGAGAATACGAGAAGGTGAGATGTTGAAGAGAATACGAGAAGGTGAGATGTTGAAGAGAATACGAGAAGGTGAGATGTTGAAGGGAATACGAGAAGGTGAGATGTTGAAGGGAATACGAGAAGGTGAGATGTTGAAGGGAATACGAGAAGGAGAGATGTTGAAGGGAATACGAGAAGGTGAGATGTTGAAGGGAATACGAGAAGGTGAGATGTTGAAGGGAACTTGTATTGAGTTCAATATTAGATCTCATGAAAAAGAAACCTTCAAATGACCATGTCAGCCCGACTCCGGGGGATTTCTACAAAAGGTGTTCAGGGGAACTGATGCAATGAAAATGCCGAGGAAAAGGTGTTCGACTTGGTGACAATTTAAATTTGGGGTTTTCATAATGGAGGATTCAATTTCCAATGCTATGGAATCTTGAAGGCTGTACCTCAGAAGGGCATGCTTAGTTAAGGTGGGGGTTGCTTCAAATTTCACTTTAAATTTTTCAGCAGACAAAATTACCGCGAACAAGTGTCTGATCAGTAGGCTTCCACTCAAGTTGGACATCTTGGTAACAATCCCTCTGTCTAGTCCTCCAAGTTAGACACCTTGGTGACAATCCCTCTGTTGAATCCTCCAAGTTAGACACCTTGGTGACAATTCCTCTGTTGAATCCTCCAAGTTAGACACCTTGGTGACAATCCCTCTGTTGAATCCTCCAAGTTGGACATCTTGGTAACAATCCCTCTGTCTAGTCCTCCAAGTTAGACATCTTGGTGACAATCCCTCTGTCGAGTCCTCCAAGTTGGACACCTTGGTGACAATCCCTCTGTTGAGTCCTCCAAGTTGGACATCTTGGTGACAATCCCTCTGTCGAGTCCTCCAAGTTGGACATCTTGGTGACAATCCCTCTGTCGAGTCCTCCAAGTTGGACACCTTGGTGACAATCCCTCTGTCGAGTCCTCCAAGTTGGACATCTTGGTGACAATCCCTCTGTCGAGTCCTCCAAGTTGGACATCTTGGTGTCAATCCCTCTGTCGAGTCCTCCAAGTTGGACACCTTGGTGACAATCCGTCTGTCGAGTCCTCCAAGTTGGACATCTTGGTGACAATCCCTCTGTCGAGTCCTCCAAGTTGGACACCTTGGTGACAATCCCTCTGTCGAGTCCTCCAAGTTGGACATCTTGGTGACAATCCCTCTGTCGAGTCCTCCAAGTTGGACACCTTGGTGACAATCCCTCTGTCGAGTCCTCCAAGTTGGACATCTTGGTGACAATCCCTCTGTCGAGTCCTCCAAGTTGGACATCTTGGTGACAATCCCTCTGTCGAGTCCTCCAAGTTGGACATCTTGGTGTCAATCCCTCTGTCGAGTCCTCCAAGTTGGACACCTTGGTGACAATCCGTCTGTCGAGTCCTCCAAGTTGGACACCTTGGTGACAATCCCTCTGTCGAGTCCTCCAAGTTGGACACCTTGGTGACAATCCCTCTGTCGAGTCCTCCAAGTTGGACACCTTGGTGACAATCCCTCTGTCGAGTCCTCCAAGTTGGACACCTTGGTGACAATCCCTCTGTCGAGTCCTCCAAGTTGGACACCTTGGTGACAATCCCTCTGTCGAGTCCTCCAAGTTGGACACCTTGGTGACAATCCCTCTGTTGAATCCTCCAAGTTGGACACCTTGGTGACAATCCCTCTGTCGAGTCCTCCAAGTTGGACACCTTGGTGACAATCCCTCTGTCGAGTCCTCCAAGTTGGACATCTTGGTGACAATCCCTCTGTCGAGTCCTCCAAGTTGGACACCTTGGTGACAATCTCTCTGTCGAGTCCTCCAAGTTGGACACCTTGGTGACAATCCCTCTGTCGAGTCCTCCAAGTTGGACACCTTGGTGACAATCCCTCTGTCGAGTCCTCCAAGTTGGACACCTTGGTGACAATCTCTCTGTCGAGTCCTCCAAGTTGGACATCTTGGTGACAATCCCTCTGTCGAGTCCTCCAAGTTGGACATCTTGGTGACAATCCCTCTGTCGAGTCCTCCAAGTTGGACATCTTGGTGACAATCCCTCTGTCGAGTCCTCCAAGTTGGACATCTTGGTGACAATCCCTCTGTCGAGTCCTCCAAGTTGGACATCTTGGTGACAATCTCTCTGTCGAGTCCTCCAAGTTAGACACCTTGGTGACAATCCCTCTGTCGAGTCCTCCAAGTTAGACACCTTGGTGACAATCCCTCTGTCGAGTCCTCCAAGTTGGACACCTTGGTGACAATCTCTCTGTCGAGTCCTCCAAGTTAGACACCTTGGTGACAATCCCTCTGTCGAATTCTCCAAGTTGGACATCTTGGTGACAATCTCTCTGTCGAGTCCTCCAAGTTAGACACCTTGGTGACAATCCCTCTGTCGAGTCCTCCAAGTTGGACACCTTGGTGACAATCCCTCTGTCGAGTCCTCCAAGTTGGACACCTTGGTGACAATCCCTCTGTCGAGTCCTCCAAGTTGGACATCTTGGTGACAATCCCTCTGTCGAGTCCTCCAAGTTGGACACCTTGGTGACAATCCCTCTGTCGAGTCCTCCAAGTTGGACATCTTGGTGACAATCCCTCTGTCGAGTCCTCCAAGTTGGACACCTTGGTGACAATCCCTCTGTCGAGTCCTCCAAGTTGGACATCTTGGTGACAATCCCTCTGTCGAGTCCTCCAAGTTGGACACCTTGGTGACAATCCCTCTGTCGAGTCCTCCAAGTTGGACACCTTGGTGACAATCCCTCTGTCGAGTCCTCCAAGTTGGACACCTTGGTGACAATCCCTCTGTCGAGTCCTCCAAGTTGGACACCTTGGTGACAATCCCTCTGTCGAGTCCTCCAAGTTGGACACCTTGGTGACAATCCCTCTGTCGAGTCCTCCAAGTTGGACACCTTGGTGACAATCCCTCTGTCGAGTCCTCCAAGTTGGACATCTTGGTGACAATCCCTCTGTCGAGTCCTCCAAGTTGGACACCTTGGTGACAATCCCTCTGTCGAGTCCTCCAAGTTGGACACCTTGGTGACAATCCCTCTGTCGAGTCCTCCAAGTTGGACACCTTGGTGACAATCCCTCTGTCGAGTCCTCCAAGTTGGACATCTTGGTGACAATCTCTGTCGAGTCCTCCAAGTTGGACATCTTGGTGACAATCTCTCTGTCGAGTCCTCCAAGTATGCACCTTGGTGACAATCCCTCTGTCGAGTCCTCCAAGTTGGACATCTTGGTGACAATCTCTGTCGAGTCCTCCAAGTTGGACATCTTGGTGACAATCTCTGTCGAGTCCTCCAAGTTGGACATCTTGGTGACAATCTCTCTGTCGAGTCCTCCAAGTATGCACCTTGGTGACAATCCCTCTGTCGAGTCCTCCAAGTTGGACATCTTGGTGACAATCTCTCTGTCGAGTCCTCCAAGTTAGACACCTTGGTGACAATCCCTCTGTCGAGTCCTCCAAGTTGGACACCTTGGTGACAATCCCTCTGTCGAGTCCTCCAAGTTGAACACCTTGGTGACAATCCCTCTGTCGAGTCCTCCAAGTTGGACACCTTGGTGACAATCCCTCTGTCGAGTCCTCCAAGTTGGACACCTTGGTGACAATCCCTCTGTCGAGTCCTCCAAGTTGGACACCTTGGTGACAATCCCTCTGTCGAGTCCACCAAGTTGGACATCTTGGTGTCAATCCCTCTGTCGAGTCCTCCAAGTTGGACACCTTGGTGACAATCCGTCTGTCGAGTCCTCCAAGTTGGACATCTTGGTGACAATCCCTCTGTCGAGTCCTCCAAGTTGGACACCTTGGTGACAATCCGTCTGTCGAGTCCTCCAAGTTGGACATCTTGGTGTCAATCCCTCTGTCGAGTCCTCCAAGTTGGACACCTTGGTGACAATCCGTCTGTCGAGTCCTCCAAGTTGGACACCTTGGTGACAATCCCTCTGTCGAGTCCTCCAAGTTGGACACCTTGGTGACAATCCTTCTGTCGAGTCCTCCAAGTTGGACACCTTGGTGACAATCCCTCTGTCGAGTCCTCCAAGTTGGACATCTTGGTGACAATCTCTCTGTCGAGTCCTCCAAGTTGGACACCTTGGTGACAATCCCTCTGTCGAGTCCTCCAAGTTGGACACCTTGGTGACAATCTCTCTGTCGAGTCCTCCAAGTTGGACATCTTGGTGACAATCCCTCTGTCGAGTCCTCCAAGTTGGACACCTTGGTGACAATCCCTCTGTCGAGTCCTCCAAGCTGGACACCTTGGTGACAATCCCTCTGTCGAGTCCTCCAAGTTGGACATCTTGGTGACAATCCCTCTGTCGAGTCCTCCAAGTTGGACACCTTGGTGACAATCCCTCTGTCGAGTCCTCCAAGTTGGACACCTTGGTGACAATCCCTCTGTCGAGTCCTCCAAGCTGGACACCTTGGTAACAATCCCTCTGTCGAGTCCTCCAAGTTGGACACCTTGGTGACAATCCCTCTGTCTAGTCCTCCAAGCTGGACACCTTGGTAACAATCCCTCTGTCTAGTCCTCCAAGCTGGACACCTTGGTGACAATCTCTCTGTCGAGTCCTCCAAGTTGGACATCTTGGTGACAATCCCTCTGTCGAGTCCTCCAAGTTGGACACCTTGGTGACAATCCCTCTGTCGAGTCCTCCAAGTTGGACACCTTGGTGACAATCCCTCTGTCGAGTCCTCCAAGTTGGACATCTTGGTGACAATCCCTCTGTCGAGTCCTCCAAGTTAGACACCTTGGTGACAATCCCTCTGTCGAGTCCTCCAAGTTGGACACCTTGGTGACAATCCCTCTGTCGAGTCCTCCAAGTTGGACACCTTGGTGACAATCCCTCTGTCGAGTCCTCCAAGTTGGACACCTTGGTGACAATCCCTCTGTCGAGTCCTCCAAGTTGGACACCTTGGTGACAATCCCTCTGTCGAGTCCTCCAAGTTGGACATCTTGGTGACAATCCCTCTGTCGAGTCCTCCAAGTTGGACACCTTGGTGACAATCCCTCTGTCGAGTCCTCCAAGTTGGACACCTTGGTGACAATCCCTCTGTCTAGTCCTCCAAGCTGGACACCTTGGTAACAATCCCTCTGTCTAGTCCTCCAAGCTGGACACCTTGGTGACAATCCCTCTGTCGAGTCCTCCAAGTTGGACACCTTGGTGACAATCCCTCTGTCGAGTCCTCCAAGTTGGACACCTTGGTGACAATCCCTCTGTCGAGTCCTCCAAGTTGGACACCTTGGTGACAATCCCTCTGTCGAGTCCTCCAAGTTGGACACCTTGGTGACAATCCCTCTGTCGAGTCCTCCAAGTTAGACACCTTGGTGACAATCCCTCTGTCGAGTCCTCCAAGTTGGACACCTTGGTGACAATCCCTCTGTCGAGTCCTCCAAGTTGGACACCTTGGTGACAATCCCTCTGTCGAGTCCTCCAAGTTGGACACCTTGGTGACAATCCCTCTGTCGAGTCCTCCAAGTTGGACACCTTGGTGACAATCCCTCTGTCGAGTCCTCCAAGTTAGACACCTTGGTGACAATCCTTCTGTCGAGTCCTCCAAGTTGGACACCTTGGTGACAATCCCTCTGTCGAGTCCTCCAAGTTGGACATCTTGGTGACAATCCCTCTGTCGAGTCCTCCAAGTTGGACATCTTGGTGACAATCCCTCTGTCGAGTCCTCCAAGTTGGACATCTTGGTGACAATCCCTCTGTCGAGTCCTCCAAGTTGGACACCTTGGTGACAATCCCTCTGTCGAGTCCTCCAAGTTGGACACCTTGGTGACAATCCCTCTGTCTAGTCCTCCAAGCTGGACACCTTGGTAACAATCCCTCTGTCTAGTCCTCCAAGCTGGACACCTTGGTAACAATCCCTCTGTCGAGTCCTCCAAGCTGGACACCTTGGTAACAATCCCTCTGTCGAGTCCTCCAAGCTGGACACCTTGGTGACAATCCCTCTGTCGAGTCCTCCAAGCTGGACACCTTGGTAACAATCCCTCTGTCGAGTCCTCCAAGCTGGACACCTTGGTAACAATCCCTCTGTCGAGTCCTCCAAGTTGGACACCTTGGTGACAATCCCTCTGTCGAGTCCTCCAAGTTGGACACCTTGGTGACAATCCCTCTGTCGAGTCCTCCAAGTTAGACACCTTGGTGACAATCCCTCTGTCGAGTCCTCCAAGTTAGACACCTTGGTGACAATCCCTCTGTCGAGTCCTCCAAGTTAGACACCTTGGTGACAATCCCTCTGTCGAGTCCTCCAAGTTGGACACCTTGGTGACAATCCCTCTGTCGAGTCCTCCAAGTTGGACACCTTGGTGACAATCCCTCTGTCGAGTCCTCCAAGTTGGACACCTTGGTGACAATCCCTCTGTCGAGTCCTCCAAGTTAGACACCTTGGTGACAATCCTTCTGTCGAGTCCTCCAAGTTGGACACCTTGGTGACAATCCCTCTGTCGAGTCCTCCAAGTTGGACACCTTGGTGACAATCCCTCTGTCTAGTCCTCCAAGTTGGACATCTTGGTGACAATCCCTCTGTCTAGTCCTCCAAGTTGGACATCTTGGTGACAATCCCTCTGTCGAGTCCTCCAAGTTGGACATCTTGGTGACAATCCCTCTGTCGAGTCCTCCAAGTTAGACACCTTGGTGACAATCCCTCTGTCGAGTCCTCCAAGTTAGACACCTTGGTGACAATCCCTCTGTCGAGTCCTCCAAGTTGGACACCTTGGTGACAATCCCTCTGTCGAGTCCTCCAAGTTGGACACCTTGGTGACAATCTCTCTGTCGAGTCCTCCAAGTTGGACATCTTGGTGACAATCTCTCTGTCGAGTCCTCCAAGTTAGACACCTTGGTGACAATCCCTCTGTCGAGTCCTCCAAGTTGGACACCTTGGTGACAATCCCTCTGTCGAGTCCTCCAAGTTGGACACCTTGGTGACAATCCCTCTGTCGAGTCCTCCAAGTTGGACACCTTGGTGACAATCCCTCTGTCGAGTCCTCCAAGTTGGACACCTTGGTGACAATCCCTCTGTCGAGTCCTCCAAGTTGGACACCTTGGTGACAATCCCTCTGTCGAGTCCTCCAAGTTGGACACCTTGGTGACAATCCCTCTGTCGAGTCCTCCAAGTTAGACACCTTGGTGACAATCCTCTGTCGAGTCCTCCAAGTTAGACACCTTGGTGACAATCCCTCTGTCGAGTCCTCCAAGTTGGACATCTTGGTGACAATCCCTCTGTCGAGTCCTCCAAGTTGGACATCTTGGTGACAATCCCTCTGTCGAGTCCTCCAAGTTGGACATCTTGGTGACAATCCCTCTGTCGAACCTCCAAGTTGGACATCTTGGTGACAATCCCTCTGTCGAGTCCTCCAAGTTGGACATCTTGGTGACAATCCCTCTGTCGAGTCCTCCAAGTTGGACACCTTGGTGACAATCCCTCTGTCGAGTCCTCCAAGTTGGACACCTTGGTGACAATCCCTCTGTCGAGTCCTCCAAGTTGGACACCTTGGTGACAATCTCTCTGTCGAGTCCTCCAAGTTGGACACCTTGGTGACAATCCCTCTGTCGAGTCCTCCAAGTTGGACACCTTGGTGACAATCCCTCTGTCGAGTCCTCCAAGTTGGACATCTTGGTGACAATCCCTCTGTCGAGTCCTCCAAGTTGGACACCTTGGTGACAATCCCTCTGTCGAGTCCTCCAAGTTAGACACCTTGGTGACAATCCTTCTGTCGAGTCCTCCAAGTTGGACACCTTGGTGACAATCCCTCTGTCGAGTCCTCCAAGTTGGACACCTTGGTGACAATCTCTCTGTCGAGTCCTCCAAGTTGGACACCTTGGTGACAATCCCTCTGTCGAGTCCTCCAAGTTGGACACCTTGGTGACAATCCCTCTGTCGAGTCCTCCAAGTTGGACACCTTGGTGACAATCCCTCTGTCGAGTCCTCCAAGTTGGACACCTTGGTGACAATCTCTCTGTCGAGTCCTCCAAGCTGGACACCTTGGTGACAATCTCTCTGTCGAGTCCTCCAAGTTGGACACCTTGGTGACAATCCCTCTGTCGAGTCCTCCAAGTTGGACACCTTGGTGACAATCCCTCTGTCGAGTCCTCCAAGTTGGACACCTTGGTGACAATCCCTCTGTCGAGTCCTCCAAGTTGGACACCTTGGTGACAATCCCTCTGTCGAGTCCTCCAAGTTGGACACCTTGGTGACAATCTCTCTGTCGAGTCCTCCAAGCTGGACACCTTGGTGACAATCTCTCTGTCGAGTCCTCCAAGTTGGACACCTTGGTGACAATCCCTCTGTCGAGTCCTCCAAGTTGGACACCTTGGTGACAATCCCTCTGTCGAGTCCTCCAAGTTGGACATCTTGGTGACAATCTCTCTGTCGAGTCCTCCAAGTTGGACACCTTGGTGACAATCTCTCTGTCGAGTCCTCCAAGTTGGACACCTTGGTGACAATCCCTCTGTCGAGTCCTCCAAGTTGGACATCTTGGTGACAATCCCTCTGTCGAGTCCTCCAAGTTGGACATCTTGGTGACAATCCCTCTGTCGAGTCCTCCAAGTTGGACATCTTGGTGACAATCCCTCTGTCGAGTCCTCCAAGTTGGACACCTTGGTGACAATCCCTCTGTCGAGTCCTCCAAGTTGGACATCTTGGTGACAATCCCTCTGTCGAGTCCTCCAAGTTGGACACCTTGGTGACAATCCCTCTGTCGAGTCCTCCAAGTTGGACACCTTGGTGACAATCCCTCTGTCGAGTCCTCCAAGTTGGACACCTTGGTGACAATCCCTCTGTCGAGTCCTCCAAGTTGGACATCTTGGTGACAATCCCTCTGTCGAGTCCTCCAAGTTGGACATCTTGGTGACAATCCCTCTGTCGAGTCCTCCAAGTTGGAACTATAGGATTAAACATTACCTATTTTATAGAATATTAAATGTGCTTTTGCCTTTATATTTCCAGTTATTTTAAATCACAGAATATTAATGTATTGAAGTAATAATTTATTAAAACTTCAAAAGTGTCACATTTTGTTAAAACTAAATTCTATATTTAATAAGATATCCGAGAGGCGGCCCTTCTCTGATCCATGGATCGTGTTCATTTCCAGAAGAATAAGGATTCCACACCACAAGGAGACCATCTCCTCATCAAATATATATTCTTATTGTTTTAAAATAATTTAGTCAGATACAAGAGTACTTTAAGATGTGATTTTTGGGAGTTAAAACACTTCTTAAAACACTTTAAATTCCTCAAATGAAAGGGTGACTAGATAAAGAAATCATGATGAAATATCAGAAGTTCAAATACGTCTCGAAGAAAAAACAATTTGTTCTCCGTCACGGACGGTTAGAGAGCAGGGAGGGCCCGCTGCTGTTATTTTCAATTGTTTGGCTGTTTAATAAAATGTCCTCAAATTTGGTCCAAATTTTAATATCTATATACTACACCCTTTACATCACCTCTTCGCCACGGTACATTCCCTTGCGATCGAGATTGGCAAAATTCTATGTCGTCAGGTCGCGAAATTATGTCCCGAAAATGCGAGATGTCCCTGCAATTGCTAAAAAAACAACGAGCCTTCCAGAATAGAACCTGGGGGATCTTCTGCTCCGTAGTTAGAAGAATTGGCGATGGAACCACGTTAACTTTGATCGTCTGAATTTTAACCCTTTATTTCAATCTGTGAACTTCAGTCTTACCCCAGGGCCTACGTACATTCCAGTGTCAGGACGGTATTTGAACTGAACTGCCAGTACAGGCGGAGTCATATCAGCGCCAACTTTCTCTGTTATCAAATATACAAATCCACCGAATGGATCACGAAAACTGAACCTAGAAATAACGAGTGATAATCTTCTCGGTATTGTTTATGCGATAAAACAGAATAAGAGAAGAAAAGTTTCTTTATTTAGAAACTTTTCTTCTCTTATTCTGTTTTATCGCATGAACCTAGAAATGTTTTCAATTTCTATAAGCACGAAACCATAGCTCTATACATACAGCTATGATAGGCTAAACCCACGCCGTTTCCCTAATTAACAACGGAAATCATATAAGCAGTTTAAACGGGAGCCACCGCCTGATGAGGCAAGTCCTCCCAATATCTCCCAAAGTTCAGCAAATGTAGAATTCGGTATTTCCCCAAATGAAACAAAATCGATGCCACCTTACCCCAGCGCTTTGACGAGGTTCTTGGAGAAAGTGGTTTCCCTTCTACTTGAATTTCTGATATCGATCCAGTGCTATGTGTATGTGTCGCTTCTTACTTTGTCACGTGCTTGGTGGACTGTTCCAACACTGACTCCACCCACTTCAATCTTCTAGAGCTTCTCCCCACTGCCTATAGCAGCGGAGTGGCGAGACACACATATATTTAGGGAGTTGTAAATTGGGATAAAGTCAACTATGGAAATTTCAACTATTGTGCACATTCTGGTGAATACAAGGTTTCTCAAAAAGATGAATATTGACGTAAAAATAGACGCAAAACTAGGAGGAGGTGATTTTGAAGAGCACCAAACACTAGATTGCCGTTTTGTTTCTGGATCAAAATTGCAAATCCAAATTTCATCACCTGTAATAATATTAAAAACAGCCTTTGATTTGCCTTCATTTTTTTTCAACATGCAATTACACCATTTTACGCGACCAAGTTTTTGGTCTTCAGTCAAGCAGTGAGGTACCCATCTACAAACAAGTTTTCTGTATTTTAAATGATCATTAATGATGGTGTTGATTGCTGCCGATCCAATGGCCACACTTTTCTCTAACTGCTGTATTTTTCGATCTTCTTTAAGTAAAAATCTCACCAGCTCAATATTTTCTTGGGACATTGCTGTTGGTGGTCGACCTGAACGAGGTTCATCTTCAAAGTTGGTTTTTCCAAATTTAAAATTAATTAAACCAATTAAAAACTGTTCTAATAGAAGGAGCTTTATCTCCTAAAGCTTCCATCAATCTTTAATGAAATTTTTAAAAGTTAAACAACATTTATAATTATAAAATATCATGGCGCCTAAACTTTCTTTAGTCAACTCCATTGTGTCTGATGCAATGTTTAGAAATTACCGCTGCCGCTGTAAAAGAAAGTCACACCTTCTATGATTCATTGTTGTTACTATTTTATGGAAATGTTTATGTTAGGTAACAAATGCATGTAGAATTTAATGGTATGAATTTTTTAAATATTTTGCTTATTCAATATTGATTGCAAAAACTATTGGAGAGACCCTTGTGTACTATGTTGATACAAGATTAACCCTTAGTTACTCGCGCTCACTTTTGAGACGTAACTACTCGCGCTGGGTGTATTACACCCGGTATTTTAAACTGGTGAAATATCACTTAAAACAAAATAATTTTAACATTTTTGTATATATATATATGATGCCATTATTCTATTTAACAACTAAGATATTTTAATCGAAAATAGAGTAATATTTATATTTTAAAATATTTTAAAAACTAAAATGTTAATTTACGCACCAAATCAATTTTCTTTTTAATTTGGGATACAGTTTTAGAAATATTTACATACAATGCCTACTCATTATAATAGAATGGTCTTCACAAACATTATTTTGGCACTTCTGGCATAGTGTTTTGGTCTTACGATCTTTTTTATAAGAACAAAGAAGTTACCTTTTCTGGGCCTTTGAAAGAGGTTCTGGAATGTCTTCTTCCTAAAATATAAAACGATTAGAGATAAAATTTTCAATTATATTTTGACATAAAACTTACCATAGTTTCTGGTGACTGACCAACATGTTTCCGGACAATATTTCGAAGTGTTTTTGAAAAGGATTTGGTGGTAGAGCTGATATGATGATACTCTGTTACCAATTCAAGTGATAGAGCTTTTAGGAAATCCTTTCTTCTTTTGTAAATGTTTTGGGTTTGATTTCCACCAAAAGGAAGTTTGTAATTAACTCCAGAAATATTTAAAAGTTCAAAAAAGATCCACAGGGGCCATCTTTTGGTACGTCGTCCCACGGAATAGAGTGACGTCTTTTAAACCAATAGGTCCACCCCTCCTTTTGTCATGTTGTTAAAAGTAATAATTTCTGGATTCTTCTTTTCATTTGTCTCTTCATCAATTGTTGCTTCTGAGTGCATTGTAGATAAAAGAATGACACTTTTGCCCCTTTTAGGAACATATGATACAAGCGAGACATTTTTTTTGAAAACCAAAAATTGAGCTAAACACTTGCCGTGCGCGATTTGTCATAATTTCAGGTGTTATTTCTTTTTTTTTGTTCTTTTTGAGTGTTCCTATTAAGGTCAATTTATGTTCATTCAAAGGAACTACTGCAAGAGGATAGCTGGTATACCAATTTTCAGTTGTTATGTTGCGTTTTGACACTGAGATTGGAAGTACAAGAGAGTCCTTCAACAACATTGTTGGGAGAGTTACTTATTTGATAAGGACCTTCAGGTTGCTTGCCAACGTATATTTCAAGATTCACCACATAGCTTGTGCGGGAACAACATAACACATAAGTCTTTGTGCCATATTTTGCGGGTTTATTGGGAAGGTACTGCTTGAAACTACATCGGCCTTTGAATGGAATAATCTTTTCGTCTACTGTCAAATATTCTCCAGGATGATACATAGTTTTGCAGTTTGTAAATAATTCTTCAAATATTTCTCTAATTGGTGCTAGTTTGTCAATTTTTTTATCTTATTTTGTGTGGGCAAATCATCGAAACACAAACACCTGAGTAAAAAGAAAAATCGCTCGCGTTTCATTACGGACTGGAAAATTTCGAATCGAATTCCATCATTTTCCCATATTTCTTGAAAGGAAAGATGGCAGGCCCTTCTTGTCCCAGAAAGTAACAAAAGTCCAATAAGAGTCCAAATCTCTACATCATTACTATCTTTTGCATCCCTTTCTCGAGAAAAATTTCCTCGAATCCTTGAGATATATTGATTGGTGTTACATACTATTTTTTCAACTATTTTGTTTGTGATAAATTTTCTGTAAGCTCCAACAGCTGTTGTGATGTTCTTTCCATCTCTTTTCGGGCCAGGAAGGTGAGAAATTATGTTGTAAGAGCGAATACTTTGCCACCGCGTTGTCTGGTCTCTCCCCACATAGAAACTAGAAGTTGAAGATGAACCAAATTCTTCGTTTTCAGATTCCAACTCGGATTCAGAATCATGGTAGCTATATATTCCGGTATTTTCATCAGCAGATATATCCGATGTGCCACCAACAACTTCATTTTGGATTCAGAATTAGAAAGAGGTGATGTATCCATGAAATATTTTAAAAAATTAATAGCAAACGATAGTTTTTGGAAAGCTAGGAATAAAGAGCAAACAAAGAATATGTGAACAAAGCCAAAGGAAATACATCTATCTGAATCTGAAACCTAAAAAATATAGACGAGCTGTCACCTAGGGCCTGAAAAAAAGTGTTACGTAAACACTCGCGCTGGGTGTAAACCACCCAGCTTATCTGATTACGAAAAAGTTAAATGTATATTTTTGAAATTCATTAGGCCAATCTATGCTTCACCACAAAAAATTAAGCTACCGAGACACTCAAGCTGCTATATTTATTATTTACAGTTTAGTTTCTTACTGGGTGTAATACACCCAGCGCGAGTAATTAAGGGTTAAATAAGCGATTTAACACAAGTTTTTAACGCAAGAAGTTTAGGGTAGTAAGATATCTTTGCTCGCTCGGCGTGGGAAATTTGAGCTCTAACATTGTTTAGTTAGTTCACGAGCTGGTCTGGCTTGAGAAAGTCGCCGGCAGCATTTTCCCTCATATTGTAATTTTCAGATAAATCTTACATATTAATAAACTAAAGTAAACAAGAGTTTGATCAAAATTCGTGATTTATTATTTTAAACATTTGTACAGTTATTCACAAATGTTCAATTGTGGTAAGATACTATTTCTTCAACTTCAAATTACCGAGAGGACCAATTAATATTGATTTTATATAAAAAATTATCGAGTACTTTTCAAGAGACCGGGAAAACATTTCATATTATCGAGAGATTTAAATTAACTTGTTTCAAATTATCGAGGGTCACTGTATATATTAGAAGAGATGAACGACAACAATACAATTAGAGCTCTGATCAATCACATTACAACCTACAAAATGGAATCCCTTATGAAGACATAGAACCTAGAATATCTCTATGACGACAAAACCCGACGGTTCCAATAATTCTGATTCGCTGCAAGAATCGTCAGAACAAGTAACGTCGAGGGAAAAAGTAAATTATGAACGGAATATGTCGACACCATCTGTCGGCCCCAGAGTTTCAAAACATTTTGTTTTCCTTTTGATGGGAGCTCCCCCAGATGTGACATTGTGGAAGACTGACCCGAGCGATGTACGATGTCAGAGTTCTTATCGTGATACGACGGCCCGGTGCTACGGTTATTCCAGCCTAGGTCAGAGTTCTTATCGCGATACGACGGCCCGGTGCTACGGTTATTCCGGCCTAGGTCAGAGTTCTTATCGCGATACGACGGCCCGGTGTTACGGTTATTCCAACATAGGTCAGAGTTCTTATCGCGATACGACGGCCCGGTGTTACGGTTATTCCAACATAGGTCAGAGTTCTTATCGCGATACGACGGCCCGGTGCTACGGTTATTCCAGCCTAGGTCAGAGTTCTTTTCGCGATACGACGGCCCGGTGCTACGGTTATTCTAGGCTAGGTCAGAGTTCTTATCGCGATACGACGGCCCGGTGTTACGGTTATTCTAGGCTAGGTCAGAGTTCTTATCGCGATACGACGGCGCGGTGCTACGGTTATTCCAGCCTAGGTCAGAGTTCTTATCGCGATACGACGGCCCGGTGCTACGGTTATTCCAGCCTAGGTCAGAGTTCTTATCGCGATACGACGGCCCGGTGCTACGGTTATTCCAGCCTAGGTCAGAGTTCTTATCGCGATACGACGGCCCGGTGCTACGGTTATTCCAACATAGGTCAGAGTTCTTATCGCGATACGACGGCCCGGTGCTACGGTTATTCCAGCCTAGGTCAGAGTTCTTATCGCGATACGACGGCCCGGTGCCACGGTTATTCTAGGCTAGGTCAGAGTTCTTATCGCGATACGACGGCCCGGTGCTACGGTTATTCCAACATAGGTCAGAGTTCTTATCGCGATACGACGGCCCGGTGTTACGGTTATTCCAACATAGGTCAGAGTTCTTATCGCGATACGACGGCCCGGTGCTACGGTTATTCCAGCCTAGGTCAGAGTTCTTTTCGCGATACGACGGCCCGGTGCTACGGTTATTCTAGGCTAGGTCAGAGTTCTTATCGCGATACGACGGCCCGGTGTTACGGTTATTCTAGGCTAGGTCAGAGTTCTTATCGCGATACGACGGCGCGGTGCTACGGTTATTCCAGCCTAGGTCAGAGTTCTTATCGCGATACGACGGCCCGGTGCTACGGTTATTCCAGCCTAGGTCAGAGTTCTTATCGCGATACGACGGCCCGGTGCTACGGTTATTCCAGCCTAGGTCAGAGTTCTTATCGCGATACGACGGCCCGGTGCTACGGTTATTCCAACATAGGTCAGAGTTCTTATCGCGATACGACGGCCCGGTGCTACGGTTATTCCAGCCTAGGTCAGAGTTCTTATCGCGATACGACGGCCCGGTGCCACGGTTATTCTAGGCTAGGTCAGAGTTCTTATCGCGATACGACGGCGCGGTGCTACGGTTATTCCAACATAGGTCAGAGTTCTTATCGCGATACGACGGCCCGGTGCTACGGTTATTCCAACCTAGGTCAGAGTTCTTATCGCGATACGACGACCCGGTGCTACGGTTATTCTAGGCTAGGTCAGAGTTCTTATCGCGATACGACGGCCCGGTGCTACGGTTATTCCATCCTAGGTCAGAGTTCTTATCGCGATACGACGGCCCGGTGCTACGGTTATTCCAACATAGGTCAGAGTTCTTATCGCGTACGACGGCCCGGTGCTACGGTTATTCCAACCTAGGTCAGAGTTCTTATCGCGATACGACGGCCCGGTGCTACGGTTATTCCAACATAGGTCAGAGTTCTTATCGCGATACGACGGCCCGGTGCTACGGTTATTCCAACCAGGGTCAGAGTTCTTATCGCGATACGACGGCGCGGTGCTACGGTTATTCCAACCTAGGTCAGAGTTCTTATCGCGATACGACGGCCCGGTGCTACGGTTATTCCAACCTAGGTCAGAGTTCTTATCGCGATACGACGGCGCGGTGCTACGGTTATTCCAACCTAGGTCAGAGTTCTTATCGCGATACGACGGCGCGGTGCTACGGTTATTCCAACCTAGGTCAGAGTTCTTATCGCGATACGACGGCACGGTGCTACGGTTATTCCAGCCTAGGTCAGAGTTCTTATCGCGATACGACGGCCCGGTGCTACGGTTATTCCAGCCTAGGTCAGAGTTCTTATCGCGATACGACGGCACGGTGGTACGGTTATTCCAGCCTAGGTCAGAGTTCTTATCGCGATACGACGGCCCGGTGCTACGGTTATTCCAGCCTAGGTCAGAATTCTTATCGCGATACGACGGCCCGGTGCTACGGTTATTCCATCCTAGGTCAGAGTTCTTATCGCGATACGACGGCGCGGTGCTACGGTTATTCCAACCTAGGTCAGAGTTCTTATCGCGATACGACGGCGCGGTGCTACGGTTATTCCAGCCTTGGTCAGAATTCTTATCGCGATACGACGGCGCGGTGCTACGGTTATTCCAACCTAGGTCAGAGTTCTTATCGCGATACGACGGCCCGGTGCTACGGTTATTCCAGCCTAGGTCAGAGTTCTTATCGCGATACGACGGCCCGGTGCTACGGTTATTCCAACATAGGTCAGAGTTCTTATCGCGATACGACGGCCCGGTGCTACGGTTATTCCAGCCTAGGTCAGAGTTCTAATCGCGATACGACGGCCCGGTGCTACGGTTATTCCAACATAGGTCAGAATTCTTATCGCGATACGACGGCCCGGTGCTACGGTTATTCTATGCTAGGTCAGAGTTCTTATCGCGATACGACGGCCCGGTGCTACGGTTATTCCAGCCTAGGTCAGAGTTCTAATCGCGATACGACGGCCCGGTGCTACGGTTATTCCAACATAGGTCAGAATTCTTATCGCGATACGACGGCCCGGTGCTACGGTTATTCTATGCTAGGTCAGAGTTCTTATCCGGATACGACGACCCGGTGGTACGGTTATTCCAGCCTAAGTCAGAGTTCTTATCCCGATACGACGGCCCGGTGCTACGGTTATTCCAGCCTAGGTCAGAGTTCTTATCCCGATACGACGGCCTGGTGCTACGGTTATTCCAGCCAAGGTCAGAGTTCTTATCGCGATACGACGGCGAGGTTGCCCAGAAATAACTTTAATGAAAAGCTCCCTTCTGCATAACTTATCTCTCCCTAAATTAAAACAAATTTATTCGGCCACACTGCCCATCACATTTTCTAATCAAAGTTCTTGCCTAAATTTCCTCTCTCTCCCATTAATAATTATAATCTTTCAGGAATAAAAATATTAAAGGAAAGCCATTGTTATTAATTTTGTGAGGAGGACAAAAACCAAACGTGTTTTCTATTAGCGTCTTTTTTGTGGCTAATGGGAGGGGATTAATTGATGATGTAAGCCAAATTAATCAAGAAAAGGTCACGTGATGTTTTACCTCCAAATTATTATCTTCATTAAGACGCGAGGTTAAAAAATGGCTGCGTCCAAATTTAGATTAAATATCTTTGACCTATTAAATATAAAAATTCTGGGGTCGGCTTCGATATTTCAATAGGTTTCAGAATGTGGATAACAATAATTTAGAATATTACCATTGGTGGCATTGAAACAAAGAGTAGCCCAAGAATAGTTGGAACAAGAGAAAATGTGTCGTCCAACAAGCGCTCATAGCTGACATATTCTCAATCTGCCCGTCGCTTCCTGTCTGCACAGTCCAAATCTGCCGTTGAAATCTTTCAACTATTCTCTGCGCTGCCGTTTATGGAATTCCAGCGATTTGACCGCAAACGCCAGCTCTGCTCCCGTGACGTCGCCTTCCTACTGACGAGAATATAGGCCACCTCTACCTCAGAACTTATATTCGAAATATAGCAATTTGCAACAATTAAAATAATGATGTTGATTAGTTAATTTTATAAGAGAAAAATATCATAGAGGGATATTTCAGTCCATCTCATAGCACAGCGGCACTGGTCTACCGTACATTTGTCGATCCTGACACAGTAACTCCACAACTTACACCAATTTACAATGGGATCCTATTATATAAAGCCGCCCACAAGCCATTATTATTTTAAAACAATCGGCACACCTGGCAAAGTAAATAAATCCCCTAATACGTAGAAATAACAATGGGCTGGAAATTACATTTTCTAAGCCGAACAAACACGAGAATGTTCAAAGTCTGATGATCAATATAAACTGATTGGAGGTTGGTAAGATTTGAAGACTATATACGGGTTGTTGTTGTTGTTGCCTTTCCTCAAGTCGTTTAAACAATCTCCATTAGGTTCCATTGTCTCAGCTTTTCTATTATAGTCCTGGGGGTTTCCCAGAGGTATATTTTGGAGGATTTGAGTATATACGTTTATATTTCATATATTTTATTCTGATCACAAATATATAGTTTTAGAGTAAAGGGATATTGAGTCAGTATAGCCCCTCCCTCCAAGCTATTACCGAACAATATAATTGTAACGTAGTGTGTTATATAGATAATTATAATATTTCTTCCATATATTTATACATATACTTATTCAAACCATATATATAACACTACTACAATATTTATAAGTATAAAAGTATAACAAATCTAAAGTTTTGCGGAGGAGCCTCTTTATTATACATTTGCTAGCTTTCGAACGTTTCCGTTCTTCCACAGGCGTGGCTAGTATGACTATACTAACATGGTATAAGCGCGCTTGAGCCATTATACACAATATATAAATTTACATGCGGAGTGATATTTCAAACGTTCTATTTTATTACGTTTGAAATATCACTCCGCATGTAAATTTATATATTGTGTATAATGGCTCAAGCGCGCTTATACCATGTTAGTATAGTCATACTAGCCACGCCTGTGGAAGAACGGAAACGTTCGAAAGCTAGCAAATGTATAATAAAGAGGCTCCTCCGCAAAACTTTAGATTTGTTATACTTTTATACTAATTTATACGGAGTATACCTGTAGAATTTATAAGTATATCCTGTATACAAGTTAAATGTTCCCTTTAATTTTCGCATATGAGTTAATACGTTGATTGGTTACATATATTCGACACAGTAATATCTCTAATAAATCAGTAATATCGCTGTACAAATTCAATGGAGGAATCTCCAATCTCCACTCTGTCACCCCGGAAGCCCTGAACTGGCTGAAGGCCTTGCCTCTCAGACTTTAATGACCGAGAAGTCCTCACTTCTTTTTTCTAGATTTGATTCATTTTGTCTCCTCTCTTATTGTAAAGACGTTGCTGTATCACCTCATAAGCATAAATAAGTAATATCTCCTGGTTTGAACAAGTCCTACGTTGCAAACACCAAACTCAGTCTTGCTTTGTTATTTTTATAGCCTTTATCATTTAGTTTTAGCCTTTAGTTTGATCATTTTTGAATATAAAACCTTTCGATGTTAGCATACACAATCCCCATCGAGGTTGGTGAGGAATTATTCCATTT
The DNA here is from genome assembly GCA_030710605.1 of Cordylochernes scorpioides. NCBI lineage: Eukaryota > Metazoa > Arthropoda > Arachnida > Pseudoscorpiones > Chernetidae > Cordylochernes > Cordylochernes scorpioides. The sequence continues at coordinate 1,528,489 of CP092878.1, read as the reverse complement.
TCACCAGGACTCGAAAAATGATTTCAATTCATTTTATAATTTCAAAGCCATCCAATAGAAGCCTAAATGATGAGAAACAGAAGTCCTTTGGACATTTTAAAGTCCTTAATTATTGGGACGATTGATTCAATTTTCCTTTTCCAATCAGAATGGCGAGGGCTGTCTGCAGAGTTTTCAAAGTGACCAGTTGTGTTTTTAAAAAGAAGCTTCTAAGAGAGGAAGTCGGGAGGAGTCTTGGAGGTTTCATTTCTCTGATAAACATTCCTTAGGCCTAGAAACTTGAAGCATACACACAATTATATAAAATTCAAAATAGAAAGGTTCAATATTTCATGAGACCTAATAATTTTTAGTCAAAAAATAAATGCATATAGTTATAGAAAAATAACGTTTTTTTACTTATTTCAAGTACACATGATTCTAGCCATGTTATTCATGGTGACTAGAGAGTGGTAACACGTCGAGAGCTATGTGGAAAGTGGACTTTGATTACACCGATTCGCGGGATTGTTTGGGAAGGGGCGATTTTAATCTTCCCCGGGATTTGACGGATTAATGCGCCGCTGTCACAGAGAATTTGTATCTCATAAATTCTCCCCGCGCTTTTTATTGTTATTGAAAATATTGAGAATTGTCGCTGAACAATGTTTTAAAAAAGTTTTATCAGAAAAATCCACATTTTTATCGTGTCTCTCTATACTAAACTACCTCTTACAAACGCGTGGTTTTCTGAACGCGTTCAGTCACGAGGTTCCACGAACCTTACGTTCGGCTGCTGTACAACACCTTTATCGGATTTGTTTTCAAAACACCAATCTTGCCACCCTGCCAGCACGTGAGAATATTTCTCAGACCGAGTTGTGCCACGTCCACATGGCAGAGGTTCTCCAGGAGAGACCTCACTGCTATCCCTGTAGGATGTCCACTCAGGAGAGTTATCGTAGTTGCAGTAGAACATCAGGGATTCATATGTAACACAATGCCGCAATAACGTCGAGTGCAGAATCCGAACTTCAGTAAACGTTGCCTTCAGAACGCCGAGTAGGAGAGATGGCCGACGTCATCAAGCCAAACGACGCCGTAAATTTTCCCCGAGGCACATGACCGTCTAACTGCTCGCTAAATGTTCCCCATCTATGACATTTGGAGACGTGTTGAGGACAGGTGCGCGGGCAGAACTGACGTAATCTAATTCCACATTACTTTGGTGAAACGAGAATTGAATGAGCGTCAACTCCGCGCGGGGAGAATTTTAAACCCCGGAGCTCTGCCGACCGTCTGGCGCGGGAATCTCCCGACCAGAGCAGGACGTAGTTGAAACTCTAAGAGATTTAAATGCTTCTTTTTTCCTCCTCCTGAGAAACCTTCCGATCTGAGTATTTTTGTGAACTTGAAAGGCGAAGTATGCAGTCAACTTGGCGATATAATGTAGCGGCAGTAGACCGCCATCTACCAGCCTATGCCGACTACCGGGAAAACACACGTAGAAGGTTTAGGGAAAAATCTACATTTGTCTTCACACATTTCTCACATTGGAAGAAGGCCAGTCTAGCGGCCAACAGGCACGGAGCACATGTAGCTTGCATATATTGGAAACGAACTGACGTCCCTGCTACCTAACTGGAGTTTCAACTTACAGTTTGGAGGCCGCGCCATCTGAGGGCAGTTTGTTCCCTGCACTGAGGCTTCACGATCATCTCAATATTCTGTCATCGTTAACAGATTCACACGTTTAAAATCAAAACTCAACAACTAATCATTTTTTGTGAGAATTATTTAAAAATTAGGACTTGAACTTGTTAAACATTTGCTCGATACGAAATAAACCTCGGGATATTAAAGTTACAATTTTGATTTAAAGCTCACGGTGACGAAGCAGCTTCCATTGTCTTTCCTGTGGCACTGTGGATATCGCTGTCTGCTGCACGGAGAACTAATGCGACATCTTAGACGGGATGCAGAAGAGATTGGTTCAGAACAATTATGAGATAACATGACTACACTCTATTCATGATAAAATTGTGAAAAAGTTTTAAAATTACAAATATATTTTCACAATGAGTTTCTTTTTATTGGAAAAAAAAAAAACCGCTAGCTTTCAAGCGATAATCACTCTTCAACGGGCTTACTAAAATATCGACTTTATCCCACCAGAAATATGCGCGCGTTTGTTTTTGTAAATATTTCTGGTGGGATAAAGTCGATATTTTAGTAAGCCCGTTGAAGAGCGATAATCGCTTGAAAGCTAGCGTTTTTTAAAATAAAAGATACTCATTGTGAGAAAATATTTGTAATTTTATGACTACTTTATAACGGAAAAAAATCGACGCAACAAGATTGGAATAAAAATTGGTATATGTGAAGAACATGTATAGGGGGAAAACGATTGAATTTTCAGAACATTCAATTGTTTAATTCCAGATCGTCACAAATTGAGAAAGTCAATATGCCGTTAGATTCCCACTGGCCTGGATGCAGGCTGCCACCCGTCATGGGCTGGTAAAGATTCCGGATAATGTGCTGTGAGATTTCTTGCTGAAACTTTCCAACTGTTGGGTCAAATAGTCAAAATTCCGGGATGGTTGCAATCGACTTTACGTCCCAGATGTGCTCTGTGGGCGAGAGATCAGGCGCCCTAACACGTGCCGCGTGTGGCCGGGCATTATCTTGTTGAAAAGTGAGCCCGGGATGATGCGAGTGGGACGGAAACAAACCAGGCCGTAGAATGTCATATACGTACCGTTGTGCTGCTAGGGTGCCAGGAATGACTACCAATGGGGTTATGCTATTAAATGAAATGGCACCCCAGGTCATAACGCCCTGTTTTGGACCTGTGTGGTGTTCGACAGTAAGGTCAGGATCCACACGCTGCACAGGACGTCTCCAGACACGTTTGCGACAGTCGTCAGGACACAGTAAGAAACGGGACTCGTCATTAGAGACTATACGTCCCCAGTCAGCGCAGTTCCAAGTTGATCGACACCACTGTAGTCGGACTTGTCGGTGTACGGGGTGTGTCGATCGGCGATTTCTTAGATTTTGCTCTCAGTCGTCTGTTGATGGACACCTGTGTGCCGGTCACACGTTGGATGGTAGATAACGTCGGTGCTGCGACATCCGTTCTGACTCTGTCCTCCCATTCTGTTGTGTCCCTTGGTCGACCGCTGCCGTTGCATTCTTCCGCTGTTGACCCAGTCTTGCCAACATCGTCTAATAGCCGCATAACTTCGACACAGATGTCGCGCGATTAGTCGATTTACAAATCGACGGCACGACCTCTTCCAAACTCTGGCACATGTTCGTAATGAGCACGAATCTTTCGGCGAGGCATTAATCCAATATAAATAAGCTTACTGCAAAAAAAAAAGGAACAGAAATTTTGAAAATCAGCTCGTGCTGGGCCGAATATTGAGCATGTTTGGTTAAAGCGTCGTTGTTTTCATATAAATAGGACAACTTCTTTTTGATGCGTCGATTTTTTTATTATAAAGTGTGTACATATGTCATAATATATGCTCTTCCAGGATTAATAAAACAAACCAACAGCCAACGAGAGAGAGATGGGCAGCTAAAGCGAGACACTTTAGACAACTAACTTACGACCATTTTTGGCCACATTCCTGAGGGGGCCGCCCGTCACCACCTGGCGACTATTCTGGTTAGCCCCCCGGTTGTGTACACAGGGAAAACAGTCGTTCAGCGGACAGCGCTCTCGCTACCTCTTTCTCTCTCGGATGGCTTCCAGATTCCTCTTCCAACTCGTCGTGTGATTATTTCTCTCCTCACCACATTTACCACTATATTCTCACATATATATGTCATAATATATGCTCTTCCAGGATTAATAAAACAAACCAACAGCCAACGAGAGAGAAATGGGCAGCTAAAGCGAGACACTTTAGACAACTAACTTACGACCATTTTTTGGCCACATTCCTGAGGGGGGCCGTCACCACCTGGCGACTATCCTGGTTAGCCCCCGGTTGTGTACACAGGGAAAACAGTGGTTCAGCTGATAACGTCTCGCTCGCTCTCTCTCGGCTGGCTGCCTGGATGATTGCTCTAACAACTCGTCGTGTGATTATTTCTCTCCTCAGCACATTTACCACTATATTGCCACATATATATGTGATGATAAGTGAGGTCTGGTAAGCCTTGTAGATTCCTGTCGACTTTAGATGTGATAAAGAGTTTTGCTGTCGACTTATCTGTGATGAGATCCTGTCGACTCTCTGTAATATGTTGAGGTCTGGTAGCCTCTTGTAGAATCCTGTCGACTTTGCTGTGATAAAGGAGTTGCTGTCTACTTATCTGTGATGAGATCCTGTCGACTCTCGCTATAAGCTGTGGTAACCGGTGGTCAAACCTGTAGTAGCCGAGAGGGACAGTCAGGGCGTGGAGAGTTTTCCAGTACCTCTCTGCACTTTGGAAGACCTTTAACAGTTTTCACAGAGTACAGGCAGTCGTGGTCGAGGCAGAGCGGAAAGCTTGGGAATGTCCACACACACAAAACGAAGAGACACAGCTGTAGTAGGAAAGTTCCATGAACAGATAGGAGTTGAGCTAAGCAAGATGGAGATTTAGAGTATTTCTTACTGTTTTACATGGTGATGAGGTGGTCCTGGCTACGACCGACGGTGAAATGGGTGACTGCTAACTAACTCTGGACTAACTGTGGACTAACTGCGCTCGGCTAAAAAGCGAGGTGTTTATATACCATTCCCGAGGAGGGGGGGGGGGGGGGGGGGGAGTTGGACTTTAAACGTCTGCGGCATTCCGCACCCTTTGGACCAGATGGCAACGGGCTGCCGAATTCCTTTAGAGTTGTCTCGATTGTAGACGTTTTTGAACTTTTCAATCTTGCTTTAACTCAGCTCTTAATCTATTACATAGTTTTATTTATTTGTCTTCAATTTGTACAAAGTACATTACATATGGCGATGCAATGACACAGATTAATCATGCATATAATTATTTATAGATGTGTTTCTATATACAACATGACAATCTTGTTATAAGTAATTATACAATATAGGGTTGTTGGTTTAAATTACCATATATATATATGTCATAATATATGCTCTTCCAGGAATAATAAAGTAAACCTACAGTCAACGAGGACAGTCGGGGGGTGGTGGCGACAAAAACGGTCGTTCAGCGGGCAAGCTCTCGCGCTAGCTATTTCTCGCTGATTGCCTGGAATTCCTCTTCCAAACTTGTTGTTTCCTTATTTCTCTCTCCCCACATTATTATCACATTGCCACATTGAAAGTCGACAGGATCATAGCACAGAAGAGTCGACAGGATCATATCACATATACATATATAAAGAGACAAGGGTCGCCTCTCCCGTCAAAATAGACGTCTAAAACCAGACGCCATCTATTGACCGTCGCCGCAACTAGCGGCCTTGGGTCGGTGACAAAGCCACAACACCAGCTTTGGCAAACTGAAAAGCGTCCACCTAGAGACCATGGTTTCGGGCTAATGGCCCTCGTCAGTCTAGGGCAGACTTTTATTCCATGAGATCCACACGGGATTTAATGGAATCTTTACAATCTGCCAAAGAGGTGTTTAGCTGACAAAGTGGCTATTGGGAGACGTCTATTTTGACGGGAGAGGCGACCCTTGTCTCTTTAGATCAATTTACTCCCGGCAAAATTTCCATCTATATACATATATATGATCAGAAGAGAAGGGAAATTCTTGAAAAAAAAACATTCAAAGAATGGTCGAGGGAAAATGAGGCAGCGGAATACCTAGAAGAAGATGGACCGTCCATATTAGACAAATCACAGGACCTACCCCGTAAAAAAACAAGAAAAATGGCTTAAGACAGAACGAGATTAAGAAAATTCAGCAGTAAAAATCATGACCTTTCAGTGTTTGCATGTGAGTCTTCCTTGTGCAGGGAGCCAGAGTCTTGGTGTCCAGTGAATGTGGGAAAACAGGAATGCCAAATAGTTCCATCAATTCATTCAATCAAGAACAAACCTCCAGCTGGGCGCCGCCGGTGTCAAGAGAGAAAGTTGTCGGCTGACAATAATTGATTTCTGATGGCGGTGGTGGACAGGCGATAACGACAAGAAGTCGAGTTTTTAAAGTTTTCTTTAAGAAGTAGATTTCTCTCAGGATTTTCCGTTGTTTCACTTTAAAAATATATTTTCCAGCCTAGGAAACTTTCGGGAAGTAGACCTGTCGAAGTTAACAAAATGACGATTTCCACGTCATTCTCCACATGCCCATGTACATCCAGGCTGATAAAAGAAGGACTTGAGCCTAGCAACAACAGTCTGCGTAGAAGTTCGTAGCGACACGCCCAGGGCAGTGACCGTCCACACCTAGACTAAGAGTATAAAATCTGCAAATTCTTGAGGAAACTCTAGCTATCGCATTGATGCTGTTGCGTCTTTCTCCGAGACGTCAATATCTCCTCAAGTCACCACCAGCCAGGACCCGATCTCTGCTCTCAAATGGCCAAACTCCCTGCCCACGGTAAGGCAACTTAACTCGGCATCATTCAGCGAAGACCTTCCCTCTCTACCTCACTATAAGATATCACTGAGAAATATTCAAACTTGTTTATATACCCACGATTGGCAGAACGCCAGGTGTTGTGATACAGCCTAACCATGTCCCAAATGACAAGGAGGGATGTGACCTACTGGAGACGATTGAGAGCCACCAGATTCTTGCCGACACTCGGAGACATTGTTGCTATGTAGGGAGGGAGGTTTGATCAATATCGGGAGAAGACAATCAGAAGCTCAGATCAGCGCCACACAGCAGCAAACATTTCAGTTAAAATCCTTTTCCTAAATATATATCTACTTCTGGAATATTATAATAATTGATGTTTTGAGTGAATTATGTTTAATTTTAAATAAATAAAATTACCTATTTAAAAATAATCATTTATAGCTGTTTTTTTTTCATACTCTGTGAATAGAATGGCGAATATTTCATTTAAATATTCAAAATGTTAATATTCCAACTGTAGGTAATGTGAGAGTTTCCGCTGAGACTTCGGGCGCTACGTAGCACGGGCGGCGTTCTCCAGATGTTGATACGTATATATATATATGTAATAAGGCGTTGAGATCCTGTCGACTCTCTGTAATAATGTGTTGAGATCCTTATCTGTGATTAGGGATCCTGTCGACTCTCTGTAATATTGTGTTGAGATCCTGTTGACTCTCTGTAATAATATGTTGGGGTTTGGTAAGCCTGTTGTAGAACCTCGTCGACTCTCGCTATAAGTTGTGGCAACCGAGGGTCAAACCTGTAGTAACCGAGAGGGACAGTCAGGGGTGGAGAGTTTTCCAGTACCTCTCTGCACCTTGTAGGATCTTTAACAGTTCTCACAGGGTACAGGCAGTCGTGGTCAAGGCAGAGTGGAAAACTGGGAATGTCCACACACACAAAACGAAGAGACACAGTTGAAAGAAAGTTCCTTGAATAGATAAAAAGCGAGCCAAGAGCAAAGATGGAGATAGAAGATTCCTTACTGTTTTACATGGTCGATGAGTTGGTGACAACCGGCGACACGCAGATGTGGAATTGACTGGAACTGAAAAATGGCTGTTGCTACGTGGGGTCCTATTTAAACAACTTTTTTGGACTAGGAAGTGGACCAGGAAGTATTGCCTTTCTGCACGTGTCCACACTGGCGCCTGTCTGGGCTTCCATCTAACTTTAGAAGTTACATTGTGATTCGCTCTATCTTGCTCTTAACTCAGTTTTTAATCTATTATATATTTTTATTTATTCATCCTCAGTACATTACATCTGGAGATACAAGGACACACGTCAATTATGCGTATAATTAGTTGTAGTTTATAATTAGTTCTATATACAACATGACAATCTTGTTATACGTATTACATAATATAGGGTTATTGGTTTAAATTATCATATATATATATATAGAGGTACTTCAAATATTTCAAGTATAACAAATATAATATAAATACAGATATATATCCTTCCTTTATATCTATAAAAATAAAATACAAAATCGATGTTTGTTATCGCGTTGCGCAAAATCTGCAGAATAAATCATTATGAAATTTCGCATGTAGGTATCTGAAGATTTCGTTTAACGTATAGGCTATTCGAAATTCTAAAAAGGTTAATGTGCTTTTTTTAAAATATAAAACCAAAAAGCGTTAGTTCCAGCCTTTTACCGCTTTGGCGCAGCACTGGTCGCGACGATAAATGAATTTGATTGGTTAATAATTAACACGTGGTTTGTTTACACGATGAATGCTAGTTGTTTACACGATGATTGTTTTTAAAAGGTAAGATTATCCAATCGCCGTGAAACCTCAGGAAGTTATATATTTACTATACTACTGGGAAGGTTTCTGGTTTGAATTTGATTTGAAATAAATATTCTTTGCAATTTTATTTGCAAATTTTCTCATTTCACTCGCAAGCAGCGCCTAGCATCATCTGGTGAAATTATATTTATAAATTGTAACAAGGCTTAAATTGCGTTCCAAGTATAATAAATTTAATTTGAGAATTTAGTAATATAATATTCCAATGACGTAAAAAAAACTTGGCATTTCAATATTAATATATATTTTTAAAAAATATATTGTAACGTTTTTGTGTTAAATGTTAAAATGTAATGTTAAAATTTATTTTTACATTGTTAATTTAATTTGTTATTGTTTTATAATAATGAAGATGCAAATTACATTGTTGTTGTTGTTTATTATCGTTTGTTTATATAAAAAATTTACATTGTATGTGATGATGATAACAAAAATGACTTTTTAAATTAATATATATAATTCATTGAGAAAAAAAAAGAAATAATTAATTATCAAATTCCCAAAAGTGACAATATCTTATTTAAAATATAATAAATGTTTTCAAAAAATTATGTGTTTCAAAAATATATTTAAACGCATATAACAATTATTATATTTATATACGTTTATAAATCTATATATAGGTGGATTGGATATTTTCTATAATCGTTTTAACAAATTTTCGTTAGGCAGACTTTTACTCGGGTAAAAATCGGGCGAAGCCGGGAACATATATATATTTGTCGGCTATACTCGCCCTCAATATGTAACTAATCTCGCTGAAATTTGAACAGGACTGAGAGTTAAATCTGAAAGAGTTTTTTTGTCGCACTTTAACCAAGAAAAATTATAATTAACCAAATACTGAGCAACAATATTTTTTTAGTCAGAAATGATAATGACACTATTGCTGTATCATGCTCGATTAACATAAACAAAATTCTTTAGGGGAATATTCACTAAAACAGTCCACGGGCGGAGCCAGATAATAATTTTTAGTAGGCGGGAACAAAATTCTACCAGCGAAACATTCACTCGAGCAGAAGACACACGAAGCCAGGTCATCTCTATATATAAAATATCGCTTCTCGGCCTTTTGGCTAAGATCGTGTAGTATATCTCTAAATATTTTCATTTATATAATCTTTTTAAAAATCTATTCAGTAGAGAGAGTGGATATGTTTGCTCGAAAAATATATTTTATATATTATATATAATGTAACGAATATTATTATCATTATCATCATAATATTCTGTGTGTTCCGGAATATTATTATCAATAATATTCGTTAGGTAAACTTTCACTCGGATAAAACCCGGGCGAAGCCGGGTACACATCTGCTAGTATGGTTTATATGGGACACTATGTATTTTACTGAGAAATTTTCACTAAGAACACCCCGAGCGGAAATGTGCAATGGGAGAGAGAGTTTTACAAACAATCCGGTTAGGTGTCGCCAGTTCTCGTTGGCTGATGGAACAACTCTTGCAGCGGGTACAGTACTACAACACCTAATTGTAGTCTTTGAAACAATAACTGATGTATTGGAATCAAAATATCCTTCATTATAAACACCTTAGACACACGGAGGTATGTGCAGGCCTCAGAAACGAACGAATTATATATGTCAGTGTGGTAAGATTACAAAGTGTTTCATTTTTCAAGGCCTCAGTCACTCTTTAAACCAGTGATTATGTAATCCCACATTGAACGGACCTACAATCTCGAGGCGGTCGAGCCCACAAGTCTGGTGGAAGAGCTGCCGTTTATCTGCTCGAGAGACTGTCGTGACGGCGCCGATATCGATATCAAATCTGGTCGAAGGTTCGATCAAGGACGCATTCCTAATATAGGAATCGATTCTTTTAACTGGGGCGGCCACAGCACGTGGATTCTACGACGTAAGTTCTGACGTCGAGAACCCAGCGGTGACACCGAGGACAAAACCAGGAGAGTTGGAGAAAACAGCAAGAATCCACGGGGCAGATATCATTTCTCATCCTACAAGATTATACGATGTCGTGTTGGTTTGACAAACCAGCAAGAATCTACGAGGTCGGTTTGACAAACCAGAAAGAAACCATTATGTCAGTTAGTTAAAAAAGAAAAACAGCTGACTCCAGCGCAGCCCGGCTAACGAGCGGTTAACAAGGGAATGTGAGCAGCAGCCGAGACTCGGGTTGCCAGTTATGCAAATTACTGTTTAGCCATTAGCCACAGCGGCATTTTAAATGTTCCCCTCGTTTTTAAGTCGCCTCGTAGGTACCCACCTTGTTTAGCGGGGACAAAGGACATCGAGCCCTGGAGAAATATTCAACGACCATTTCAAACCTTCTTAGGCGGAGAGGCCTTGTAGCCCAGCAATGTGCAGAGTGAGGCAAACATCTGAAGTCCATTTGTTGTACACGGAATATCTGGTGCACCAGCCTGCTGTCCGCCCAAGAAAAGCAGTAATTAGAAATTGCTAATCTCGACACCCGACGACATAAAGGGTATTTAATCTCGACACCTCATTGTTCTCCTTATCAAATCCCGCCATTCTCACCCCGCCTTGATAATTTTTAATGAATAAAATTTTGGCAGCAAAACCTTTATAATAAATGGATATTGAAAAACCAGAAAGTTCGTTCTTGTGATTCTTTCTTTCTTAAAGGAGGTTCCCCCCCCTGCATTCGCACAATGTCTGCTTTTTATATTTATTTTGAATTATTATTCAAAGAGAATGATTGGAAGTATAATTTTTTTTTTCATTCGAGAACTATTACGTCTGAGACGCCGGGGCGGCGTTTTGTGGATTCTTCCATGTGGACGGTAAGTACTGGCAGATGTTTTCTGAAAGAGAGAAATATTCCAGAACTTGGGTCACCCACTTCTCTAACACACGCCATCTCTCAATACTAGGATTTAACCTTGGCATCGGCCACGCTGTTGCGCCAGCTGCTCTGTCTGAGAAGAAAGTGGACTCCAGAAATTCACTCCACGCGATCTCACAGCTGTCCAATGGCAGTTCGGAGAAACACAAATTTTGAACGAACAATGAGCACAAATTGTATTATAATGCATTTTGAAGAACGCGCCCATATGTGTGCTTGTAACAAATCAGTTACAGAATATATGCGCTGTGAAGGATTTGTGCAAAATTGCCGCTTACACATGCAGCCCCACAGCACGTAAATCGATCAGCTACGTGGTGTTCCGTCCCAGATTTGATTACATTAAACGGATTTATTCCCGTAGAGAAATAAGAAAATCCAATTAAGATCTCCAGATAGTCAGTAGTCAAAAATGACATTGTTATTTATTTCACTGAACGAGTTGAAACTTTCTCCTGAAAAAAACTCCAATCAAGTCAGCAAACATTACGAGGGATATTTGTTGAGTTTTTAAATTAAAAATAAAATTGCACAAAGATGAAATTTTGGTCGCTAACTTTTGAAATATTTTTTTGGCATAGACATTTTTGGTGTTTTAAAAAAATTATAAAAACCTTATTGAATTCGAAATTTATTGTGATTTATAAATATGGAGCTTGGTAGTTTTTTTCGTTTTTTATTGGAACATCTATAATTTAAAAACCTTTTTTAGTTTAATAACCCTCATAAGGAGAATGTCCATCGCCTGAATATATATTTGCTGTCGTCACATCCCCGGCAGCCACGAGGCGCGCGGAGTTGCCAGCTGCGTTCAGCCACTTTGACGAATGGCCGAGTGGGGCACATTCCTTATGCTGTAAAAACGACCAAAACAAACTTACGTCATCTTTTGGCGGCTTGTTTGAGACAAGGTTTGGAGTCGCCTGTTTGAGAACCATCATTTGAAAAAGTGCTGAGGGGGAGAGGAGGGAATTTTGTCCCTTTTATTTCCCTAAGTGTCGATCGATCCTCAATTTAATATTACGTCGAGAGAGGAAGCTTTGATCTACGCGGCATTCCTCCTCGTCTCGTAGCACGGCGTTTATTCTGGAATATTGTGGGTGGTGTTCTCGAGAGTGTCTGCTTAGAAAGGTATCATGTGATATATATTATAATGTATATATAGTAGCATTTATTAGTTAGTTTTCTATGTAAAGGGTACTGTCCGGTATTCCCCACGACACCATGGTATGGCGGCAGAAGTTGGTGAACGGATGCAAATGTCGAGCACACATCGATCCGAATGGCTCCAATTAAAGACGGTGATTAGAGCTCGGCAAACACGGCCGCGATATTGGACACCGAGATATCAATAAATCCGGAGAATTAAATAGAGGAGGCGACGAGATTACAACAGCCGTGCTATAAAAACAACCTTCGATACAAGTTAATGGGAAGCGTGTCAGCACAAGACAATCGCGTCAAGACAAAGGCTCGGTCGGATAAGCTCCAAGAGGAAGTTGGTTCAGTTATCAGGGTGTTTTGATAGGCCGTGTTGGTTTAGCGGCGCTGCTGGTTTTATTAGTTTAAAATTTTATCCCGTTTTATTTTTCTCGAGAAGCTTCATTAAGTCGTGGCGCGTTATTAGGTCTTATGAGAATCTTTCTTGACAGCAGTGTGACAGCTTGAAACGTCGAGTTTAGGTTTCCACCAAGACAGCAGAACGTTCAGTAATCCCCTGCTGCCTCGACCACAGAATTTATGTTGTCATCCCACGTACATCTGACAACTGTTTTTTAATGTGAATACACCGCCACACAGGTAAAATCAGTTCGGCACTTACAAGGTGTCAGAGCCCCGTTTGATTACTTGCACCCACTGGCGTGATGATGTTCCATGATAATCATGCGTGCTTGGCTCACAGACCGAGACAGCTATCAGGAACGTTTGGCCTTATACAAAAGCGATAGTCGGAGGTCGATCAAAAATGTAATTTACTCGGCGCGCGAGTTCTTTCTTCCATTACAGCGTCAGATATATCTTCTAGAGCCGAGTTCCCTTCACACAAAGTTGTTCTGGAGAGTCTCCCCTAACCAAACTTACACTTTAAATAGGTCATCAATTAAAAATGTAACTTTAAAAACAATTGTTAATGTAAAAATTATTGTAAAAATAAAAATGTTTCTTTATTGTTAAAAAAAAAAAAAGATGTAGGCAAGTCTCCATTATGTCTGTACCTCTCAACTATGCAACTATATATTGTTGCACCAGGCTGCGGTTTGACAGATTCTTCAGTCTTGATTCTCTCCTCGGACGCGTCTTGCATCTTTCCAGAATGTGTCTCAACCATTCTACAAGGTTAAACCAGTCAATAATAAGACAACTATATATTTAGGTAGCACCTAGAATCTCTCTTTATTTATCACATCAAAGTTTAAAGCAGGTGGGGTATTTAGTGTATCAAAATAAAAATGTTTTATAGTTCACTAGCCGAATGACCCGGGCTACGCCCAGGTTTTACCCCCAATTAAATGTTTTTATTCAAATACTATTCGTTACAATTATAAATTGGCGCCGTGGATGTCACTCTTGTGAAACGTCCCGCTCCAAACTTTGTGTCTGAGAAGCGATATTTTTAGAGAGAGATGATCTGGCTTTGTGTCTTCTGCATAATTTAATGTTTTTTTTCTGTTAGAATTTTGTTCCTGCAAACTAAAAATCAATTGGCTTCACCCCTGGTCTCTGATTTTTGGAATATTTTCCCCGATATAATTTTGTATCTGATAATCAAACATGATACAGCAATATTGTCATAATCATTTTGTGACTATAAAACAACTATTTTTGCCAAGAACCTGTCAATTAAAATTTTCTTGGCTAAAAATCCGATAAATATATCTTCCAGATTTTTCTCTATGTTCTGTTAAAACACGCTTTACATGTACATTAGGTCAGCTGATATTACCTCCCATCTTCACCGCTAGAGGCGCTGCTTGCGAGCGAAAGGGCAAATTCGCAACGCAATTTGCAAATAACTCGAATAATATTCGGGATAGAGACCTGAAAATTTCACTATAAGTTTTTCCAGATTCTACTCTTATACTGTTAAAATTTCAGTCAGATTAGTTACGTATTGTGGACGTGTATAGCCGACATAGGAACAAACACACATACATACACTGACTTTTATATATATAGGGATAATATTTTATAGTAATAATCTGTTTTATAAAAATAAATAAATATATAATTCAAATAAATATACAATTTATATTTTAAATATATCAAAATAATATTATAAATAATTTTAAAAATACGCCCATTAATCATTATTCAACAATATGCAACCCAATTATGCAACTATATATGCATCCCAATTATGTAACTATATATGTCACTCAACTATACAACTATATATGCAACTCAACTATGCAACTATATATGCAACCCAACTATGCAACTATATATGCAACTCAACTATGCAACTATATATGCAACCCAACTATGCAACTATATATGCAACCCAACTATGCAACTATATATGCACCCCAATTATGTAACTATATATGCCACCCAACTATGCAACTATATATGCAACTCAATTATGTAACTATATATGCCACCCAACTATGCAACTATATATGCAACCGAAAGATGCAACTATATATGCCACCCAACTATGCAACTATATATGCAACCCAACTATGCAACTATATATGCACCCCAATTATGTAACTATATATGCCACCCAACTATGCAACTATATATGCAACTCATGCCATACCTATTTGACCCATTAAGAAATAAAGGATGTCCATACATTGTTTAATCAACAACAATTTAACAAATAGAAAGGCTATCCTTAGAACGGAGAAATAGTTAGAGATATGGGAGCCTCCAGGGTACTGTGTTGTGGAATATATCTATTGGTACAGAATCATGCAGATTCATGTGAGGATTATGCGGATGTTGTTCTCATGATAATAAGAGGTAGAACAATTGAAAATATGTCGCGGATGTCTTTAAAAAATGGAAGAATGGGGAATTGAATCAAAACTAAATTTTAACCCACAAAAATCTAAAACTATACTTATAACAAATATGAACAAATTTGAAAATTCTAAAAGAAGCTGTTATTGCCGCCAGTGGTGGTTCAATGAATGTGTACATCTATATAATACTTAAAGTAACTTTTTAATACAATATAAAGGACTGCGGTGTATGATTATAAAGTAATACTTAAATCCTCCCCGCATAAGTTTCTTTTTTTGTGAAAATCAATATTAATTTCAAAAAGAAATATGTACTATTTCTAACTTTGTGGATGACGTATGAAAAGGTTGAATATATGAAGAGTAATGGTCTATATATGATTGGATGACGTATGAAAGGGTGAAAATGTGAAGAGTAATGGCGAACGGAAAAATAAAAGTATCCAGGGGCGGGAATCGAACCCACAACCTTCTGCTTACCGGGCAGGTGCCATGTCCACTAGGCTACCCTGGACGTATTTTTCCGTTCGTAACTAATACTTAAAGTAACTTTTTTAATACAATAAAAAGGACTGCGGTGTATGATTATGAAGTAATACTTAAAGCCTCCCCGCATAAGTTGCCTTTTTTGTGAAAATCAATATTAATTTCAAAGAGAAATATGTACTATTTCTAACTTTTTGGATGACGTATGAAAAGGTTGAATATATGAAGAGTAATGGTCTATATATGATTGGATGACGTATGAAAGGGTGAAAATGTGAAGAGTAATGGCGAACGGAAAAATAAAAGTGTCCGGGGGCGGGAATCGAACCCACAACCTTCTGCTTACCGGGCAGGTGCCATGTCCACTAGGCTACCCTGGACGTATTTTTCCGTTCGTAACTAATACTTAAAGTAACTTTTTTAATACAATATAAAGGACTGCGGTGTATGATTATAAAGTAATACTTAAAGCCTCCCCGCATCTATATAAAACTTTAATATTTTCCCTTTGTGTATTCATTCTTCCCATGGGCATCATTTTGTTCTGCCTTGTAGATGAGATTTGTGTAGCACTTCGATAGAGCACAAACCTATTAAATATTACAATTGCCTTCAAATATAAAAAATGAAAAATAAAATAAAACTCAAATATGCAACTATATACATAACTATGCAACTATTTATACAACGCAACTATACGACTATATACACAACTCTTCTATGCAACTATATATACAACTCATCTATACAACTATATGCACAACTCATCTATGCAACTATATATACAGCTCATCTCTACAACTATATGCACAACTCATCTATGCAACTATATATACAACTCATCTATACAACTATATGCACAACTCATCTATGCAACTATATGCACAACTCATCTATGCAACTATATGCACAACTCATCTATGCAACTATTTATACAACGCAACTATACGACTATATGCACAACTCAACTATACAACTATATATACAACTCATCTATACAACTATATTCACAACTCAACTATACAACTATATATACAACTCATCTATACAACTATATGCACAACTCATCTATACAACTATATGCACAACTCATCTATGCAACTATATGCACAACTCATCTATGCAACTATTTATACAACGCAACTATACGACTATATGCACAACTCAACTATACAACTATATATACAACTCATCTATACAACTATATGCACAACTCAACTATACAACTATATATACAACTCATCTATACAACTATATGCACAACTCATCTATACAACTATATGCACAACTCATCTATGCAACTATATGCACAACTCATCTATGCAACTATTTATACAACGCAACTATACCACTATATGCACAATTCAACTATACAACTATATATACAACTCATCTATACACCTATATGCACAACTCATCTATGCAACTATATATACAACTCATCTATACAACTATATGCACAACTCATCTATACAACTATATGCACAATTCATCTATGCAACTATATATACAACTCATCTATACAACTATATGTACAACTCATCTATACAACTATATACACAACTCATCTATGCAACTATATATACAACTCATCTATACAACTATATGCACAACTCATCTATGCAACTATATGCACAACTCATCTTTGCAACTATATATACAACTCATCTATACAACTATATGAACAAATCATCTATACAACTATATGCACAAATCATCTATGCAACTATATATACAACTCATCTATACCACTATATGCACAACTCATCTATGCAACTATATGCACAACTCATCTATACAACTATATGCACAAATCATCTATGCAACTATATATACAACTCATCTATACAACTATATGCACAACTCATCTATACAACTATATGCACAACTCATCTATGCAACTATATATACAACTCATCTATACAACTATATGCACAAATCATCTATGCAACTATATATACAACTCATCTATACAACTATATGCACAACTCATCTATACAACTATATGCACAACTCATCTATACAACTATATGCACAACTCATCTATGTAACTATATATACAACTCATCTATGCAACTATATGCACAACTCATCTATACAACTATATGCACAAATCATCTATGCAACTATATGCACAACTCATCTATGCAACTATATATACAACTCATCTATACAACTATATGCACAACTCATCTATACAACTATATGCACATTTCATCTATGCAACTTTATGCACAACTCATCTATGCAACTATATATACAACTCATCTATACAACTATATGCACAACTCATCTATACAACTATATGCACAACTCATCTATGCAACTATATATACAACTCATCTATACAACTATATGCACAACTCATCTATGCAACTATATATACGACTCATCTATACAACTATATGCACAACTCATCTATACAACTATATGCACAAATTATCTATGCAACTATATATACAACTCATCTATACAACTATATGCACAACTCATCTATACAACTATATGCACAACTCATCTATACAACTATATGCACAACTCATCTATGCAACTATATATACAACTCATCTATGCAACTATATGCACAACTCATCTATACAACTATATGCACAAATCATCTATGCAACTATATGCACAACTCATCTATGCAACTATATATACAACT
The DNA here is from genome assembly GCA_030710605.1 of Cordylochernes scorpioides. NCBI lineage: Eukaryota > Metazoa > Arthropoda > Arachnida > Pseudoscorpiones > Chernetidae > Cordylochernes > Cordylochernes scorpioides. The sequence continues at coordinate 1,510,172 of CP092878.1, read as the reverse complement.
CATCTATGCAACTATATGCACAACTCATCTATACAACTATATGCACATTTCATCTATGCAACTATATGCACAACTCATCTATGCAACTATATATACAACTCATCTATACAACTATATGCACAACTCATCTATACAACTATATGCACAACTCATCTATGCAACTATATATACAACTCATCTATACAACTATATGCACAACTCATCTATGCAACTATATATACGACTCATCTATACAACTATATGCACAACTCATCTATACAACTATATGCACAAATTATCTATGCAACTATATATACAACTCATCTATACAACTATATGCACAACTCATCTATACAACTATATGCACAACTCATCTATGCAACTATATATACAACTCATCTATACAACTATATGCACAACTCATCTATACAACTATATGCACAACTCATCTATGCAACTATATGCACAACTCATCTATGCAACTATATATACAACTCATCTATACAACTATATGCACAACTCAACTATACAACTATATGCACAACTTAACTATACAACTATATGCACAACTCATCTATGCAACTATATATACAACTCATCTATACAACTATATGCACAACTCAACTATACAACTATATGCACAACTCATCTATGCAACTATATATACAACTCATCTATACAACTATATGCACAACTCAACTATACAACTATATGCACAACTCATCTATGCAACTATATATACAACTCATCTATACAACTATATGCACAACTCATCTATGCAACTATATATACAACTCATCTATACAACTATATGCACAACTCATCTATACAACTATATGCACAACTCATCTATGCAACTATATATACAACTCATCTATACAACTATATGCACAACTCATCTATACAACTATATGCACAACTCATCTATGCAACTATATATACAACTCATCTATACAACTATATGCACAACTCAACTATACAACTATATGCACAACTCATCTATGCAACTATATATACAACTCATCTATACAACTATATGCACAACTCATCTATACAACTATATGCACAACTCATCTATGCAACTATATATACAACTCATCTATACAACTATATGCACAACTCATCTATACAACTATATGCACAACTCATCTATGCAACTATATATACAACTTATCTATACAACTATATGCACAACTCATCTATACAACTATATGCACAACTCATCTATGCAACTATATATACAACTCATCTATACAACTATATGCACAACTCATCTATACAACTATATGCAAAACTAAATTAGGAAACTATATACATAACTAAACTATGCAACTATATATACAACGCAAATATGCAACTATAACTAAACTATACAACTATATATAAAACGCATCTATGCAGCTATATACTTAACTCAACTATTCAAATAGATAGACAAATACCCCCGCTGTAGCAGCGTAGATAATGATTTTGTTTTTGATCCGTTTTATTGAGCGACCAGGGAGTTCAGTGCCAGGCGTTGTTAACAAGACACAAAAGTTGAAATTAAAACTTTGGAACAACATCTAAATGAAATTTTCTAGTTTGGAGAAATACATTTTGCCCAGGGAGGTGGGCTTCGTGACCTATTTGCATTCTCCACCGCCGATATTGTGGATGCATTATTCATACGTTGTGGGGCGGGCGGATTTATTTCACGGCCTTATGGAAAATCTTGCCGAGTTCTGGCGGCCGAATGTCGCGGGATAATTACGCTAGACATGGCGACTTGGTTCAGGGGGATCAGCTGAGGTGAATGTGAGTTAAATACATCTTGTTAAAAAAACTTAAGTTGTGTCAGTCATTCAGTGACTTCCCTGCTTATTACTCGGGTCATCACCTCTGATTTAAGACGACGTAAGCAACTCTTGGGGAGAGGTTTTGTATTTTATCATCTACTCAGCAAGATAAACACACCACCATTGGATAGTGGGCTACCTAGACCGAAGTCTGTACGCCTGACAAGATAAACACATCCTAGGAGAAATATGGCCACCAAGAACTCTCGGTCCATAAGCCGGCCCTTTTTCAGTCACCTAACCATGGGAATGATGCATTCTCTATGCACCGAGCGGTTTGGCCCCTCGCGCCCGCCTTTATGGTCTAGCTCCATGGGGTCGACCAACCAGCCCACAGACGTCTACGAGAGTTTCATGGTCAGGTTGCTGTCCTCTCGTTCGGACTTGGTTAAACCCGTCCTACGCTCCAATAGGACTTTCGTACCCTTAGTTCCCAGTACTTCCTGAATCTGGCGACGAATCAAGGACCTCTGAGGTTGACACAGGGAACCTGTGGTGTTACTACTATGTGTACTTCTTGGGTTTCCATGACGCGCTCGGCAAGGACGCTCCCAATCGCGCGCACACAGAGCGAAGACCCAAGAGTTTCAAGACTAATGGCGCAACTGCGTCAGTGAAACCACTGGCATGAGGACAACCCCGCGAAGTCGCCTCTACACTCCCTCTTCCCCAAGGGTGTGGGCGCCCCTGCTTTTTCCCCAACCAACAGGCCAGTTCCAAGGCAGGGTCTTCTTTCCCCGCACAAGATAAACACACGTGGAATCCTTTAAACAATGACGTAATGAATATATCTCTCTACGCTGTCATAAAAGTTCACATATAGAGAAATAACACACCGCTGTCCTGCAGTAAGAATACCACCACGTGTCAATAACACTGGGCTGCTGCAAGGATCCATTAGTGGCGTGTCAGACCCTCCAGAAGACAGCGACGTCAATTAGCCACCTGGTGGAGAGCCCAGCAAACACACTCTCCTCTCGGTGTGATTGATCTCCTCTGATGTCGGACATTTGTCGCGAATCTTTCTTCGGCAGCACGGACAACTTGAGGCAGATTGATGTCATGACTGACGTTTTAGGAATCTCGGGTAGCCCACACTCCTCAGCTCCACAGAGCATTGTGCTGCGAGTTTATTCTAGCTGCCTGATTCCCAGCTTTCTCCGGGTACGTTATCTAAGATCTATTTCTGGTGATGGGAATTCATCCTTTATCATCCGATGTTTGTAAAATAAAGCTATGGAGCTTGGAATCCAGGAGTCAAATTAAGGGCACGAATGATTTTTTAACAAAAAATTGAGAACAAATGGAAAATTTTGCTTTGTTCGAGCGTTTGTAAATATGGAGCCCTTATAGACCTGATTTCAGCGTCAAAGTGGGTTGTTACTGGAGTGAAATTCTTCAGGGAAAGAGAACTGGGAAGATCGAGGCTGAGAGGTGGCAGTTACAATCGTCGGGTGTGTGAGTAAGTTTCCCGGATGTTCATACGTTCCAGCACAACGTATTTCCGGACTGATTGTAAATTGAGAGGTACTACAGACAACTATAGAGTGTAGACAAAATATACCTCTCTACAGACAACTACAAGGCGGAGTGGAGAGTGTAGAGAAACTACACCTCTACAGACAACTACAGGGCGGAGTGGAGAGTGTAGAGAAACTACACCTCTACAGACAACTACAGGGCGGAGTGGAGAGTGTAGAGAAACTACACCTCTACAGACAACTACAGGGCGGAGTGGAGAGTGTAGAGAAACTACACCTCTACAGACAACTACAGGGCGGAGTGGAGAGTGTAGAGAAACTACACCTCTACAGACAACTACAGGGCGGAGTGGAGAGTGTAGAGAAACTACACCTCTACAGACAACTACAGGGCGGAGTGGAGATTGTAGACAAAATATACCTCTACAGACAACTACAGGGCGGAGTGGAGAGTGTAGCCAAACTACACCTCTACAGACAACTACAGGGCGGAGTGGAGAGTGTAGAGAAACTACACCTCTACAGACAACTACAGGGCGGAGTGGAGAGTGTAGAGAAACTACACCTCTACAGACAACTACAGGGCGGAGTGGAGAGTGTAGAGAAACTACACCTCTACAGACAACTACAGGGCGGAGTGGAGAGTGTAGAGAAACTACACCTCTACAGACAACTACAGGGCGGAGTGGAGAGTGTAGAGAAACTACACCTCTACAGACAACTACAGGGCGGAGTGGAGATTGTAGACAAAATATACCTCTACAGACAACTACAGGGCGGAGTGGAGAGTGTAGCCAAACTACACCTCTACAGACAACTACAGGGCGGAGTGGAGATTGTAGACAAAATATACCTCTACAGACAACTACAGGGCGGAGTGGAGAGTGTAGCCAAACTACACCTCTACAGACAACTACAGGGCGGAGTGGAGAGTGTAGAGAAAATATACCTCTACAGACAACTACAGGGCGGAGTGGAGAGTGTAGAGAAACTACACCTCTACAGAAAACTACAGGGCGGAGTGGAGAGTGTAGAGAAACTACACCTCTACAGACAACTACAGGGCGGAGTGGAGAGTGTAGAGAAAATATACCTCTACAGACAACTACAGGGCGGAGTGGAGAGTGTAGAGAAAATATACCTCTACAGACAACTACAGGGCGGAGTGGAGAGTGTAGACAAAATACCTCTCTACAGACAACTACAGGGCGGAGTGGAGAGTGTAGACAAAATACCTCTCTACAGACAACTACAGGGCGGAGTGGAGAGTGTAGACAAAATACCCCTCTACAGAAAACTACAAGGCGGAGTGGAGAGTGTAGACAAAATACCCCTCTACAGACAACTACAAGGCGGAGTGGAGAGTGTAGAGAAACTACACCTCTACAGACAACTACAAGGCGGAGTGGAGAGTGTAGACAAAATACCCCTCTACAGAAAACTACAAGGCGGAGTGGAGAGTGTAGAGAAACTACACCTCTACAGACAACTACAGGGCGGAGTGGAGAGTGTAGAGAAACTACACCTCTACAGACAACTACAGGGCGGAGTGGAGAGTGTAGAGAAACTACACCTCTACAGACAACTACAGGGCGGAGTGGAGAGTGTAGACAAAATACCTCTCTACAGACAACTACAGGGCGGAGTGGAGAGTGTAGAGAAACTACACCTCTACAGACAACTACAGGGCGGAGTGGAGAGTGTAGAGAAACTACACCTCTACAGACAACTACAGGGCGGAGTGGAGAGTGTAGAGAAACTACACCTCTACAGACAACTACAGGGCGGAGTGGAGAGTGTAGAGAAACTACACCTCTACAGACAACTACAGGGCGGAGTGGAGAGTGTAGAGAAACTAGCCCTCTACAGACAACTACAAGGCGGAGTGGAGAGTGTAGCGAAACTACACCTCTACAGACAACTACAGGGCGGAGTGGAGAGTGTAGAGAAACTACACCTCTACAGACAACTACAGGGCGGAGTGGAGAGTGTAGAGAAACTACACCTCTACAGACAACTACAGGGCGGAGTGGAGAGTGTAGAGAAACTACACCTCTACAGACAACTACAGGGCGGATTGGAGAGTGTAGAGAAACTACACCTCTACAGACAACTACAGGGCGGATTGGAGAGTGTAGAGAAACTACACCTCTACAGACAACTACAGGGCGGATTGGAGAGTGTAGAGAAACTACACCTCTACAGACAACTACAGGGCGGATTGGAGAGTGTAGAGAAACTACACCTCTACAGACAACTACAGGGCGGATTGGAGAGTGTAGAGAAACTACACCTCTACAGACAACTACAGGGCGGAGTGGAGAGTGTAGACAAAATACCTCTCTACAGACAACTACAGGGCGGAGTGGAGAGTGTAGAGAAACTACACCTCTACAGACAACTACAGGGCGGAGTGGAGAGTGTAGAGAAACTACACCTCTACAGACAACTACAGGGCGGAGTGGAGAGTGTAGAGAAACTACACCTCTACAGACAACTACAGGGCGGAGTGGAGAGTGTAGAGAAACTACACCTCTACAGACAACTACAGGGCGGAGTGGAGAGTGTAGAGAAACTAGCCCTCTACAGACAACTACAAGGCGGAGTGGAGAGTGTAGAGAAACTACACCTCTACAGACAACTACAGGGCGGAGTGGAGAGTGTAGAGAAACTACACCTCTACAGACAACTACAGGGCGGATTGGAGAGTGTAGAGAAACTACACCTCTACAGACAACTACAGGGCGGATTGGAGAGTGTAGAGAAACTACACCTCTACAGACAACTACAGGGCGGATTGGAGAGTGTAGAGAAACTACACCTCTACAGACAACTACAGGGCGGATTGGAGAGTGTAGAGAAACTACACCTCTACAGACAACTACAGGGCGGATTGGAGAGTGTAGAGAAACTACACCTCTACAGACAACTACAGGGCGGATTGGAGAGTGTAGAGAAACTACACCTCTACAGACAACTACAGGGCGGAGTGGAGAGTGTAGAGAAACTACACCTCTACAGACAACTACAGGGCGGAGTGGAGAGTGTAGAGGAACTACACCTCTACAGAAAACTACAGGGCGGAGTGGAGATTGTAGAGAAACTACACCTCTACAGACAACTACAGGGCGGAGTGGAGAGTGTAGAGAAACTACACCTCTACAGACAACTACAGGGCGGAGTGGAGAGTGTAGAGAAACTACACCTCTACAGACAACTACAGGGCGGAGTGGAGAGTGTAGAGAAACTACACCTCTACAGACAACTACAGGGCGGAGTGGAGAGTGTAGAGAAACTACACCTCTACAGACAACTACAAGGCGGAGTGGAGAGTGTAGAGAAACTACACCTCTACAGACAACTGCAGGGCGGAGTGGAGAGTGTAGAGAAACTACACCTCTACAGACAACTACAGGGCGGAGTGGAGAGTGTAGAGAAACTACACCTCTACAGACAACTACAAGGCGGAGTGGAGAGTGTAGAGAAACTACACCTCTACAGACAACTACAGGGCGGAGTGGAGAGTGTAGAGAAACTACACCTCTACAGACAACTACAGGGCGGAGTGGAGAGTGTAGAGAAACTACACCTCTACAGACAACTACATGTCGGAGTGGAGAGTAGAGAAACTACACCTCTACAGACAACTACAAGGCGGAGTGGAGAGTGTAGAGAAACTACACCTCTACAGACAACTACAAGGCGGAGTGGAGAGTGTAGAGAAACTACACCTCTACAGACAACTACAGGGCGGAGTGGAGAGTGTAGAGGAACTACACCTCTACAGACAACTACAAGGCGGAGTGGAGAGTGTAGAGAAACTACACCTCTACAGACAACTACAGGGCGGAGTGGAGAGTGTAGAGAAACTACACCTCTACAGACAACTACAAGGCGGAATGGAGAGTGTAGAGAAACTACACCTCTACAGACAACTACAGGGCGGAGTGGAGAGTGTAGAGAAACTACACCTCTACAGACAACTACAGGGCGGAGTGGAGAGTGTAGAGAAACTACCACGCTTAAGACAACTAAGAGAATAAGTAAAATACCCTCTCCTCAGACAGATACATGTTGAGATCATTTCTAAGAATTCAAATAAAGACGCTTCTCCTAATCGGAGGGTCCAATTATGCCCCCGAGGACTTAATATTCAATTAAAAATTCCCAAAGTCCATTAAGATTTCATTAATGCCCCAACGAATGTTTCGCCAAATTGGTTTCTAGGAAATGCTGTCTTCAATCTTCCCCATTAAGTTCCGACTTTCAAATAGTTTCCTCCATCACGAGTTGGTGAGAGGTTTCCATTTAAATTCATATCACTGGAAGAAGCCTCATAAATATATGGAAATAAATACTTCCCTTTCCTTTCAAATGGATGCGGAGATTTTAATCAACTTTCTTGCGGCGCGTTAATAACCCAGCGATAGATGTTTAAAATCTCTGATTTTAACTCAGGATGGTTTAAAGTAGTGGATGCGCGATCTTTAAAATTCTATAAAATATAATAAAGATTAAAATAGAAAAGTGTTATTCCATGAAATTCAAAACTAGAGAATTGGTTCAGTGTGGAGACACCTCAGCACATCTTTCACATCGAACAATTTTACAAACATCAAAAGACATTCAGCCACTCTGATTACTCTCTGTGTCTTAAATTTCTCGTCGAGTGTGAAATGTCCTCAAACACATTGTTAGGTGACAAACCCCTGTCTCTATCATACTTTACTGACCCCTGTCTCTATCATACTTTGGTAGTTGAAACCTCCCCTGAATAGCTCTTTTCTATCGACATCAATTAAAAAAACTTATATTTACGATATTTCTCCTGCTAGAGATTAGAACCACTTCAGGACACCGCCACTCAGAACACGTCGAACACTTTATAGGCTTCCCTGTCAACTTCCCAGAAGGAGAAACACCATTTACAGGCGTTTTGGTCGTGTTCAAAATTGTTCACATTATTTTTGAAATTAATTGTATAAATATAATTAATAACAGCACAATATTTTGTCAAATTTGTATCTTCAAACAGGTACGTGTATTAATGGAATTATAAAATATCGAAAATGGTTCAGTCTGGATTCCTTTCCAGGCGTCAACGTTGTCTGCCCATTTTTAATCAAGATTTTAATAGCTGCCCTTGTAAGGTATGTCGCGGAAGTAAAATACATTGGTAAAATATGATGAAATAAATTCTCCTCAACTACACAAACAAGTAGTACAAACTATGAACAAAATACTCACTCACTCTACGCCAATGATGGCTGGCTACAAGACACCACATTCACACATTACACTCCAAACATGGCTTGCTACAAGACACACCACATTCACACATTACACTCCAAACATGGCTTGCTACAAGACACCACATTTACACATTACACTCCAAACATGGCTGGCTACAAGACACACTACATTTACACATTACACTCCAAACATGGCTGGCTACAAGACACACCACATTTACACATTACACTCCAAACATGGCTTGCTACAAGACACACTACATTTACACATTACACTCCAAACATGGCTGGCTACAAGACACACCACATTTACACATTACACTTCAAACATGGCTGGCTACAAGACACACTACATTTACACATTACACTCCAAACATGGCTGGCTACAAGACACACCACATTTACACATTACACTCCAAACATGGCTGGCTACAAGACACACCACATTTACACATTACACTCCAAACATGGCTGGCTACAAGACACACCACATTTACACATTACATTCCAAACATGGCTGGCTACAAAACACACCACATTTACACATTACACTCCAAACATGGCTGGCTACAAGACACACTACATTTACACATTACACTCCAAACATGGCTAGCTACAAGACAAACCACATATACCCATTACACTCCAAACATGGCTGGGTACAATACACACTACATTTACACATCACACTCCAAACATGGCTGGCTACAAGACACACTACATTTACACATTACACTCCAAACATGGCTGGCTACAAGACACACCACATTTACACATTACACTCCAAACATGGCTGGCTACAAGACACACCACATTTACACATTACACTCCAAACATGGCTGGCTACAAGACACACTACATTTACACATTACACTCCAAACATGGCTGGCTACAAGACACACTACATTTACACATTACACTCCAAACATGGCTGGCTACAATACACACTACATTTACACATCACACTCCAAACATGGCTGGCTACAAGACACACTACATTTACACATTACACTCCAAATATGGCTGGCTACAAGACACACTACATTTACACATTCCATTCCAAACATGGCTGGCTACAAGACAAACCACATTTACACATTACACTCCAAACATGACTGGCTACAAGACACACTACATTTACACATTACACTCCAAACATGGCTGGCTACAAGACACACCACATTTACACATTACACTCCAAACATGGCTTGCTACAAAACACCACATTCACACATTACACTCCAAACATGGCTGGCTACAAGACACACCACATTTACACATTACACTCCAAACATGGCTGGCTACAAGACACACCACATTTACACATTACACTCCAAACATGGCTGACTACAAGACACACCACATTTACACATTACACTCCAAACATGGCTGGCTACAAGACACACTACATTTACACATTACACTTCAAACATGGCTAGCTACAAGACAAACCACATATACCCATTACACTCCAAACATGGCTGGGTACAATACACACTACATTTACACATCACACTCCAAACATGGCTGGCTACAAGACACACTACATTTACACATTACACTCCAAACATGGCTGGCTACAAGACACACTACATTTACACATTCCATTCCAAACATGGCTGGCTACAAGACACACTACATTTACACATTACACTCCAAACATGGCTGGCTACAAGACACACTACATTTACACATTACACTCCAAACATGGCTGGCTACAAGACACCACATTTACACATTACACTCCAAACATGGCTGGCTACAAGACACACCACATTTACACATTACACTCCAAACATGGCTGGCTACAAGACACACCACATTTACACATTACACTCCAAACATGGCTGGCTACAAGACACACTACATTTACACATTACACTCCAAACATGGCTGGCTACAAGACACACTACATTTACACATTACACTCCAAACATGGCTGGCTACAAGACACACTACATTTACACATTACACTCCAAACATGGCTGGCTACAAGACACCACATTCACACATTACACTCCAAACATGGCTTGCTACAAAACACACCACATTCACACATTACACTCCAAACATGGCTTGCTACAAGACACACCACATTTACACATTACACTCCAAACATGGCTGGCTACAAGACACACCACATTTACACATTACACTCCAAACATGACTGGCTACAAGACACACCACATTTACACATTACACTCCAAACATGGCTGGCTACAAAACACACCACATTTACACATTCCACTCCAAACATGGCTGGCTACAAGACACACCACATTTACACATTACACTCCAAACATGGCTGGCTACAAAACACACCACATTTACACATTCCACTCCAAACATGGCTGGCTACAAGACACACTACATTTACACATTACACTCCAAACATGGCTGGCTACAAGACACACCACATTTACACATTACACTCCAAACATGACTGGCTACAAGACACACTACATTTACACATTACACTCCAAACATGGCTGGCTACAAGACACACTACATTTACACATTACACTCCAAACATGGCTTGCTACAAGACACACCACATTTACACATTACACTCCAAACATGGCTGGCTACAAGACACACTACATTTACACATTACACTCCAAACATGGCTTGCTACAAGACACACCACATTCACACATTACACTCCAAACATGGCTTGTTACAAGACACACCACATTCACACATTACACTCCAAACATGGCTGGCTACAAGACACACCACATTTACACATTACACTCCAAACATGGCTGGCTACAAGACACTCCACATTTACACATTACACTCCAAACATGACTTGCTACAAGACACACCACATTTACACATTACACTCCAAACATGGCTGGCTACAAGACACACCACATTCACACATTACACTCCAAACATGGCTGGCTACAAGACACACCACATTCACACATTACACTCCAAACATGGCTTGCTACAAGACACACTACATTTACACATTACACTCCAAACATGGCTGGCTACAAGACACACTACATTTATACATTACACTCCAAACATGGCTTGCTACAAGACACACCACATTTACACATTACACTCCAAACATGGCTGGCTACAAGACACACCACATTTACACATTACACTCCAAACATGGCTTGCTACAAGACACACCACATTCACACATTACACTCCAAACATGGCTGGCTACAAGACACACCACATTCACACATTACACTCCAAACATGGCTTGCTACAAGACACACTACATTTACACATTACACTCCAAACATGGCTGGCTACAAGACACACTACATTTATACATTACACTCCAAACATGGCTTGCTACAAGACACACCACATTTACACATTACACTCCAAACATGGCTGGCTACAAGACACACCACATTTACACATTACACTCCAAACATGACTTGCTACAAGACACACCACATTCACACATTACACTCCAAACATGGCTTGCTACAAGACACACCACATTCACACATTACACTCCAAACATGGCTTGCTACAAGACACCACATTCACACATTACACTCCAAACATGGCTGGCTACAAGACACCACATTTACACATTACACTCCAAACATGGCTGGCTACAAGACACACCACATTTACACATTACACTCCAAACATGGCTGGCTACAAGACACACCACATTTACACATTACACTCCAAACATGGCTGGCTACAAGACACACCACATTTACACATTACACTCCAAACATGGCTGGCTACAAGACACACCACATTTACACATTACACTCCAAACATGGCTGGCTACAAGACACACCACATTTACACATTACACTCCAAACATGGCTGGCTACAAGACACACCACATTTACACATTACACTCCAAACATGGCTGGCTACAAGACACCACATTTACACATTACACTCCAAACATGGCTGGCTACAAGACACACTACATTTACACATTACACTCCAAACATGGCTGGCTACAAGACACCACATTTACACATTACACTCCAAACATGGCTGGCTACAAGACACACCACATTTACACATTACACTCCAAACATGGCTGGCTACAAGACACACCACATTTACACATTACACTCCAAACATGGCTGGCTACAAGACACACCACATTTACACATTACACTCCAAACATGGCTGGCTACAAGACACACCACATTTACACATTACACTTCAAACATGACTGGCTACAAAACACACCACATTTACACATTCCAATCCAAACATGGCTGGCTACAAGACACACTACATTTACACATTCCAATCCAAACATGGCTGGCTATAAAACACACCACATTTACACATTACAATCCAAACATGGCTGGCTACAAGACACACCACATTTACACATTACACTCCAAACATGGCTGGCCACAAAAATGTTGGACGACAAAGATGATCTCTTTGGACAGCTCACTTTTTCCGAAGGGGATGGAACTCTAGAAGAGAAAAAATGGCACAAGAGGTTTACGTTTTAAATTTGAGTTTAGTGTTTTAAACCAAGTCCTACACTGCTTTATATAACAAGTGGAAGAATGTGAAGCGAATTAATAGATACTTGTATAGATAATTTGATAATGGAAAATAAACAAAGGAGTTTAGATAATTTCTCTTTCAGAAACTAGTCTCTCTCGTGGGCAATCCACGTCTATTGCTGGCCAAGACCAAATGACGCCAGCTCCGGTGATTGGATTAGGTGGGCCGAGCCCGGGGCAAGAGGAGGGAATTAACATTGGAACGTCCACCAGGCGCAATCTTTCTCTCAAGTTATAAAACATCTACAAATATATATATTGGGTTGAATATAGAAAGGCGAATATTATATTAAGATAAAATTCGATATACAAAAAAAAAAAAAAATACAAAATTCCGCACAGATCTTTGTATGCGGTTCCCAAAATGGACTAAAGGTTTTTCTTTGGAAAATATTTGTGAATCGCCTTGTATTTTCTGACCCACAAACACCCCTAGTCCCACACAGAAACAAGCATCAACATCTCTCATTTACCTTGTGACAATCCTAGCTTCCAACATTTAGCTGTGGCCGCCTGTGCAGCACCGATGGCCGCCAAGACCCTCCAGCTGCTCGGCCTGTTCGCCTGCGTCATCCTCGTCCTGGGGACCGTGGCGTCGGCCGCCCCGGCCATGTACCCGGACTACGACAGTGAGTCGTGTGTGTGCTACATGTACTGTACACGTGTGTGTGTGCTACATGTACTGTACACGTGTGTGTGTGCTACATGTACTGTACACGTGTGTGTGTGCTACATGTACTGTACACGTGTGTGTGTGCTACATGTACTGTACACGTGTGTGTGTGCTACATGTACTGTACACGTGTGTGTGTGTTACATGTACTGTACACGTGTGTGTGCTACATGTACTGTACACGTGTGTGTGTGCTACATGTACTGTACACGTGTGTGTGTGCTACATGTACTGTACACGTGTGTGTGTGCTACATGTACTGTACACGTGTGTGTGTGCTACATGTACTGTACACGTGTGTGTGTGCTACATGTACTGTACACGTGTGTGTGTGCTACATGTACTGTACACGTGTGTGTGTGCTACATGTACTGTACACGTGTGTGTGTGCTACATGTACTGTACACGTGTGTGTGTGCTACATGTACTGTACACGTGTGTGTGTGCTACATGTACTGTACACGTGTGTGTGCTACATGTACTGTACACGTGTGTGTGTGACAATTGACAATTAAACAATATTTATTGTCATCTTAGACAATATTACATCTCACATGAGAGAGAGAGGAAGAGAAGAAAGTAGAAAATTAAATATATACATAAATGAAACAAATTTACAAGAGGGACAAAGGTAGGAGTCCGCGGCGCTGGAGTGTCCTGGACCAGGCGATGAGCGGGTCCTCCACCGCTTCTCCGAGCCCAACCTGGACAAAGCAGCGATAGATTCGCAACTTTGCCGAGGCCAGGATGGAAAGGGCGTCGTCCTCAAGGCCGGACCCGCCGAAGATCCAAGCCTGCAGGTCAGGGGGCCGCCCTATGATGTTGAAGGCCTCTCTAATTAGAGGCCTGATGGAGGGACAGCACCAGTAACGGTGGCTGAGGGAGCGGTCGATGGACCCGCAGGCAGGACAGGAGGGGCCGACCGAGGCAGGATGGGCCGGATGGGGGAGGGCGTGGAGGGCCAACTTGAGGGCCGCGTCAGCCTCGTGGCCCGAGTAGGCGCAACGCCGCAGTGAGGCCCAGTCGATCCTGGATGGTGGATTGATGGTGGGCGTCCATCTCGCCAGGAATCTGGAGATGGGCGTGGCGGCGAGGCGCGGGCGATCCAGGGCCCGTCGGGCTGAGCGGGTCGTGAGGCCGTTGAGGAACGGCGTAGCCGTCCCCCGCAGCACCACGGCCGCAGCTAAGGAGCTAGATGAGGGCGTAGACTCCGCCCCGAAGCCCACGGCGTTCTCGGAGGTCAGCCTCCGGCAGAAGGCGCCCAGGGTCGCGGCGTCAGCCAGGGCCGAGCGCGTTGGGCGGGTGATGAGATTTTCCTCCACGATGAGATCCCGGACTCGGGCTCCGCGCCAGCGGGCAGGGGCCAGGAGGTCGGGAGGGCGGAGGAACCGGCAGCCGCCGATGATGGGGAGGTCCAGCAGCTGAGCCGTGGGGAGCGCCCGGTGGTTGAGGCCCAGGATGTTGGAGGCCTCCTCCCATAGCTTCAGCAACCGGAGACGGCGGGGCTGGAGACGGGTGCCGTCCGGTGGAGGGTGGATCCAGGCTTCCCCGCTGTTGCCGCCGACCAGCCAGCTGAAGGCATTTCTGCCCCCGCGGAGCGCGACCTGCACCCCCTTGAGGCAGGCGAGCTGGAGCTGGGTCGCGAGGTCGAGGAGGCCGAGGCCTCCAATGGCAACTGGCCTCGCCATGACATCGGCGGGAAGCCACGCCGTGTGGTCCTGTCCCCAGACGAATCTCGCCAGTCGGGCCTGCAACTTGGCGATGGTCGGGGGTGATGGTAGGTAGCCATGCAGGTGGTGCTGGATGACAGAGCCCACCAGCGTGTTCGCCGCTCTTGCTCGTCCGACGAGGGAGAGGCCGCGGGTGAAGGGCGTCCATTTGCGGCATGCAGTCTCCAGGAGGGCCAGGAGATGCTGCTCCCGGTGGGCGACGGTGCTCCTGGGGGCGATGTCGAGCCCGAGGACCCTGATGGAGGTGGTCGACCAGGAGGCGCCGAGAGGGGAGTCGCCGCGGTTGCGCCAGGCGCCGCACCAGAGGCCAGCGCTCTTCCGGAGGTTCACGCCGATTCCGGAGGCCTGCCTGTAATCTTCGAAGACGGTCGCCACCCGCTCGAAGTCTCCGTCGCGATGGAATAGGAGGACGATGTCGTCGGCGTAGGCGATGACATTGCCCACGCCGAGGGTCAACTCCAGGCGACGTAGCAGCGGCCCCGTGGCGATGCTGAAGAGTGCGGCGCTTACGGCGCAACCCTGCCTGAGGCCGTTGAGAAGGGGGAAGGCTGTTGTATGAAAGCCTCCGACCCGGATGGTGGCGTCCGCCCCGGCGTAGAGGATGTTAATCCAGGCCACGAAGGCCGGCGGGAGGCGGAGGGATGTTAGCAGGGACTCCAGGAAGCCGCGGTCCAATGAGTCAAAGGCGGACTCTAGGTCGACGCCCATGACGGCCAGCGGCGAGCCCAGGGCGGTGGCCTCCTCGATGGCGTCGGTCACCATGGCGATGTTCCATGACGGGGATCTCCCGGGGACGGCGTAGGTCTGACATTCCGGCACAAGGGTCCGCAGGTGGGGCTTGAGGCGCCGGTGAAGGATGGCGGCCAGGACCCTGTAGTCGGCCGAGGGCAGCGCGACGGGCCTGTAGCCATCAAGGCCGCGACCTCCGCGGGCCTTGGGCACGAGGCAGATGGAGCTGCGCCGCGTCGACGGAGGCAGGGCACCGCGGAGCCGTGATGCCGCGAACACCCGGGCCAGAGCTTCCGCGAAGAAGTCCTCGCTGAAGGCGACGAGGAGCTCGCACGGCAAGCCATCCCAGCCGGGGGCCTTTCCGCGAGGGAGGTGTTCGATAGCGTTGGCGATCTCGCTGGGGTACTGTACACGTGTGTGTGTGCTACATGTACTGTACACGTGTGTGTGTGCTACATGTACTGTACACGTGTGTGTGTGCTACATGTACTGTACACGTGTGTGTGTGCTACATGTACTGTACACGTGTGTGTGTGCTACATGTACTGTACACGTGTGTGTGTGCTACATGTACTGTACACGTGTGTGTGTGTTACATGTACTGTACACGTGTGTGTGCTACATGTACTGTACACGTGTGTGTGTGCTACATGTACTGTACACGTGTGTGTGCTACATGTACTGTACACGTGTGTGTGTGCTACATGTACTGTACACGTGTGTGTGTGCTACATGTACTGTACACGTGTGTGTGTGCTACATGTACTGTACACGTGTGTGTGTGCTACATGTACTGTACACGTGTGTGTGTGCTACATGTACTGTACACGTGTGTGTGTGCTACATGTACTGTACACGTGTGTGTGTGCTACATGTACTGTACACGTGTGTGTGCTACATGTACTGTACACGTGTGTGTGTGCTACATGTACTGTACACGTGTGTGTGTGTTACATGTACTGTACACGTGTGTGTGCTACATGTACTGTACACGTGTGTGTGTGCTACATGTACTGTACACGTGTGTGTGTGCTACATGTACTGTACACGTGTGTGTGTGCTACATGTACTGTACACGTGTGTGTGTGCTACATGTACTGTACACGTGTGTGTGCTACATGTACTGTACACGTGTGTGTGTGCTACATGTACTGTACACGTGTGTGTGTGTTACATGTACTGTACACGTGTGTGTGCTACATGTACTGTACACGTGTGTGTGTGCTACATGTACTGTACACGTGTGTGTGCTACATGTACTGTACACGTGTGTGTGACAATTTTTTTTTTTTTGACAATTAAAAATTATTTATTGTCATCTTAGACAAACAACATATATAGTCACGACCGTCTTTCCACCGTCAATCAATTCCTCAATTCCTCATTATTATTATTATTATCAACATAACAAACCACTCAACCATGATCCATGCCCCAAATATCTGGGAGTAACCCTTGATAGATCTCTCACTTTTCGCCAACACCTTGAAAAAACGAGAGATAAATTAAAAACAAGGAATAATATCATGACTAGGTTGGCAGGCACCACGTGGGGCTGTAGTGCTGACACTCTACGCACGACTGCCCTCGCCTTAGTATACTCAGTTGCGGAGTACTGCGCCCCTGTGTGGGAAAGAAGCTCCCATACAGACAGCATAGATGCTCAACTTAACCAAACTATGAGATTAATAACGGGAAACATGAGACCTACCCCTATAGACTGGCTCCCATATCTCTCTAACATAGCACCTCCTGACCTCAGAAGAAAGAAATCTACCTCCAACCTTCTCAGTAAAATTAAAGCTAACACTAAGCTTCCAATCAACACTGTTCTCGAAATTCCTCCCCCAACTCGACTAATATCAAGGAATCCTGCATGGGTGGCCGATGAAAATGTAGATCTTAAAGAAGAGTGGAGAAACCGATGGAGCAATCTTGCCATCGCCAACAAAGACCTGGTGGAGGACCCTAACACCAAACCTCCCGGCTACAACCTACCTAGGAGGACCTGGTCAACCCTCAATAGAATCAGGACCTCTACTGGTAGATGCAACTACCTACTAAATAAGTGGAACATGAGTCCAGACCAGAACTGCGACTGTGGACAAATACAAACAATGCACCATATCCTAAGGGACTGTCCTCGAAGATTCTTCCAGGGAACACTTGGGGATATCCACCGGTGCACAGAGGAGGCCCTGGAGTGGATTCGTCACCTTGACATTCCACTCTAGAGAAACTTGCCAACATTGTTGTATTGTGCTGTAAAAAACAATATCATACGCAATATATATATATATTATCAACATATATATAGTCACGACCGTCTTTCCACCGTCAATCAATTCCTCATGTCACGGATGCGCGCGCATCATCATTATGATCATTATCATTATCTAATGATAATAATAATAATAATTATTATTATATTATTATTATTATAATTATCAACATATATAGTCACGACCGTCTTTCCTCCTCAATCAATTCCTCAATTCCTCATGTCACGGATGCGCGCGCATCATCATTATGATCATTATCATTATCTAATGATAATAATAATAATAATTATTAATATTATATTATTATTATTATTATTATCAACATATATAGTCACGACCGTCTTTCCACCGTCAACAATTCCTCAATTCCTCATGTCACGGATGCGCGCGCATCATCATTATGATCATTATCATTATCTAATGATAATAATAATAATAATAATTATTATTATTATATTATTATTATTATTATCAACATATATAGTCACGACCGTCTTTCCACCGTCAACAATTCCTCAATTCCTCATGTCACGGATGCGCGCGCATCATCATTGTGATCATTATCATTATCTAATGATAATAATAACAATAATTATTATTATATTATTATTATTATTATATTACTATATATAGTCACGACCGTCTTTCCTCCTCAATTCCTCATGTCACGGATGCGCGCGCATTATTATTATTATTATCTCTATATATATTCACGACGGTCTTTCCTCAATTCCTCATCGGCCGCTGTCACGGATGCGCGCGCACAAGGAGGTCACGTGCTCGCCGGCAGCCAACGGGCGCGCGCCGCCGGCATTACGTTATAGATTATAAACACAAGGTAATAAGGCCAAATAAAAAAATAGTGTGTGATAAGGCACAATTTGGATTATCTACTTATATAATTGCCTTATTCTGTCTGTGTGAAGTTCACTGTGTGAAGTTCACGGATAGATTTTGGTCAGAATGGATAAATAAAAAAAGTGTCAAGGGATGGGATTCGAACCCACGACCTTCCGCTTACCGGGCAGATGCCATGACCACTAGGCTACCCTGGACATATTTTTCGGTTCACATTTTTATTTTTATATTTTCAAGACACACACAGTTTGGGGCGAGACGTTTCACAAGAGAGACCTTCACGGCGCCAATTTATAATTGTAGTATTTTAATTAAAACATTTTAAAAATATATACGCACTCGGGTAAAACCCGGGCGTTGCCCGGGCCATTCGTCTAGTATTACATATCAAAGAGAGAGAGAGAGAAAAGAAGAAAATATATACATAAAGAAAAATATATACATATACCAGGTCTATTAGTATGAAATGCGAAAATAGCTGCCAGAGGGCGCTGTACAACTTTATTTGAGCCGACGGTGGCGCTGTTGAAGGCGTTTTGTTTTTTGACTCACGTGGCATCAGCACGCGTGCAGTTTTAGAAAAATTCAAATCGTGGAAAATTTCTGGAGTCCGTGGAAAATGGCGATTTCCGAGCCAAAAAGTGTCCATTTGCGGGAAGTTTTGTTGTTCGCCTTCAACTGGAAGAAAAGTGCCAATGAAGCCCACCGAATGCTCGAGGAAGTTTACGGCGACTACGCTCTGTGCAAATCGCAGTGTTCCAGGTGGTTTAAAAAATTCCAAAGTGGCGATTTCGAACTTGATAATGAACCACGTGGAAAACCGCCCCAAAAGTTCGAGGACGCTGAACTGCAAGCTTTGTTGGATGAGGACAGTACCCAAACGCAGGAGAAACTCTCGAAACAACTCCAGGTGTCTCAAGGTGCTGTTTCCCTATGTTTAAACAGCCTCGGAATGACCCAAAATCTTTCCTGATGGGTCCCCCATGAGTTGAGCGAAAGGCAGCAAGAACGGCGTCTGGTAACCTGCGAAGGGCTGCTCGCCAGGCATAAAAAGAAGTCATTTATGCACCGAATCGTAAATTCTGATGAGATATGGATCCACTTCAGCAATCCTACGCGCCAAAAGTTGTGGGGCCTGTCCGGCCAATTTCCAAAACAGACGCCTAAGCCCAATCGCTTCGGAAAAAAAGGCAATGCTTTGCATATGGTGGGACCAGACCGGCGTAGTATATTTCGGGCTCCTGAAACCTGGCGAAACGGTCAATACTAGTCGCTACGAACAACAAATGCACAGTTTGAGTGAGGCGTTGAATGAAAAAAGACCGGAATGGCGTGAAAAGCACAACAACCTGATACTGCAGCATGACAACGCTCCAGCCCACAATGCTACGGTGGTCAAAAACACCATAAAAGACTTGGGCTGGGAACTCTTATCCCACCCGCTGTACTCACCAGACTTAGCGCCGTCGGACTACCACCTTTTCACATCTTTAGGACACGCCCTAAAAAAAAACAGGAATTTTCGAACTCAGACATACTCCGAAAATGGCTTGTTGATTGGTTCGACTCAAAAGGAATAGAATTTTTCAGACAAGGAATTCGAAAATTGCCTGAAAGGTGGTCCGAATGTATAGCTAATCAGGGCAATTACTTTGAATAAAAAATCTTTTGTTGTATGGAATTAGTGAACTTTTGAATTCACTGAAAATTTTCGCGTTTCATACTAATAGACCTGGTATAATACAAATTTACAAGAGGGACAAAGGTAGGAGACCTCGGCGCTGGAGGGTCCTGGACCAGGCGATGAGCGGGTCCTCCACCGCTTCTCCGAGCCCAACCTGGACAAAGTAGCGATAAATTCGCAACTTTGCCGACGCCAGGATGGAAAGGGCGTCGTCCTCAAGGCCGGGTCCGCCGAAGATACAAGCCTGCAGGTCAGGGGGCAGCCCTATGATGTTGAAGGCCTCTCTAATGAGAGGCCTGATGGAGGGACAGCACCAGTAACGGTGGCTGAGGGAGCGGTCGATGGACCCGCAGGCAGGACAGAAGGGGCCGATCGAGGCAGGATGGGCCGGATGGGGAAGGGCGTGGAGGGCTAACTTGAGGGCCGCGTCGGCCTCGTGGCCCAAGTAGGCGCAGCGCCGCAGCGAGGCCCAGTCGATCCTGGATGGTGGATTGATGGTGGGCGTCCATCTCGCCAGGAATCTGGAGATGGGCGTGGCGGCGAGGCGCGGACGATCCAGGGCCCGTCGGGCTGAGCGGGTCGTGAGGCCGTTGAGGAACGGCGTAGCCGTCCCTCGCAGCACCACGGCCGCAGCTAAGGAGCTAGATGAGGGCGTAGACTCCGCCCCGAAGCCCACGGCGTTCTCGGAGGTCAGCCTCCGGCAGAAGGCGCCCAGGGCCGCGGCGTCAGCCAGGACTGAGCGCGTTGGGCGGGCGATGAGATGTTCCTCCGCGATGAGGTCCCGGACTCGGGCTCCGCGCCAGCGGGCAGGGGCCAGGAGGTCGGGAGGGCGGAGGAACCGGCAGCCGCCGATGATGGGGAGGTCCAGCAGCTGAGCCGTGGGGAGCGCCCGGTGGTTGAGGCCCAGGATGTTGGAGGCCTCCTCCCAGAGCTTCAGCAGCCGGAGACGGCGGGGCTGGAGACGGGTGCCGTCCGGTGGAGGGTGGATCCAGGCCTCACCGCTTTTTAACAGCCAGCTGAAGGCATTTCTGCCCCCGCGGAGCGCGACCTGCACCCCCTTGAGGCAGGCGAGCTGGAGCTGGGTCGCGAGGTCGAGAAGGCCGAGGCCTCCGATGGAAACTGGCCTCGCCATGACATCGGCGGGAAGCCACGCCGTGTGGTTCTGTCCCCAGACGAATCTCGCCAGTCGGGCCTGCAGCTTGGCGATGGTCGGGGGTGATGGTATATAGCCATGCAGGTGGTGCTGGATGACAGAGCCCACCAGCGTGTTCGCCGCTCTTGCTCGCCCGACGAGGGAGAGGCCGCGGGTGAAGGGCGTCCATCTGCGGCAGGCAGTCTCCAGGAGGGCCAGGAGATGCTGCTCCCGGTGGGCGACGGTGCTCCTGGGGGCGATGTCGAGCCCGAGGACCCTGATGGAGGTGGTCGACCAGGAGGCGCCGAGAGGGGAGTCGCCGCGGTTGCGCCAGGCGCCGCACCAGAGGGCAGCGCTCTTCCGGAGGTTTACGCCAACTCCGGAGGCCTGCTTATATTCTTCGAAGACGGTCGCCATCCGCTCGAAGTCCTCGTCGCGATGTAAAAGGAGGACGATGTCGTCGGCGTAGGCGATGACGTTGCCTACGCCGAGGGTCAACTCCAGGCGACGTAGCAGCGGCCCCGTGGCGATGCTAAAAAGTGCGGCGCTCACTGCGCAACCCTGTCTTAGGCCGTTGAGGAGGGGGGAAGGCGGTGGTGTAGAAGCCTCCGGCCCGGATGGTGGCGTCCGCCCCGGCGTAGAGGATGTTAATCCAGGCCCTGAAGGCCGGCGGGAGGCGGAGGGCGTTAGCAGGGACTCCAGGAAGCCGCGGTCTAATGAGTCAAAGGCGGACTCCAGGTCTACGCCCATGACGGCCAGCGGCGAGCCCAGGGCGGTGGCTTCCTCGACGGCGTCCGTCACCATGGCGATGTTCCAAGACGGGGACCTCCCGGGGACGGCGTAGGTCTGGCATTCCGGCACAAGGGTCCGCAGGTGGGGCTTGAGGCGCCGGTGAAGGATGGCGGCCAGGACCCTGTAGTCGGCCGAGGGCAGCGCGACGGGCCTGTAGCCATCAAGGCCGCAACCTCCGCGGGCCTTGGGCACGAGGCAGATGGAGCTGCGCCGCGTCGACGGAGGCAGGGCTACGCGGAGCCGTGATGCCGCGAACACCCAGGCCAGAGCTTCCGCGAAGAAGTCCTCGCATGGCAAGCCGTCCCAGCCGGGGGCCTTACCGCGAGGGAGGTGTTCGATGGCGTTGGCGATCTCGGTGGGGCTGATGTCCGGCCGGTGGAGAGGGTCCTCCTCGCTCAGCTCGCGGGTGGTGGTGAGCGCGCTGCTGGCGATGAAGGCGGCTCCGGCAGCTGGATCGCTGGTGGGACGGGCGAAGCGGGGCTGGAAGGTCGCATACGCCCTCCGCCGAAGCTCGGGGCCCTCGATGATGTTATCCTGCTCGTCCCTGATGACGCTGACCGGGCGTCGGAGGCGGATGGCGCGTGCCAGGTCCGGCAGCGACGGGTAGTCGGCCCGGATGGAGGAGGCCTCGAGCTGCGCCGCGATATAGCGCCTTGCCCTGTGGATGTAGCTGTCGCTGGCAGCGTGGCGTGGGTCGTGCAGGGATCTGGCCTCGGCCAGCAGCCCCGCCTTGATGGTGGTCCATCTGTCCCATAGGATCCCGTCATCGTCTTGGTGCGCCGTTTCTTCCTCCAGCTCCCGGATGTAGCCAGCCAGATGTTCGAGAGCAAGGCCCGAGCGGAGCATCGCGGCCAAGCGAGGCTGGGTGGGGGAGGAGACGGCGGTTGGCGGGCCCACCTGGAGCAGCACGAGGCGGTGGTCCGAGAGGTGGTAGTGGCTGGTCGCGTAGATGGACACGCGATCCAGGACTCCAGCAGGGACGAGGATCCGGTCCAGGCGGCTGGATTCTACTTAGTCGCCGTGCCTGGCGACTCTGGTGGGCAGGTGGGCGGCGTCGAACTGGGTGGCCACGTCGACCAGCGCGGCCAGGTCCAGTAGAGCGGCGAGGGCATCCGACGATGATTATGCTGATGAGGGGTCCCGATCCCTGATGTTAAAGTCGCCGAAGATCCAGCAGGCCCCCTCCTCCTGTGCCGCCGTCGCCGCGAGGAGCTCCAGTTGTTGGTTCCTCACGCGGGGTTCATGCGCCAGATGAACGGTGATGGCCGTCATCTCCTGGACATCTATGGTTGCCAAGGCGATGTGGCCCGGCCACAGGATGCGCTGTTGTAGCACGGCTACGCCTGGCCCGAAGACGCAGGCGAGTCCGGATCCCGGGATGGCAACGGGATGGGCTAGGACAACAGCGTTGTAGCCGAGGCAGAGGTCTTGGCGGCTATCCAGATGAAATGCGTTTGTCTCCTGGACAAACGCGATGTCCACTCGATGTTGTTTGAGGAGATGACACAGGACAAGGCTCCTCCCCCAAGTGGCGAGCCCTCGCGCGTATGTGTGATACATGTATGTGTGTGGTACATGTGCGTGTGTTAAATGTACGTGTGGTCATTTTAAGAATATGTAGAGTTGAATCTGGAAAAACTTATAGGCAAATTTTCAGGCTTTTATCTCGAATATCCTTGGAGTTATTAACAAATTATCAACAAATTTTCCCTATTTCACTCGCAACCAGTGCCTCACTGCGGTAACTTCGAGAAGTAAAAAAACACGTGGAGCCCTCACACGGCGCGACGGGATTGGATAGTGACCTCGAGTGACGTAATGACAGCGTAGGGGCAAGAAATCACTTGCTACCATTTTATGTATTTATCATTTTTTTAAAAAATATATTCATATAAAAAAATCAAAATAATACAAATTTCAAATATCGTTGTAAAAATTTACATTTTTATTTTATATTTTAAAAACACACAAAGTTTGGAGCGGGACGTTTCACAAGAATGATATCCACGGCGCCAATTTATAATTGTAACGAATAGTATTTGAATAAAAGCATTTAATCGAGTAAAACTCGGGCGTTGCCCGGGTCATTCGGCTAGTAGACTAAACTAGGCGTCGGCCCGAGCACAGCTATCTTGCTGAACGTTCAAAAGAAGGCACACACACATAACTTTTGGGTCTCTTCGGTGGAGGTTTTCTTTCTTTGTTCAGATAAACATTATTCGAAGAACCTTCCATCTCAAATTGATATTTGTAGAAACTGAGAACACCTCTCAGGTCACGTAACTTCCCTATCATTTTCTGACCACGTGACCTCGAGGGTAATTATCCCAACCGGCCTAATTACGACAAATAATTAAAAACAATTTCTGAGAACCTTAATTAGACGTGTAATTGTGAATATTTATCAGATATAACTTTCTTGATAGCGTATTTAATTCCAATAATGGTGCCGCTTAATGAGGGCAATTCTGGAATTATAAAACATTGTAAATATCAGAGAGGGATTTGAAAACCACGTGATTTTATAAATACGTTTCGAATTCTCGCCGCTTTTTGATAATCGTTTCTCTCATTCCAACAATTTACAAATCCCACTTGTGTAAAGTTTCGCAAAAGAGAAATTTTCGTAAAAAACTTTCGTAAGAAATCAACAGAAAATACAACTTTTATTTTTACCAAAAACAAAATGGTATTTTATATTAAATCTTTGAAGTGAGCTTTTGAAGAACTTCAAAGGAATAGTGCCAGGGGCGAGAACGGCAGCTCCTGGGACTCGGGAATTGTTTGGCCTCCCCCCGAACTAAGTTTTAATAACGCCTAGGTCTCATGGAACCCGGGTGAGACAAATATTTTGTCACGCCGTTTATTCAGTAGACTGCCAAAGAAGAATAAATAATTATTTTCTGATTATACACAGTGCCACCAGACAGTACTTCATAATGGCTCACAGCTCTAGATAACTCCGCACAGTTCTAGATTATCCCAAAGTGTCTTAAATAATTCAACACGGTTCTAGATAATCCCACACAGTCCTAAATAGTCCCACACAGTCCTAGATAACCCCACACAGTCCTAGATAATCCCACACAGTCCTAGATAATCCCACACAGTCCTAGATACTCCCACACAGTCCTAGATAATCTCACACAGTCCTAGATAATCCCACACAGTCCTAGATAATCCCACACAGTCCTAGATAATCCCACACAGTCCTAGATAATCCCACACAGTCCTAGATACTCCCACACAGTCCTAGATAATCCCACACAGTCCTAGATAATCCCACACAGTCCTAGATAATCTCACACAGTCCTAGATAATCCCACACAGTCCTAGATACTCCCACACAGTCCTAGATAATCTCACACAGTCCTAGATAATCCCACACAGTCCTAGATAATCCCACACAGTCCTAGATACTCCCACACAGTCCTAGATAACCCCACACAGTCCTAGATAATCCCACACAGTCCTAGATAATCCCACACGGTCCTAGATAACCCCACACAGTCCTAGATAATCCCACACGGTCCTAGATAATCCCACACAGTCCTAGATAATCCCACACAGTCCTAGATAATCCCACACAGTCCTAGATAATCCCACACAGTCCTAGATACTCCCACACAGTCCTAGATAATCCCACACAGTCCTAGATACTCCCACACAGTCCTAGATAATCTCACACAGTCCTAGATAATCCCACACAGTCCTAGATAATCCCACACAGTCCTAGATACTCCCACACAGTCCTAGATAATCTCACACAGTCCTAGATAATCCCACACAGTCCTAGATCATCCCACACAGTCCTAGATAATCTCACACAGTCCTAGATAATCCCACACAGTCCTAGATAATCTCACACAGTCCTAGATAATCCCACACAGTCCTAGATAATCTCACACAGTCCTAGATAATCCCACACAGTCCTAGATAATCCCACACAGTCCTAGATAATCCCACACAGTCCTAGATACTCCCACACAGTCCTAGATAATCTCACACAGTCCTAGATAATCCCACACAGTCCTAGATAATCTCACACAGTCCTAGATAATCTCACACAGTCCTAGATAATCTCACACAGTCCTAGATAATCCCACACAGTCCTAGATAATCCCACACAGTCCTAGATACTCCCACACAGTCCTAGATAATCCCACACAGTCCTAGATAATCTCACACAGTCCTAGATACTCCCACACAGTCCTAGATACTCCCACACAGTCCTAGATAATCCCACACAGTCCTAGATAATCCCACACAGTCCTAGATAATCCCACACAGTCCTAGATACTCCCACACAGTCCTAGATACTCCCACACAGTCCTAGATAATCCCACACAGTCCTAGATACTCCCACACAGTCCTAGATAATCCCACACAGTCCTAGATAATCTCACACAGTCCTAGATAATCCCACACAGTCCTAGATAATCCCACACAGTCCTAGATAATCCCACACAGTCCTAGATACTCCCACACAGTCCTAGATAATCTCACACAGTCCTAGATACTCCCACACAGTCCTAGATAATCTCACACAGTCCTAGATAATCTCACACAGTCCTAGATAATCTCACACAGTCCTAGATAATCCCACACAGTCCTAGATAATCCCACACAGTCCTAGATACTCCCACACAGTCCTAGATAATCCCACACAGTCCTAGATACTCCCACACAGTCCTAGATAATCCCACACAGTCCTAGATAATCCCACACAGTCCTAGATAATCCCACACAGTCCTAGATAATCCCACACAGTCCTAGATAATCCCACACAGTCCTAGATAATCCCACACAGTCCTAGATAATCCCACACAGTCCTAGATAATCCCACACAGTCCTAGATAATCCCACACAGTCCTAGATACTCCCACACAGTCCTAGATAATCCCACACAGTCCTAGATACTCCCACACAGTCCTAGATAATCCCACACAGTCCTAGATAATCCCACACAGTCCTAGATAATCCCACACAGTCCTAGATAATCCCACACAGTCCTAGATAATCCCACACAGTCCTAGATAATCCCACACAGTCCTAGATAATCCCACACAGTCCTAGATAATCCCACACAGTCCTAGATAATCCCACACAGTCCTAAATAGTCCCAAAGAGTTCCAGATATATTCACCCCACCGAAGTCCAATGTAAGATTAAACGACGTTGTGGCGACAGAAGGCAGTCCCCAACAGCTCCATCAACCCTGCGGTCGAAGTCTTTTTAAGGCCGAGTTGGACCGGCCGAGCATCAATGGAATAAAACAATTTATTTCACAGACGCGGGATAAAATACTTCTTCGGGAGGTAGCTCATCTTATGATTCGGGATATAGACAAATTGTGACAACTATAATTGATGGCACTTTTCATATCATTGGGATCGAACTGTCGTAGCCACAGAATAGAAACTTCAGACATGAATTATAAGGGAGAACTGTTGGGGAAATAAATAATCCAACCGGGAATTCCGTGCCGAGGCGGAGAAACAATCTCGAGTTGATTCTCCGAGAATTTGGCCAAGAGCAAAGTTTCCCCAAAGTTCCGACCTGCCTAATGAAAATTAATGTTTTCCCCCAGAAATATTTCCCGGGATCTAATCTTTCTTTGGAGGTATGTTTTATTTGACACATTTTTTGATAAATGGAAACGATGAAGAAATCTCTGAAGTTTCTTTCAGAGAAGCACCGCAGAATGTCACACTTTGTTCAATTCAAACATGATGACATTTACCTTCTGCTCTTTGTTCCTTACCCTCTCAGAGTGACGGCGCTCTGTCTCAATTCTTCCCTGTGCTGTCCTTCCCTGATGCCTAAGAACACTAAATTTGTGCGAGTCCAGAGATAAATTTGTATCTAAAATTCGCATATTTCGAAATTTTGTATATCAATAGGGAAATAAAAAGTGAGAAATAGAAAAATAAATTAATTTTAAAATACAAGTTTAAAATACTTGTATTCGATTATTCATCGAAATAACATCCTTTTTTATTTGAATTACATTTTTATTTTCATTCGATAAACTTAGAACTTGCCAAGATGAAAATGTGGCGAAAAAAATATATATACGGGGGTTTATAAGGTCCCCATAGCTCGGTCTAAACGAGAACGTGAACCTCGTCAATTGAAAGCCGCAGTGAAGTTACGGAAGCCCAATCAAGATAAAGGTCCACAGAAATGGACTCCCCATTACGCCATCGGAGCGGCAGCTACATTCCATCACGGTAATTGGCAGCTGGCAATTTGGCGGAACTTCCATCATCTCCGATACCATCGATCTCCGCCTTCTGTCAACTGACCACTTCTGTTGCAAATAAAAATCTTCCACTCGACAATGAAAACATTTGAGAACAACCGACATTTAAGGCCTTTATGGCGAGGAGCAAGCGCTGCGTGTTGTCTTGGAATGTCGTGAACTTCCTCTCGATGTTACATTGATTGGACAGAGGCATCCTAAAGGTTGGCCTCTACTTGCAACGTTTTTTCTTGGAGAAAGAACAAAATTAAATTTTGTCTTCTATAAATAAAAAAAAAGTTGGAAACTTTTTTCTCTGCGTTTGGAGGTTTACTCCGGTAAAAAAGAAAAAAGACGAAAAATTCATTAGAGTTTTTTTAATGGAGGAAAACTTTCATAAAGTAACTCGTTAATTATTCCTTCCAAGAGACTTTGAAGCGACACAAAGAATTGTTTAAAGAAGTTCCCTGCCTGTGTCACCACAGCTTTGTGTCCCGGCAAATATTGACAGTGTATTGAGGTGAAGGGAAAGTGCGTTGTTCAAAGCCCCGGGAGAGAGGTTTGTGTGTGCGGCTTCTATAGAGCATTGTTCCGAGGGGGTGCCACGTGACCTCCACACCACGTATGTAGTCCTACAAACATTTCATAAATATATTTCAATGATTATCATATTTACAAGAGCCTGTTGCACCCATTCAAGAATACACCTAAACTAAAGAAATAATCTTTGAATCGAAAAAAATATATATTTCATGGAATCGTTCCGGTCTTAAAGCACACGTACACTTGTATCTATTAGCTGAACAAGTGAAGGCGTCTTTTACTTTTGTTTCGTGTTTTTATTCACTTCTTAAGTGAACTAGATCGAATATTCACAAAAATTTTCACCGATTTCTTCCACGACTTTCAAACTTGGGTAATATTTGTACTTTCAGGACCCATAACCACGTTACGAAATTGAAATGCAAAATTCAGACTCCTCCACAGCAGCCACTGGCTCGTCCTTCATTTGATCGCCACCTACCGCAGGAGTCACCCGCACAGGAACTTCCCAATTCTATAAAATAAATAGACCAGACGACATTTTAATAACTTTTGTCCCCGATTGAAATCGCCGAATATGAAGATAAAATCAAGAAATACTCCGCCGTCCCAGAGCTTCGCCTTCTTCCTCCAAACAGAAAATCAATTGGCATTTACTTTCTCTGTGAAATTTAAAAGGTTTCAGACCATTAATCAAACCCAGAGAATTCGAGATTATTTACGCCTTCCATTTCAATATTTGCCCCTCCATCTTTTGTCTAGACTTTTAAAATAGAAGTTAATGTATATATAAATGCCTTTTTTAAACATAAAGATTCTAAATATTTAAATAAAACTAAAAAAATATTTTTTAGAAAGTAATTTTGAATTTTAATTACTCGTTTCTAGGATCGATATATTATGCACGATGTTTTACAAGCATGGAAGTTGAAGGGAATACGTTTCCTGAATTCTGAACGTGTAAGTCGAGCTGCAGGGACAAATGTTGTACTTAATTCTGCGGCGGCTAGCAACATAGAATGGTGTTGTAAGCCAGTGGTTGTCCCTAGATAGTCCGAGGTAGGATCATTGGGCCGCCGAGAACATGGCCGATGTTAATTACGCCAACAAAGGCCATTGTGGCCGACGCCATTGTTGGCAGCGGGGCTGGCGGGGGAGATAGCGTGTTCTTGGCATCCATTAACTGCCGATGTTACCATTTCCAAGTGTCATATATGATGGTTACATCGAAGTTGCACTGTTAGGTGCACTTAAGTGCAAATATATGAGTTCTCGCCGTACAGGGAATGAACATTGAATCATTTTCAAACTCAAGTATTCCAAAGCTCAATAAGTAATGTAGTCAAATTAAAAATTAAAAAAAAACTTTATATCATCAACGAGGAGAGACACTAAAGGATCTCGTCACGCGCAGTTTACGGCAAATCTATAACGTCCAGAGATTTCTACAATGGCCACTTATCCGCACCTCGCTTATACCAGAAGCCTTCTCAATGACTCAAATAAAATAAGGAACCCCCGAACACCAACCAGACCTGGAAGAACAATTTTCAATGAGAACTTAACGATTTCAACGTGCTGGCAACTTGGGCAAACTTAAAAGACAACCACTCCACGCTACTAGAGCAAAGCGACGGTTGAAAGGTAATAAAGATGAGGATTAAAATTTATAACTATTGCTAAGAGCTCCCTGCACGGAAGGCATTCCATCAACTGGACCATTCTTCACTCCGAGGTCCAATTACCTGAGAGTCCGGCGTCATCAATATCGGACGGACTCCAGTGGACAATCTTCTCTCTGCACCGTTAGAAGATTTCTTTGGGCATCACTTTCGGGTGGAGAATAGAAATGGGCTCAGTGGGAGAAATAATTTTTCAGCTGCCAAATATGTCCATTCGAACAAAATCCATCGCACCTACAACTTGAAACCCACTCAGCTTTCAACATAACATCACATTAAAGTGTAATGGGAAGTCTTTAAAGCTTCAAAAATTAAGAATACAATTATAAGGTAGAGACATTTCCTAATTAAAACGGATGTTGGGGTAACCCGCAACTTCCTGTAATAAAAGTGAAGTAGAAAATGGGAAAAAAGTTTTAAGGCCGCCATTATTCCTAATCAAATAAGAGTTGGCTGGCGGAAAAACGCTGTTCCAATATTGACGTCGCTGCAGCCGAGTAATTAAATCTTCTGCCGGCAGGTGGATGAAACTGACCTAATGGTTCACCACTGGGCCTAGCTTGGATTCTACATCGCTTCTCTAATGGAGAGTGGTGGGTCCTTTTGCCGCATTGTTCGGTGAATATAAACGGATTTTTGGATTATTTCAGACTTCTTGGTTGCTGAACTGATCCCCAATTCTGTGTCCGTGCGAGAATATCGTGCGTTTCTAACTTCACGTCTAACTGAGAAGAGCTGATTCCAATTTCGGAATAATACAAGTATTCCATGTTTATAGAATGTATTGTTTATAGAATTGATCATATGAGATCATTAGAGTTGGACAATTCAGTTTCCAGACAAATCCCCCAATGATGAGATTCGCAGCTTCTTCTCACAACTTGTCGGACAGAATGACAGCTGTCCGAGGCATCTTAAGAAATGTTTTAATCGGAAACAAGGGTCACTCGACTAAGTTATAGAGGACACGCGAGTTATTATTTGTATTAGATAATTTTACTGTGGATCTTTTTCTTAGAAAACTCTCTATATTTCTATTATACATCACGTTATTTCAAAGATACTCCAAACGGCCTGCGTGAAGAGCGACATTCTTGTTGTCGAGGCTCATGTAGCGTGTTGCTGGGAGCCAATCGATCCTCTGCTAACAACTCGGCAGAAGGTTCCTACACGGTGGACGTTTGTTAGGACAGAGAAAAAAGGTCAAATCGATCTTCTAGGTTTTTTGTTAATTATAAAATTGTGGCGAAACTTGTTGTTGAGAAGTCACGAAATTGCCGCGTCATTTTTTACGCCGTTGTAATGGAGGTAAGAAACATTCCTGGCGCCGACTTGGGCGGAAGATAGTTCAAGATTTGACCAACTTGTCAATCCACGTGGAACACGGGTTCTTGGAAGAATTAATTACAATGGGAGCAAATACGGCAGCGACGGAAGTAATTAAACGTGGGCGGGACGTCCAATGAGAAACCCTGGCTCATCAATTTGACATCTCTCTGATAATCCGCAATATGTCCTCACAGGTGTCCAACGATGTCGAATTACTTCTGGGCTTTGAGCGTCACAAATTAAGTTGCAGATTTAACATAATAACATTTGGGAATGTTGGTCTATGAAACGACCGAGAGGCCAAATACAGAAGCTGATAAATTTTCTGTTAAACATTTCTACGACGAATGTAGTTGCTCAAATCCCATATATTCGATATTTTACAAAGTTCATGAAAATAACAACCATGAATCTTAACTATATACCAAAATGGGCACCTCTCCCTTTAGAAATGCATTAAGGTACATGAATACCATCTTTCCGAAATTTAATATTGAATATTATCGATGTGTGAGAGTTTATAAAAATAGCGTTAAAATATATCGTAATTAGAGTCGGCGTTTTATCGGCGCGTGATATCGTGGAATCGCTTCATTCATTATTCTAAGAACCTCTATGGCGCCATATGTCCCCGCAGACCACAGGTACCATGGTACCAGCGGAGTTGATGTCAGTGTTCATAACAAGAAGTTTCAGTTTGAGAGTAGGCAATTTCTATTCCGAACCGACTGCCGCTACAAGTTCCTTTGTGAACTTTCAATTAAACAGCGGCGGCAATTTAAAAAGATTGCCTCGTTCTATTGTCCCGAGACGACTATTGTCGCGGCGTTACTTGTCTACAACTTGTAGTGCGATGTGATTTATTGTCGAGTCATTTAAGATATTTATTAGAAAGATTGGCGCCTTAGCTTTGTTGTGCGTGTCTTGTCTTCTTAAAAGCCTCTATTTAACTCGCTTTCCTGTCCGTCTGTCTACAAATCTTGCAATCGATTTTTAATATACTTTTAGAGTACGTAGGAATCTGAAATTTGGTACAATTTTCAGACTCTGATGACAATGCATGTTGACAAAATTTTAGACTTCTGGGTTGTCAGGCTGGCCAGAAATCGACAAATTTCCAAATTGCCTTTCAAATTTTGTAATTTGATTTTAATATACTTCCAGTCCACATAGAAGTATGAAACTTTTAACACTCACTCAGTCCAATGAACAAGTGTACAAATATTCAGACTTCTGGGTGGTCGGAGTGGCCAGAAGTGAACAAATTTCTTTATTTCTTTTTAAGTCTTGTGTTACGCCCCTTACAAGGAATTGACCAATCAATCCGCCGCGAGCAGGCTTCCGTCTATTTAAGATCTAATCCCAGTGAACTTTTGATTCTAAGTTTTGTAAATTCCTGACTTAAAACTAACTAAATAATTAAAAAATAAAAATACATTTAAAAAATAATCGTTTATTTAAATTCACTAAAAAGGAAAAATAAAATATTTTATCTCCTGTCATTGAGCAATTAGATGTATCTGAGTGAAAATAAAAGCGGCGAGGGACGATCATATTTAGAGAAGAGGTAAAAATATAGCAAACACTTATAAAAATCGCTAATCAGTTGCTACATATTAAATCACATTAGGTTCGAAATTCATGATGATCGTCTCCGCCGCTTTTATTTTCACTCAGATACATCTAATTGCTCAATGACAGAAGTTACAATATTTTATTTTTCCTTTTTAGTGAATTTAAATAAAAGCTTTATTTAAATTTATTTTTATTTAAATATTAAAATATATTTTTATTTATCAATTGAAATTTATTTTAATTTCGTTTGTCAATTCTTTTCACTACTGCATTATCGAATACACGACACTATCAATGTATACGGCGTCAGTAGTCAATTTAAACATTTTATTGTTGAGGTAAATAGATTCTCTCCCCCGGTATGGCATGGGAACTGACAACGTCCCTATGTAGCTCTAACATTTCAACACACCGTCCGTTAGGCTTAAGATAAAATCAAATAAATAAACTTTCTGATATTTATTTTTATTTAATTATCGTCTAAATTTGTTACTACCGTGTTGCCAACTGTACATTAGGTGCTCGGGGTCGTTCTCAGAAGGAGTTGACGTTATTGAACATTCCCGGCTGTGCCTCGCCTTAAATCTATAAAATAAATACGGCGCTCTAAAAAATCTCGTTTGAAAATACAAAATTTTCAACACTTACAATTTTCTGGAACACCAAATTCCACCGCGGTTGCCGACAGATTCGTAAAAGATGTCCCAACACCAAGGCTTGCTACAATTTAGAAACAAGTTTGAATCTTTTTGAGTTAAAGTAATTATCATATGGCAAGTTCGGGACAAGTCATCTTACTGTGCAAGACTCTGACTTGTCCTGAACTATGGGACGACAATCTCCTCGATTCTAACTTGTCTCCCAAACATAGCCGCGTCACAATGAGTGATAATTGGTTTTGTTCCAATTATTGCCCCGCAGCGGACAAAGCTTGTCGCTGTCCTAACATGAGATTAGATTGGAGACGTTTTGTTTGAGTTGGAGGTGCACACTTTGAATATTTTAAAAGGAAAGTTTCTAAAGGCATTTAGACACAACTTCAACAAATGCTCCCTCAATACATTTCCACCAGTCGAGATAAGGCGGCCGATCCATTTATAAAGTCGATGGAGGCTGACTGTGTTACATTCTGGACGGTTTAAACGTCCTAGAGATACATTCTGTAATAATTCTGAGATAGGAGGAAGGTAATGTTCAATAAATAACTGCCTTAGATGATCTAACACAATGAGGGAACATGCCTAGTCCATTAGATGTCCATTGCCATTAGCTAGCTCCATCCTCTCACTGGACCATCCTGTCGTTTTATCAACTTGTCCAGACTTGCCAATTGTCGCGGAGATATATTTTAAAACAAATGTATATAATATCTAAACCTTCTTATCTATGTAAAATGCTTGTTTGGGACAACTATATTTGTGTCCACACAGTGATAAACTATTGTAAACGTATAATTGTGGTTCTCTACATTTTATATAGAGCCCCAATATCTCTCTATGTTTTAACATAGAGTCATTTGTAGATTTTAGCGGGAGAGTTTTGTACGTACATATATGTGAAAAAATACATATATGTGCATGTGCGTCACATGTATAACATATACTCTCCCCGTGCCATATAAACCGGGGTACTATACCCCACCCAGTGCATAGTGTTGTTTGTGAGAGGAGTTCCATGTGATCCTCTTGAATAGATTATGGCTTGGCGACGCCAAGTTCTTCTCTCCTTTAGGAGAATCAATGCTGCCTGCGCAGAGAGTCTTGCTCACAAACGGCAAAAACCACGGATACCTTCAGACAACAACAAAGTGACAGAACTCGTTCGGTTCTTGCTTTGAGCTGAGGTTCCACCAGCCTCCGCTAAGTTTAGCTTCTTCCGGGATTGTGTCAGGGAATTATATGTACGTGTTGGTTTTCATATCATGTGTGAACCTTTTGTGAAAATATAGAAATTTGGACAAAAATCAACTCTTTGTACCAGGGTTCCATTCTTGATGGGTTCTCCAAACCCCAACAGTAGAGAATTATCAAAGACACTGAAGAACTACTTTTGTAAGCCAAGATATTCACCGAGGAACTACTTCTGTAAACCAAGGTATTCACCGAGGAACTACTTCTGTAAACCAAGGTATTCACCGAGGAACTACTTCTTTAAGCCAAGGTATTCACCGAGGAACTACTTCTGTAAACCAAGGTATTCACCGAGGAACTACTTCTGTAAACCAGGGTATTCACCGAGGAACTACTTATTTGAACTAAGGAGTATTCACCGAGGAACTACTTCTGTAAACCAAGGTATTCAACGAGGAACTACTTCTGTAAACCAAGGTATTCACCGAGGAACTACTTCTGTAAACCAAGGTATTCACCGAGGAACTACTTCTGTAAAGCAAGGTATTCGCCGAGGAACTACTTCTGTAAACCAAGGTATTCGCCGAGGAACTACTTCTGTAAACCAAGGTATTCACCGAGGAACTACTTCTGTAAACCAAGGTATTCACCGAGGAACTACTTCTGTAAACCAAGGTATTCACCGAGGAACTACCTCTGTAAACCAAGGTATTCACCGAGGAACTACCTCTGTAAACCAAGGTATTCACCGAGGAACTACTTCTGTAAACCAAGGTATTCACCGAGGAACTACTTCTGTAAACCAAGGTATTCACCGAGGAACTACTTCTGTAAACCAAGGTATTCACCGAGGAACTACTTCTGTAAACCAAGGTATTCACCGAGGAACTACTTCTGTAAACCAAGGTATTCACCGAGGAACTACCTCTGTAAACCAAGGTATTCACCGAGGAACTACTTCTGTAAACCAAGGTATTCACCGAGGAACTACTTCTGTAAACCAAGGTATTCACCGAGGAACTACTTCTGTAAACCAAGGTATTCACCGAGGAACTACTTCTGTAAACCAAGGTATTCACCGAGGAACTACTTCTGTAAACCAAGGTATTCACCGAGGAACTACTTCTTTAGGCCAAGGTATTCACCGAGGAACTACTTCTGTAAACCAAGGTATTCACCGAGGAACTACTTCTGTAAACCAAGGTATTCACCGAGGAACTACATCTTTAAGCCAAGGTATTCACCGAGGAACTACCTCTGTAAACCAAGGTATTCACCGAGGAACTACTTTTGTAAACCAAGGTATTCACCGAGGAACTACTTCTGTAAACCAAGGTATTCACCGAGGAACTACTTCTGTAAACCAAGGTATTCACCGAGGAACTACTTCTGTAAACCAAGGTATTCACCGAGGAACTACTTCTGTAAACCAAGGTATTCACCGAGGAACTACTTCTGTAAACCAAGGTATTCACCGAGGAACTACTTCTTTAGGCCAAGGTATTCACCGAGGAACTACTTCTGTAAACCAAGGTATTCACCGAGGAACTACTTCTGTAAACCAAGGTATTCACCGAGGAACTACATCTTTAAGCCAAGGTATTCACCGAGGAACTACCTCTGTAAACCAAGGTATTCACCGAGGAACTACTTTTGTAAACCAAGGTATTCACCGAGGAACTACTTCTGTAAACCAAGGTATTCACCGAGGAACTACTTCTGTAAACCAAGGTATTCACCGAGGAACTACTTCTTTAAGCCAAGGTATTCATTGCCTGAGTGAAGACTTAATTTACAGCCGTCTGAACAAACCTCGCCCCAAATTTACGCCTGCCGCCACCGCCACAACTCGGCCATAAAAAATCGGCCGTAAATATCCATTAGGGGACTCGGATGGAAAGTTATGGCGGCAGCTTCTTTATTGGACGAAATGACAATTTTTAATAAACGCCTTTGTTTTTTTTAGTAGAATGACTGCGTTTGCCTTAGTCGCTATAATGGAAAATTTCTATTCAAGTATAAAAAATATATTTTTTTAAATACAAGAGAGAGAGAAACAAAACCATGTATGCAAATTTAAATCTGAAATAAGCGTGTGGGGGTTCGAACAAATGTAGCACACAGAGGAAACTCACGTGTTCCGTCGTAGCTATCCACAC
This sequence comes from Cordylochernes scorpioides, assembly GCA_030710605.1. NCBI lineage: Eukaryota > Metazoa > Arthropoda > Arachnida > Pseudoscorpiones > Chernetidae > Cordylochernes > Cordylochernes scorpioides. The sequence continues at coordinate 1,471,825 of CP092878.1, read as the reverse complement.
ACAGCACCTTGTGTTATGGAACCCCACACACGGGACACTTCAACATAGAAATAATAAATTTAAAAGTAGGGTTCTATAAGGGGATCTCACATAGAATACTTTATTACTAAATATGGGAACTTGTGTAGAGACTTCTAGGGAAAATATTGGGACATCCCAGCCGAGCGCAACACCTTCCAGTCCGCAGAATGTGACAAAGAGAGCATACGCCATTTTGATCACAAAAACACTCGATTCGAACAATTTTTCACAATGATTTACTTACGTGGTCTTTACTAAACGCTCCGTTTCTTAGGAACCCTGAACGACAAAAGTCCACTCTAAATATGCGCGCGGTAAAATAGCTTCAAGTTAAACTGAAGCAGCTTTTAGGTCTCGAGGGTATTGTATCGAGACCAACGCTCTTTTAATTCGGGCTGAGATTGGGTCTAAGAAGGTGATCAAGATGTATCCAAGCTTTATGAAAAGTCGCTAAGCCGTCCCGAGAGAATGGAAGTTCAGCCCGGAATAATTGCCCCAGGTTCAGTGAGCCCCCTGGGACCGACCCAACTCTGGCGTCGCTGAGGAAGTTTGGTGACGGCTAACCGGAAAATGGAAATAAAACTTGAAAACTTTGATTGGAGAGAAAGAGTTTAATCGTAAGCACGTTTAATGAAATAGAAGATGGAAACTTTGTTCTTCGCTGTAAGAATCCCCGCGGTGGGCGTGTTGAGAATGTTTCAGCCGCTAGTTCTTCTGAAGGAATTAAAATAAAGGCGGCGAGAACATATTTTAAAATAATCTCTTGAAATATTTTATTTTTGGAATTAGGAATAAATCGCCTTTGAGAGCAATTTTATTCAAATCCACAAATTGAGTAAATTAAGCGCGTCAAAATGCCAGAATAATTTTATGCAGTTCTACACAGCTGTGTGACGTCACAGCGCGGAGAGGCTCTCCTGTAGTTTTGTTGTTTCACCAAAATGGAGAGTTTTAGGAAATGTTCAAGAGACCCGCAGCTATTCTAATAAATAAATTCTAAGTGGGGACAAGATCGACCTCCGCTGCGGCAAGTTAATCCTTTCCGTAAATATCAGACGCTATCTGGTATTCCGCTTTATTTTTAAAAGCTCATCCATTTTCATGAGAGAAAATGTGTTTATCTTCCGTAAACTGTGGAGCCTCTGAAAGCTTGATATTCCAAGGAAGTGGATTCCCGTGTTCCACTCCAGATAATTGAATTCCTCCTCATTGTTTGTACGCCGCGCAACTTGACCAATTTTTGAGGCGAGAGGAAGAAACAAAAATGTTTAATATTGATGAGCACATGAATGTTCAGAAATATAAATTTGCACAGGGTAGATTGACCTCTCTATATTTCAAGGCATGTTTGGTCTCTTTGACGAGAGAGTAAATAAACTCTTTCAGCTTTGTTCGGCACTATACTGCATTAGGAAGGTTGCAAAGCATACAAGAAACGAAGATAATTTAGGGCGAGATTTTCTTTTATAAAAATATTCACAATGTCCTTATTAAGATGAAAAATATTGGGAGGGTTTGGGTCATCAGTGGTGAACCTTCCCAGCGGTTTCACCAATTTAATCCATCACACCGCTCTACTAAGATTCCTATATACGGACCTAGAAAGGAATTCTAGAATATTTTCTTGACACATGTGAAAGAAATGATTCTCAATGAGATACACGAGGATAAGTGGAACATTTTTTAATTTCTAAATATTCGACAACGGGTCAAAAGCGAGCTGTCAGTTTCAAACGTGGCGGGAGTTAGATGGGAGCCTCTCTCCATTCGATATATTCCCCGGTTACAGCGCTACATTTAAGTTTCCCCTGTGGGACGAGAGAAAATATTTCCGACCCATACCGATTCATCTTGGTTCTAGGCTTCCTCCGCACAGAGAAAACTCCGCGAAAACTGTTGTATTTTGAATTTTAATTTAGCATAACTGCAGCTTATTAATTTAAACAAATTTATTATTCAAATACAAGGAGAGGTTAAACAAACTAATTAACTTAACAAATTAAGAAAAAGTTGAGCTTCTATATTCTAAGCTATTACTACAACATAAACAAAACAAACTTAGTCAAAAAGGAACATATTTTACATCACAGATTATTATAAATTGATTTGTTTACCAATTTCAACAAAAACAAGTAATTCCTACATTATTCTCTTTAGTGAATATCTCTCGGCAGCTTGGTTGCTCGGAACCATAGAGCTGGGGGACCTCTCTCTGGGCCTCACTCGGATCCTCTGGAGTTTGTTTCATCAACCAGTGTTAGGGACACAAAGATATGGAAACAGTTTTCAATGTTTCACTTTTGTTCTTGGAAACACAAGGCCGCACTATCTAGAGGAATCTATAGGGACGACCAGAATTTTGACGAGGTAGATTCGACACGAAGGCAGCGTGAAATCAATCAGAGAAGCAAAGAAATTAAAATAGTTTTACAGGTTTCCAATATTTGTGAAGATTCTGCGTTAATCAAATATCTTTTTACCTCCCAGATCGCTCTAATTGCCTCCCGCTCGATATCGAATAATAATTAGGTATTTACTCTCGAATCTTCATTAATCATTCCTAATTAAAATCACGAACTTATAAAAAGAATTCTATCATGGAGGCAATCAGGGGAAGTGGGTCGTTTGTCAAAATATTTAATTTACACATTGACCTCAATGAAAAATAAATACATCATTAATATTGTGTTGTAGCAGCGGAGACTTGTTGCAGCGACATTTGGGTTTGGAAATTTCGTTATCTTTTGATTCAATATAATATTTGTATAAAGAAATATAAATTCTGCCTCAAAAATGTCAATGTTGATCGTCCCGCTATGTCATACACAAATAACCTCGGCCACCAGGGGAGAGGCAATTGGCTGCTTCCAAGAAAACACACAAATGACCAACACAGACGATATTGAGGCTGCAATTGTCCTCAGCCAATCAACGTGCTCCGCATTCCACCGGCGTGAAAGATGATTCAAAATGGCGACGGGAGATTAGCCCAGCACATTGTTGGAGCCGAGGTGTGCGCTCAGAATAATTACTGTGTTTATATTGAAATACATGGGATAAATTCATGACACAAATTCACAAATAAGAGTGAGGTATATTTAAACGAGTTCTGTTTGATTTTCAACACACAAAGCAGTGAGATTAAAAGCGGTCTGAAGATTAAAATGGCCAAATCGCTGGGAGGGTCACCACTGATGAGTCATACCCTTCCTCTTTCAAATTTTATTTATAGCAGGATGAGGACTGTTGAAATACATTTAAATTATATATATTTTGAAAGAAAATTAGGGCTATATGTTCATGATCCTACCGGGACAAGAGGTCTTGTTGGCTGGGCCCAGAAGAGTTGCTAACCTCAAAATATCTTGAGAGGAAATAAATCAAGTGAAATATATGTTTTAATTTTAATAAATTTTATCGAATTTTCAAATAATTTCAAACAAATGCAATTCTCCTTCTACTTAAATGCTTAATTCTTTCGATTTTTCACACAAAATCCTGGCATTGGCGTGCGGTATATTTAACATTACTATTGGTGCTAATGTAATCCAGGACATCAATAAATGATATTTCACTTGCTCCAATTGACATTTAGGATTCAGGGATTTACATGCGATCCTCCGACATGTACTGTACATTCCAAGGTCATCTTGCAAGGACACTAACTACGTGGAATGTGGGGTTTGTCCCAGATCTGAAGGAGCTCTACGAGCTTCTCCTGATGCGCAGCGACCCCGGGCGGTTCGGCCCCCACGCCATGGAGCGGAAGGCCGGGCGCTCACCCTCGCTCCGCCTGCGGTTCGGCAAGCGCGGCGGCGACTGGGAGCCAGCGGCCGCAGTGGCGGGAGCCAACTGATCGCTCCGTTCTTTGTTGACGCAATAAAGAATTATGTTTAGATCGTGGTACTGGCTGATCCTTCAGATTCTACTCAAACTGGCAGGCCGATGTGGGACAACATTTTGTAAGGAAATTGCTATTAAGTACAAAACCTGGTCATTTGCTGCAAACACACGCGTGTTCCATAAAAGATGAAACTTTACTGACTGCTCTGGGACACCTGGTGACGAGGTTTCTGGTTGAATGAAACTTTTAAGACTCACACGGATTACATGTCATCCTGGTGCAGATGCATTTTAAACTTTTGTATTGGCTTTTAGAAAGTGAGAATGGCGACTCAAGCTCGCCCATAAAACTAGGAGTTATAAATTTGAAGAAAATATGTATTTAAAATAAAAATAAAAGTCTCCGGTGATAAAGAAGTCCGTGATACAATTTAAGCGCTGGCCAGAGCTTCACTGTGACAGAGATGGCAGCCTAGAGTGCAATCTTCTATGGGCCGTTTAGCTAATTGTTGTGTTTTACGATGATTAAAAGTTTACTTAAGACGCAATGCCTGAAAATTTATTTAGAGAGCATTCTTCTTAAAGGATGTCGAGTGGACTTAATTGGTAATAAATCGCCGCGACAAATAAATTAAATTTTCTAATTTCTAGAAAAGTGATATTTTCGACCTAGTACTTAAATTCGAAAATAAAAGAAGCAAGGAATATTTATTGAATGACTTTGGGGAATCTTTAAACATCAAAACTTTATTTTTGTTGGTCTGAAGCGGGTACATCTTCACTTGGCTCACAATATAGATTACACAGTCGGAACAAATGGTATTTTGAATCTTCCTGACAACTTGTGGATAGTTCCAGGAGTCTTTAGGCGATTTGTAAACCTGTCAGGTTCAATTCCTGTCATTTAATTATTCATTATCAAGCTCCAATAACTGACAGTAAAAAGGTATTAATTTCCACGTGGTCTCTAAGTTTATGGACATAGGCAGATTCTATACATAGAGGATTTTACAAGCAAAGAAACTGGTAATTCCCAAGATGTGATGTAAAAACAGAAATCAATTAAAACATAAATTGTTCTCATAAATATCCTTCAAGTGATCCTTTGATCCCTCATCTCCATAAATCTTAATTGATTCGGTGACGCTGGAAGACCATTTGCATAATTCCGATGTGCGCCATCTTGGAATTCAACAACATCGGGTCGTTAACCGGCTCAGTCCTGGAGTGATGGGACCGGATTAACTCACTTTGGCAAGTTTCCTGCAGCTTGGTGAGCAGATAGATGGAAGCTGCTTAACCCTCCTGGTTGTAGAGAATGATGTAAACAATGTTTAATTAAGGTTTGAAACTTATAAAAGATAATAGTGCGTGCAAAAAATACATATCTATTTTGAAAATATATATATAGCATTGCCTATTTTGATATTTTTTTTTTTGCGTAGAACGCACCGATTAGATTATTCAATAAGCTCCAACACAGCTTTGACAAATTAAAAATGGCCACCTGATTCCGGGCTCTCATCAGTACAAGGTCGGCTGAATGTCGGGAGGAGTTATTGGCCAAAACTGCCAAAGAGCCGTTTTAGTGCCGACTTTAGGTCAAGATACATTGTTAAGTGCAGGAGGATGGTATTGAAGTGGAAATTGCCCTTCTATTTTCTCTCTTTTAGGTAAACCTATATTATATACGAGGTGTGTTCAAAAAGTATCGCGACTTTTGAATTTTCGCGGGTTACGTATATTCGAATTTCGATCTTTTTGTGGCTTTATGTTGGTACTCATGTCTCTCACTTATGCCGACAAGCTCGGCCATTTTGAATGTTCACTTAATTGTTGACAGCTGCTTTGCTTGCAGGTGTTTCGGATCGTCTTCGATTTTTACCTATTAAAAAAAAATGGATCAAAGAACCTGTATCAAATTTTGTGTGAAAAACGAAATTAAGTGCGCGGATGCATTCCGAATGTTGACTGTGGCATACGGAAAAGCTACCTTGGACCGAAGCAACGTTTATCGGTGGTACAAAATGTTCTCAGAAGGCCGAGAAGATGTGAACGACGAAGAGCGTGCCGGAGGCCCGAGCACTTCAACAAAAGACGAAAAAATTAATGAAATGGAGAAAATGATATTGGCCAATCGTCGAATCACCGTTAGAGAAGTTGCTGAGGACCTAAACATATCGATTGGCTCGTGCCATTCGATTTTTATCAATGATTTGGGCATGAGACGGGTCGCCGCGAAATTCGTACCAAAATTGCTCAATTGCGACCAAAAACAGCATAGCATGAACATTGCTAATGAGATGTTGGACTCTGTCCGCGACGACCCAAATTTGCTCCAGAGGGTCATAACTGGTGACGAAGCGTGGGTTTATGGTTATGACGTGGAAACCAAAGCTCAATCATCTCAATGGAAGCTGCCGCACGAACCAAGACCGAAAAAAGCGCGCCAAGTTCGGTCGAATGTGAAAGTTTTGCTGACAGTTTTCTTCGATTGCAGGGGCGTGGTGCATCATGAGTTCTTGCCACAGGGTAGAACGGTCAATAAGGAATATTACCTGCAAGTTATGCGCAATTTGCGCGAAGCAATCCGCCAGAAACGCCCGGATTTGTGGAAGAACAAAAATTGGCTTTTGCACCACGATAACGCCCCTGCTCACACATCGTTGCTTGTGCGGGACTTTTTGGCCAAAAACAACACACTAATGATGCCGCAGCCACCGTATTCCCCAGATCTGGCCCCCTGTGATTTTTTCTTGTTCCCTAAACTGAAGAGGCCCATGAAAGGAAGACGTTACGCTACGCTTGACGAGATAAAGACGGCATCGAAGGAGGAGCTGAAAAAGATTTAAAAAAAAAATGATTTTTTGAAGTGCTTCGAAGATTGGAAAAACCGTTGGCACAAGTGTATAATATCTCATGGGGATTACTTTGAAGGGGACAAAATAGGTATTCATGAATAAATAAATAATTTTTGAAAAAACACAAAAGTGGCGATACTTTTTGAACACACCTCGTACATTTAATTATCACAGAAGAGATTACGGAAAAAAGTACGAAATGCCATTAAACGAGGATAAGGTGAAAAGTTCTCGGCCTGACCCAGAAATGGCATTTCTTCCCTGCGCGCGCTACGACATGTTAGTTCGTAGTACAAGTTTCAACTTTTTTGTTCAATTATTTCTGTAAACCAGTCTTTGCAGTACACGTTTTGCGCTTGTTTCGTTAAAATGGATAAATTTGAATATCCTGCAGTTATTAAATTATTCGTTTTTTTTATGAATTAACACCTCTAAAGAAATTCATCCTAGTTGAAAAAAGTTTACGGAAACTCTGCTTCTTTAATTTCGAATGTTAGAAAGTGGGAAGCTGAATTTAAACGTGGTCGCACGTCACTCGAAGGCGAACCACGTAAAGGACGGCTAAAAATTGAAACCACACCGGAAACTATTTTGAAAAAAGGTGCACAATTTCGTGTTGGACGAAGATGAGTAAAGGTGGGTAAGAAAGCTGAGACCGTAGAAATACCGTAACAAAGGGCGCGGAACATCTTGCCCGAAAATTTAGGGATTTGGGGGGCTGAATTTGCTGAATGCAGATCAAAAGAAATGTCTTGACCGATTCAAGAGGGATCCCACCTATTTTGTGCCGCGATTTGTCCCTAAGGAAGAAACATGGGTCCACCACTATACGCCAGAATCTAAACAGCAGTCGAAGCAGTTAGTGGAAGCCGATGGTTCAGCGCCATAGAAAGAGAATTAGATTGCATCTGCCGCAAAGGTTGTGACCAGTGTGTTTTGTGATGCCAAAGGGATCCTGTTAATTGCTTATATTGAAAAAGGCAGACTAATATATACAGGTGAATACAACTCTTACCTTCTTGACCAGCTGGATGTCAGAAATCGGTAGAAGAGGCCCGGCTTGAGGAGGAATCTTACACCAGGACGACGCACCTGCTCACAAAAGTGTTTTTGGCATTTGGAAGACAGCGGGATTTGAGGTAATATTTACTCGGCATCCCCCTATTCTCCTAATTTGGCAATTTGGGAAATTTGTTTCTTGAAAGCACTCCATGCCCAATGGAGACATTGAGAGGGCTGTAAATGAATATTTTAACAGCCTTCCAGACTCCGGGAAAATATACTGATATTGGAGAAACGCGGGACCAAGTGTGTTGAAGGGAGATTATGTAGGAAAAAGTTTTTAAACCTGAAAATCGGAGTCTTTCATTGTCAGCCCGAGAAATTTTCACCTCACTCCCGGAGAGATACAACTACATCTAGTTTAAAAATTTACAATTATTAATGCAATAAAGTTAATGGGAATAATTATCTTGATGCTATTCGTTTAAAATGGAAAGTGTCGATGGCAATGAGTTAAAAAGATAAATGATTACGATAGACAAATAATTTTGTTGCTCAGAAAAATGAACAAGTTAAAAGAAGGAACTTGATCGCAGTAGGGAAAACAACCTAATTTGAAAACTTCCACACGAAGGTATCATTTGGGGACCTTTGGGCAATTCCGCGATGGTTGCACTTCTCCCAGGATCTGGGGGAGATTTGAAGGAGAGCTACCGCCCCGTCATTTATCTGTTGGGGATATATACCAGTACTTGTAGGAGATAAAATTTTAGATTTAGTAGAATCGTTCGTTGATAGGAATCCCGAATACCCGAAGTTCGAGGATTATGTGCAGTTTTGAAAGGGGTCGTCCAGTTCCTTGCAATTTGTTGGAAGCTTGCAAATGGATTTGTAAGCAGATTCTGGGTGGTCGGCTGAATCAATAGCGTTTGTAGATCTGTTTGTGGGTTGAGTGTTCTATTCTTTGAAATAGAATTGTGCTATAGGCCGTTTTGAGATAGGTTGTCAAATATCGAAAATGCATGAGGTTTGGCTTTACAAATATTCTGGTATTTAGAAATCGTTCAGCTCTAAAGTTGTATGGAAGATGGGAGTGCTTTGGAGTACTGCACTTTTTTAATCAATAGGGAGAAAGTAATGGAGAGAGGACCTCTCGAAGCACGCCTGGGTTCCTAGCGCAGTGGGTTCTTCACCAGTTGCGGCAAATTTTAATTTCGGATGACCCAGGATGGAATGTTTCTCTAATCCTGAATATCTATGAAGGGAAATGGAAGAATTATTTCAATATCTTCATCTAACAAAATATCGTTTAATCAATAAATTGATACAAAATGTAAAAAAAAAAACGGAAAATATTTATGATGGAATAGGCGAACCTTACTAATATATGCAAACTAGCCGAATGACCCGGGCAACGCCCGTGTTTTACCCGATTGAATGCTTTTATTCAAATACTATTTGTTACAATTATAAATTGGCGCCTTAAATAAATGCATATATTAGTTAATAACTATAGCCTATGTGCTTTATCTGTCTATGTACTGTTGGCTTCCGTAGGCGTCTCATACTGGGAAAAAGAAAGAGAGGATTCCATTTAGTTATTAACTAATATATGCATTTATTTAAGGAGCGACCCGCTCCAACACAATAGTTACAAAAACGAAAAAGCGAGTGGGGGAGGCATGATGGGGGGGGCAAAGGTGGCGTGTTCGTAGCCAACCAATAGGAGGGCGCCATTCCAAAAAAAAAAAAAAGCAAACGGTGACAGAGTTGATTAGGAGATGAGAATTGACGCTCGTAACTGTATATAGAATTACGTATTGTATTTCTAGAGACATCTGGTTGTTTCCACAAAATGCCCTGTGGTCTTGTACAAGGACAAGAAAAAAAATAATTTAGAATTCAATGTTCAGTCGCGGTATAGAGACATCTGAGAAAATGTCCCACAATGGAGTACTTTATGTGAAACTGCGAATTTGTTCTCTCAGAATCGACTATTGCTCCAGGTTATTGATCCACGTTTCAGCAGGGCGATGCTGTCAGAATGCTTCCAAACTGTTCAAACGGAAGGATGAAGATCTAAATGTTAATTAATCGAATTTATTTGTTACAATTTTGACTTCACTGATAAGCATCCTTATCAGCCGGGCCAAATTGAGCGCAGAACTTTGAAATCCCTTTGTTAATTTCATAGCAATGTATTTTACGTACGCCTCCATATTCTATACTGTCAGGCGATTTCCGCTCTCTCATACGTATGATGAGAACTCGAGTTCATTGCTCCAGCGCATGCGCTAATGGCGTTTGGATTCTTGAGTGTTGACCACTATCCGTGATTGATTTCTGTGAATTTCTGGTATAATTTAGATTTATAAAAATATGTTGCTGGAAATTTTGTCAGAGGTAAATTTATTCGTGAAAAAACGCAACTTCTTCAAATAGACATTACCCCATGCGCCACCAGTTTACCATCTTTTCAAACTCGGGTCGGTAACAAAGTCACAAGACCAGCTTTGGGAAATTCAGAATCACCTGGAGCCATGGATTCAGCCTCTGCGCCAATTTCAAAACGGGAAAACGTTTCTTTTGTATAAGAATGAAATTTTCCGGCAAAATATTTCCAAAAATATTTTGGTCATAGAATTGGCCAAGCCAATTGATTTCAACACACTTGGTCCCGCGTTTCTCCAATATCAGTATTCCTTCCAGGAGTCTGGAAGGCTGTTGACACATTCATCTACAGTCTTCTCATTGTCTCAATTGGACGTTTCAGAACGTTCCAGAAACAAATTTCTGTAGGTGTGGGAAGAGATGGAAATATGAGGGTGCCAACTCCCCAAAGTACGTACTTAGATGAAATTTTATTTAAAGCATATGGTACACACTTTCCCATTAAAACAACATTTGTTTATCTTGGAACCCAAGTTGGCAGTAACCAGGGTTCATCAGGTAAGTTGGGCAATGGTGACGTAACTATTGATCTGACGGGCCAGATGACCGCCAGGAATTGTCGGACCAATTGTAGAGAGGTCAACAAGGTATCGGACCAATTGTAGAGAGGCCAACAAGGTATCGGACCAATTGTAGAGAGGTCAACAAGGTATCGGACCAATTGTAGAGAGGCCAACAAGGTATCGGACCAATTGTAGAGAGGCCAACAAGGTATCGGACCAATTGTAGAGAGGTCAACAAGGTATCGGACCAATTGTAGAGAGGCCAACAAGGTATCGGACCAATTGTAGAGAGGCCAACAAGGTATCGGACCAATTGTAGAGAGGCCAACAAGGTATCGGACCAATTGTAGAGAGGCCAACAAGGTATCGGACCAATTGTAGAGAGGCCAACAAGGTATCGGACCAATTGTAGAGAGGCCAACAAGGTATCGGACCAATTGTAGAGAGGCCAACAAGGTATCGGACCAATTGTAGAGAGGCCAACAAGGTATCGGACCAATTGTAGAGAGGCCAACAAGGTATCGGACCAATTGTAGAGAGGCCAACAAGGTATCGGACCAATTGTAGAGAGGCCAATGAAACATTCTCGACGTCAAGCCGCCACCACGAGATAAAATAACCCGAGGGGCAAATCCCTCCTCGGCACGGGCGAGGTACAAATGGCTTTATGCAAACATGACGTCGGATTCTAATAACCTATAAATAACGACGCTGAGATCCTGATAATAGTTTATTTATTTTTCAAGTGAGAGCGAGGGTTCCATTTTTAAAACGAGAAAATGAAAATGTCAAATAAAGAATCGCGGGGGGATTTGAAGTATCATATTTCATCGTCTGTAATCTCGGCCCACTTTGTTTATTGGACCCGACCGGGTTCTTTACGGGAGTCGAGCACAACTTAAATTCAAAAATATCTCTCGTTAAAATAAGTTTTAAACACTACACATTTTTATAAATACAATTTTTGAATGCGCGCGGGTAAAAAATACTCTATATTTTTATCTACAGCCGAGAACTCCCAGCGTTGAAGCGTCTATTGAAATGGATGCAGCGAATTTGAAAAGCTTTTGGCTTAATTTGTGACCTATGTGTCAACGGTCTAATAATTACTCAAGCTCCACTTCAATGACGGCGGAATTAATTCAGTTTTAAAGCAATTAATTATTCGATAATTAGGTGCATTATACATGTGTTTGCCACATGCGGTGGAAATGGCCTTGAATGGGAGTGATAATTCCAGTTTGGGTTAAAAAACTACTTGGGAGTCTGAATACGAGATCTTTAGTGTGTTTGAAGGCTGCGGCGCCCGGGGCGTGTTGACTCCATTGCGCCCAGTCAGACATTGTGTATATCTGAACCAATAGATTTAAGGATAAAATCCATCAACCTTTGCAACTCGAGATCAGATTTGGAGTTTGAAAGAAGTCAGCATTGACCTGCCGAGGAAGAATATTTCTTTCAGAAGGTGTCAGTCCAGACTGTCATACAAATTCGGAGTGATATATTGTTTTATTGTGGAAATTATAAGCATATTTTAAACGCCATTTTTACTTTAAATATTTAATTAAATTTATTTCTACAGTTCCTACGCCGATTAAACATATTGTAGTTATCAAAAACTATTATAGATGCGTATGATTATTTTTTTTTAAATAAACAATTTCTACTGCCCTTACTGCAATGGGAAAATTATTGGGAGGGCCTGGTATTGTAGTTATGTTTAGTTATGTTTTGCTAAATAGTGTGGAAGCGCCACTGGTATTTTCATTCCTCCATGTAATGCCACGTCACCTATCTCAGAATTCAGATCTGAAATATATTTTATGTTGCTGTGAATTTTCTGGAGAAAATATAAAAGTTATTTTATATAAAACGGTAGCATTTAATTTGTGAGGAGTGTACTATGTATAGTAATATATAGAATTATATCGTGCTATAACAAAACCTGGGATCCCCGAGACAAATTAGCTTACATAACGGCCCGGAGAGAATCTCAGAAACTAGCAAGAGACACCACTAGCTGGGACTCTTTTATCGAAAACTTGAAAGTCACAGATCAAACCATATGGAAATCCATAAAAAAACGCCTATCTAATTCTGAAAAACAAGAAATAATCCTGAAGACAAACAATGGCCAGACACTAACCACAGAGGAGGCAGCTGAATCATTTGCTAATGACTATGAAAAACAATTCAGTCCCAAAGCCTATGTACATCCCATTCCAATCCTACTCGTACATACTGTAAATATGTGCCAAAGAATAAAGAAAAAGGACTAGAACCAACAAACATTGGTGAAGTAAAAGCGATTATGAAACCTTACCAAGTAAAAAAGCTCCCGGAATTGAAGAATTACCTAATTAATCTCTGAAACTGCTCCCAAATCACATATTAGCATCAATAACTGAAATCTTTAATGCCTCACTGGAGCTTGCCCACTTCCCTGACAGATGGAAAAACGTCCATTATCTGTCCCATACTTAAAAATAGAAATCGATACATGAACCAGCAAGCTACAGGCCCATCTCACTGCTACCTGCCATCTCTAAATTATTTGAAAGAATAGCGTTAAGGAGACTTTGAAGATTTCTTGAAGAGTCCACTCAGACCTGAACAATTTGGCTGCCAAGCAAAGCACTCAAGCTTGCACCAGTTAGCTGTCACTGAAAAATTAGAAAAGCCATGGACCTAGGCCAAATAACAGGAGCCGTGTTTTTTGATATTGCCAAAACTTTTGACAAAGTCTGGCACGAGGCTCCTCTCTACTAAATATGCTAAAAGTACCTTCCTGGAGATATCATTAAAATAACACAAAACCTTTTAATGAATAGAACATTCAAGGTAAAGGTCAAAGACGAATTATCAACAGCTAGAAATTGCTGGAGTCCCTCCTCAAGGTTCAGTCACTGGGCTAACCTTATTTAACATATATATAGACGATTTCCCCTGCATTGAAGACACCTCACTACACCTATTTGCTTACGTTACCGCCATTTTAGCCGCGACTTACACCTTCGGCAGATTTCCTGTGAAACTCCAAGATTCTTGCATCTTTTCCACGATTTGGTGCAAAAAATGGCGAGTTACAATGAACCTCCAAAAAGGTAAAGCAATCATCTCCAGAAAAAAAAGACAAAATTGAAAAAAACATTGGATGCACTTTCGAAGACAATATTAAATGGAAAGACAACATTCGATACCTAGGGATGACCCTAGACAAGCATCTAACTTTTAGAAAACACATCGAAAACAGGATCAATCTGGCAGCACCGACTGTCCCTGTTACCAGGACCGAAAAGCAAATTATCCCTGCACTGCCAAATACCCATCTTCGCATCGACCAACACTGATCTATGGCCACCCAACTTTTCTGACAGCATATCATCCTTAAAAAAATAGAAGTTTTTAAAATAAAATTATCAGGAAAATTACGTCCTCACGTTCGAGACACGATCCTCAGGAACGATCTCAATATTGAAAATATCAACGAATACAGAATCAAACAATCATTTAAGTTTTATGAAAAATCTGAAGAATTAGTATATTCCACTTTCAAGGAAGCTACAAACTGCAAATGCGGAACAAGGAAAAAAATAAATTTAAAACCGAAATAAAATCTTTATTAATTAAGCCAAATGACGAAAAATGGAAAATGGGGAAAACAAACCCAACTTGAATATCAAACAAGCCAGAAAAAACCTTCTCGAGAACAAGATCCTCAAGAACCTGAGAATCCGAAAGGTGTCGTTTTACAATCACAGGCCGCAGTGCATTATATTGTATTATAAGTTACTTTATGTATCATTTACGAACGGAAAAATACGTCCAGGGTAGCCTAGTGGACATGGCATCTGCCCGGTAAGCGGAACATTGTGGGTTCGATTCCCATCCCTGGACACTTTTATTTTTCCGTTCGTCATTGCTCTTCATAATTCATCCTTTCATACCTCATCCAAAAAGGTTAGAAATAGTCGATATTTCACCTTGAAATAAAAATTTGGATTTTCGTCGAAAAGAAACTCATGCGGTGTAACTTCAGGTGTCGTTTTACAATCACAGGCCGCAGTGTATTATATTGTGTTATATATACCTACATTATAACATTGGAATTCATCAGGATAACAAATATGTTCTATTTCATTAGGAAATTAAAATAATGAGCTTCGTTTATGTTAAAAAAACAACCAATTTAATTTATTCTTCAGTTTAAGTGAGAAATAAATGTGGTTTGAATTATTTTACATCTAACGATCATCACGTATCGCCCAAGACGGCCGCCGTCTAAATGTCAGACGATTTAATTATTTAGAACCAATCATCTGGAGAATACAAGAATCGATGCTTCGATCGCTTTTTAAATAAATCAATTGGTAGAAAATATTATTTCTATCGACCAGAGATTAGACTCTCACGTTTGGGCAGAATCTGTAAAAACTTGTGCAAGGGAAATAAATCACGATGAGGAATTCTGGTTGCCATCATTCAATTGTTTTAAATTAGTTTGGTGCAGAGATGACTGTCACTGCCGCAACCCAAAATCACCAGCACAGAGGATGAGTACGGTGCCATGACCAGTGACTTTGGTTTGCCACCCCAGTACAAGACGTGGGCCACAACATCCTTGTTATGGAGATTTCAGATAAAGGCCAACCTGTATTCCATGGCATCAGTACAGTTCCATAACATTCTACGAGAGAAGTTAGGAAATCGGTCGAATTTTCCAAAAGGGTGCTTAAGCTGGTGAAGTGGGAAGGTCGATTTCCAGACCAGAATTCGACAAAAGTTGCGGCAGGATGATATTCTTGTATCAAAGGTGGCAATTACTAAATATGCAGTTTTATTGTATTTTTAAAGGGAGAGGTGCCCCGAAACTTTATGTTAAATATATCTGCCGTATTTATTTTGTCAGCAGCCATTCCGATCAGTACTGATGCTAGTTATTACAAGGCGTGAATCTTAGGTAAATAGCTTCCAACTGATCTTACTGCGAATAATATTTGATAACTTATTGTTGACCTCTGCCACAGGGGATGCAATCAACACCAGGCACGGAGCTCGCTACAATCCCATCTCTGGGATGTGGTCAACATCAGGCACGGAGCTCGCTACAATCCCATCTCTGGGATGTGGTCAACACCAGGCACGGAGCTCGCTACAATCCCATCTCTGGGATGAGGTCAACACCAGGCACGGAGCTCGCTACAATCCCATCTCTGGGATGAGGTCAACACCAGGCACGGAGCTCGCTACAATCCCATCTCTGGGATGAGGTCAACACCAGGCACGGAGCTCGCTACAATCCCATCTCTGGGATGAGGTCAACACCAGGCACGGAGCTCGCTACAATCCCATCTCTGGGATGAGGTCAACATCAGGCACGGAGCTCGCTACAATCCCATCTCTGGGATGAGGTCAACACCAGGCACGGAGCTCGCTACAATCCCATCTCTGGGATGAGGTCAACACCAGGCACGGAGCTCGCTACAATCCCATCTCTGGGATGAGGTCAACACCAGGCACGGAGCTCGCTACAATCCCATCTCTGGGATGAGGTCAACACCAGGCACGGAGCTCGCTACAATCCCATCTCTGGGATGAGGTCAACACCAGGCACGGAGCTCGCTACAATCCCATCTCTGGGATGTGGCGAAGACAAGTCCTCACCTCTCCCGCCCCCGTCCAACATATTTCATATGATAATATAATAACGAATTGATTCGATAAGGATAAGTTTCTTTATTTGTAAAATTAATTCGAGCTTTCGGGCGCAAGCTGCCCTTCTACAGGAATAAAGGATACAATTTCAAATAAACATGTATGTACAAATATATATATTTTCTTTAAATGATATCTTGCTTTGGTCTTGTATAGCATGAGTGGATCACATGCCCGCGTGATTTAGTTTAAATCAAAGAAAATTTTCATTTGAGTCGGAGGATGAGTAAAATCTTGAAAACATTCTCCTTGACCTGAGGTCAAATGACCAATATTGAGTTAATGCAAAAAGACCAATTGGGACGGGAGAGTTCATTCTAGGTGTCCGTGTAATTGTTTGCTTAAGGCTTCCATTTAATTTTTCAAAACGCCCAACAAACAATTAATAAGTGGACTGCGATAAACAATTATATGAAGCTGTGTGGCTACATAAATACAACATTGAATGAAAGTGGTGTTTGTCAGGAGTGAAGTCATTTAAATTAATTTCAAATAAAATTAAATCGGAGTCAGGAAGCAATTTTTACCAGGAAATTGAGGCGCCAGTTTTTCCCCGGTATGAGGGGGCCAAGTGAAATTAAGATATAAAAATAGTGCGGGAGAGCTGGGCTCGTCGGTATTTCACATTTTTACAAAATCTGCACCTTTCCCGTCAAAAATGGACGCAAAAATCGCGGCTCCATTCAGCGAACGTCTCTGTGCCACCACACCAGCTTTGGAAGATTCTGAAATCTCACGCAAGACTCAATTTTGATGGAGGAGGCACATTCTAGTATTGTAGTGTGGGTGAGGCCTCCTAGCTCTTAGTACGGGTAGATTCAACGGCATTCTCTCAGTGGGCTGATAATGGGATTGGAAACTTAATAAAACATTTCGAAAAATAACTTGTATTGAAATTAACTTAACTTTGCGTCAATATTTGTGATGTCGAATTCGAGAACACTATGCGAAGTTCATAAACATCGTTCAAAGAGATGGAATATAGAACAGATGTTCTTGTCAGAGTTTTAGAGACTGAAACCGGTTCTTAGCTTGAAAAGGATTATCGGTGTTCCTTCTCTGCAATCCATTTCACTACAATTTCACCTCACAATCTTGACACTACATTGACTAAACACAACCCGTTAGTGAACTGGTATGGTGACTGGTGTCTCTATACTTAATCGAGAGCGAATTTTCAAAAATCTGGAGAAAGTATTTTTCCAGGCAAAATTGGGCAACTTTTTATTTCAAGTGAGTGCACTGTGTGGGAACTTGACGAATCCGATGTTTCTAGGGCTGTGGAGTAATATCCGCGGAGTTTCAAATTTAAGAAAGATTCGCAGGTAAACAAAACTGTCCTCTCTCAGCCGCGAAGGAAATTTTCTCTTGATTCAATATTTGAGGAAACCTTAGAGGACCATATTAATTGTGTTGTTGAAAATTTAATTTCCTGTAGGAGCGGAAATGTCAAGCCCAGCTGGTTTTATTGGCGGCCACCGCTCGGCAAATATCCCGAGCTGTGTCCACCCCCGGACCCGCTGGTTGTATTCCCCCTCAACCAAGGACCAAATACATATTTATATGTAAGTTTTCTCGTATTTAAAAGTAGGCTACCGTGATTTGATAAAGATGCAAAAGTTAGTAATCTTCCCGCTAATTTACATATTTTTCTGCTGAAATTCGCATAGGGGCACATTTTACATAGCATCCACTTATTGCCATCTATCGCTGAAATATTTTAACGGAACATTTTAAATATTTATAATTGAAGGCTATTTATAGATTCCTCATTTATTTATTCAAAACCCACGAAGTGCAGATATTACATGTACTGTTTTATACACTTGTTTTAAAATATATTTACAAATCATTTCTCGTCTTAGAGGGAGATTGAAACTGATTTATTAATCGTTAATATAAGATTATATAAGGTTAAATACAGGGTGATCCAAAAGTCCCGCACTATTTTAAAAATTAATAACTCCGCGAATATTTGCGCTAGAGCAATGCGGTAAACACCACTGTATTCAGGATGCAATGGGATTTTTTATGGCAAATAATGAAAAATTCGAAATTGATTTTAGTTACAATTTTATTCGCCAGATGGCGCTCTACCAGAATCAGAGATTCAGCGGCCAGATTGTTTGATAAATTGAAAAATATAACTGATCGACACGTATTTTCCCTTTTTGAATACCAGGAAAGAACCCTAATAATATCAAATAACAAATTAATAAAACACCACTTCGCCAAAAGTATGAAGAATTGGTTAACGATTTTCAAATACAATCAGAGATATGTAAAATAGGTAAATGCAAATTAAAACATGTAGCAAAAATATGTATATTTTATATGGGGTTTTGTGAAATAGATTGAATGTTTGAAAAACACTGCTGATATCAATACACGAATTTTTGAAATGTTAATATAGTACCAAAAATTATTATGGCACTATTAATAGGATTTTTTGCTATAAGAAATGTGTAGTTTCTTGACTGATTGGCGACCCTTGACTATTTAACTGGATATTTGTCATGATCCAACAAATGAAATATAGAGGGGAGTGACAAAATATATTTGTCGTACTTTATTCCAAATATCCTATGGGCTTGTCAAATGTTATCATTGTTTATTATACTGTACACAATTTTAAAAAATGTGTCCCCTCAAATAAAAATAATTTTTAAATCGACCTTTTGCGTTGAAAAACGTGGTAGTAAAATCATTTTGCATTTTTTTTTTCACAAAATTTCTAAAGTTATTGGTGTACAGAAAATATTCCTTATGCTATTTCTTTTAATGAGCGAAAAGCGAAAACTAAACATAAGGGGGAAAATTGTGTGTACCAGTGTTATTCGAGAAGTTATAACACTCTGGTTTGCACGACATAATATGTGAACAAATGACAAACAAAAAATTACTGTTCACAAAAAATAGAGTCAAGATGTGAGGACAGCATTTATTATCCCCATATCCCAACACAAAGAGCTGCAAAATATTGGTAGAAAATATAATACATAGCGGCTTATCTAACACATGAGGTAACTGCCTTCTCTCTTGTATTAGGTCACAATCCTTGCTCAATGTGGCACCCTTCATTCTCAATCACCGCCTGCAGACGATAAATGACAGAATGGACAGCATTAAATAACATATCTGTTGAAATTGATAAAACTTGCCATCTGATAGAAGCCTTCAACATGGCCAATGTGGTAGGCCAGCATCGATAAACACACGATTTAATGTACCCCCATAAACAAAAATCGCAAGGCGTCAAGTCTGGTGATCTTGGAGGCCACTGGTATATAAAGTGGCGACTTATCACACGATTTTCACCGACCGTATCCTTCAGCAATTGTTTGGCACCTCGGGAGATATGAGGAGGTCCTCCATCTTTCATGAATGTTATTTCGCTTAGTGCTTTTGCCCAGCACAATATGGGAATACCCTTTTCTCTCAAAAGTTGAACATAACGTTCACCAGTTACAAAAACGGTTTTAAAAGTTCTTCCATTGATTTTTCAAAGAAAAATGGCCCAATAATAAAAGAAGTGAACTCACACAAAACTAACTCTAGGCTGGTAAAGTGGCATTTCTGTAAAAATCCTAGGGTTTTCTGTTGCCCAAATGCGGCTGTTTTGAATGTTAAATTCTACGTTTAGAGAAAAGTGAGCATCATCTGTCCACAGAACATTCGACAGCCAGTTTTCATCAATATCAATTTGCCGTAAAACCCATGCAGCGAATTCTTGACGCATCTCAAAATCGCCAACTTTCAGCTCGTGAAATCTTTGAATTTTGTATGGGGTACACACAATAGAGACATTAAGTGAAGCGTCTTCGGATATCACAATCATACTCGGCGAATTTAACGCCAAAAGTTCAATTTGGGGATCACCTGTCCAGGATAACAAAAGTCAGCAGGTTGAGGACATGCTAACCGACCTCGACCTTACACCGTTAAATAACGGAGATAACACCTACCTATCTAAGTCCACAGGCACAGAATCCGCAATAGACATCACAGCGATAAATTACAACATCGCACCCACAACACAATGGAAAATCCTGAGAGGTGCAATCAGTGACCACAGACCAATTTTAACAACCCTAAACTTCAAAATTGAGAATGTCCATTAGAATAAAAGAACATGGAACTTTAGGAAAGCCGACTTGAAAAAAAATCACAGAAAAGCTTGAAGAACTGTGCAACGAAAAATTGAATTACAGAACGCTTGATAAAAAACTTGGAAAAATTCTCTTCGAACATTTCAAAAGCTGCAAAAGCATCGATACCTAGAGGTAGACGTAAAGACCTGTGGATACCTTACTGGAAGGACCACAACATCGAGGCAATGATTGCAGAGAGAGAGACAATATCAATGAACTTCTTAAAACAAATAAAACAGAAGAAAACAGAAAGGAACTAATTGAAATTAGTCACAAAATAGAACAAGAAATTTGGATATGCAAACAAGAAAAATGGCAGAATTCTGCGAAAAATGGATCCAAGAAAGGATAGCCAACACTGGAATATGATTAGAGTGTTAGAGAACAATCAAAACCAACACCAATCCCCCAATACTCTAACCGATCTGAATAGAACAGCGAGAACGAGAACAAACAAATGGCTGACATAATTGCTGAATGAATATCTTTCAAGCACTTCCATACTAAACTATACGAATGAAGACAGGACTCTAAAAATAATATAAACAAGTTAGTTAAACAAGCAAGAAACTTCCATCAACAAGATATTTTCTCGATAGACTTCACACTGAATGAGCTAAACTTATCAATAAAAAAATCCAAGAGGTCACCAAGAGATAATCTAATCTTTGGTCAAATGATTAAATACTTTGAAGACAAAGCTAATAATCAACTCCTACGAATACTGAACATTTCATGGCAAACTGGTAAACTACCAAAGAATTGGAAGATATCAATTATAGTGCCAATACTGAAGCCAAACAAAGATGCCAAGGAATACAAGAACTATCGGCCAATTGCTTTCACCAGCATACTTTGTAAAATACCAGAACGAATTATCCACTCTAGGCTCATAGTCTGGCTCACTAACAATAATAAAATAAACCTCTACCAAACTGCCTATAGATCCCAGCACTGTACGACTGATCAACTGTTTTACTTCTGTCAATCAATAATAGATTCTTTCCAGGAAAAACCGCCAAAGAAGACCACGGGAATATTCCTTGATATGACCTCAACTTTTGATCGAGTGTGGAGGGAGAAATTACATGAAAAGCTGCACAACATCGGAGTAAGAGGAAACACTTTAATCTGGATTGCAGACTTCTTAAGGGGAAGAAGGTTAAAGGTTCGGGTCAATGGAGAATTTTCCAAGGAAGGAAGAACATGGGCTGGTGTAACTCAGGTATCTGTGCTCAGTCCTCTACTCTATCTGCTATATATTAACGACATCCATCCTTACCTCACTGAAGACACAAAGGTTGCCTGTTATGCATATGATATAGCCATATGGCACACAAGTAGCAGCATAGAAAAATCGTAAAAAATACTGAACACATCAATGAGAGGACTGGAAAAGTGGGCAATGGAACTCCAAATGACCATAAACCTAATAAAACCAAACCTATGCGTCTTCTCCACTCACAGGGAAAAGGCATAAATATAACCACAAAATAAGCATAAACAAACAAATATTTGATAAAATTAGAAATCCATAATACCTAGGTGTGATACTGCAGTCCTGGATCTTTCAAGTTGGTCTCGAGGACCACGCCATCACCATCTCCTAAGCGGCGAAGTACGCGATCTACGTATTCATCGTAGATCGCAAAATGCGTGGTGTCGCTGGAGACCCACTGGCGATTCTCCACCAAATTCTGCAGCGCTGGCAGAGGCGCCATATTCATTGTACATATTGTATATAATGCATATTATCTTTTTTTAATAGTGCAGACTGTGCATGTATTGACAATATGTGTCAACAAAATTATTTCAATTATTATTGATGAGGAATTGGAATTTTCAGAACACATAATTAGCACCTCAAATAGAGCTATCAGAAAACTAAACATTCTGAGATGGCTATGTGGAACAAATTGGGGAGCAAAACCCAGAATTCTCAGAACAAGATATACCACCTTAATAAGGCCGATAATGGAATATGCAACACCGGTCTGGGCTTCCTCAAGCTCATCACTAAAAGTAAGACTAGACAGTGTTCAAGCAAAAGCGGTCAAAATAATCACTGGTGCTGTTTCATCCACCAACAATGAGAAAATTCAGAGAGAATGTGTTCTAGACCTACTCGCTGAAAGCAGAAGACAAAATAAAAACAACTTGGATCGGCACTTCGGAAACGAGGAACCAGAGGACGAGATCTCTCTGACCACTTGTGGTTTGTTAGATCCGCCCTTTTCTGAGAATGAGGTGAAACTGACGGCTTTCAAGTTCGGGAAAAGGAAATCTCCTGGTCCCGAAGGGATCGATAACACGGTCGTGAAAGCCCTGGTAAGGATGCACCCATCGCTTCTTTCCAGGTTATTCAATAGGTGCCTGGACACTGGTGCATTTCCTGAGGCATGGAAGGTTGCCCGAGTAGTGCTTCTCGAAAAGTCTGGTAGAAAGGGTAATTCTCCTAATGATTATCGTCCGCTTTCTTTACTAGTGTGTCTAGGTATGGTCCTGGATAGCCTACTAGCTCAGCGACTGAAGCATTGGCTAGAGAGTAATGAACTCCTTTCCTCTTTCCAACATGGTTTTAGGGAAGGGAAGAACACAACCACAGCTCTGAACGAGGTGTTAGAGGGGGTTGAGATGGGCTTAAATAAGGGTGCCTGGGTTCTTTTCGTGGCCCTGGACATGGATGGCGCGTTCAACTCCATGAGCTGGAACAAGATGATGAGAAATTTGATGGACATGGGTTGTCCTGATAATTTGTGCAGCTTGGTTCGTGACTTCCTGAGGGATAGACGGATTAGCCTCAGTTTTGGTGGGCGGAAGTTGGAAAGAAACTGTGCTAGGGGTTGCCCCCAGGGCTCTTGCTGCGGACCTATTCTGTGGAATATCCTGGTAAACACCGTTTTCCAGGAGGAGCTCCCTGAGGGAGCCAGGCTGGTTCTCTATGCTGACGACCAGTTCCTCATCATTGAGGCTGCTTCGAGAGCGAAGGCTGAGAAGTGTGTTGGAACTTCTCTCCAAATTCTCTCGATCTGGGCCCATGACTCTGGCCTTAAGTTCAATGTCTCCAAAACTAAAGCCCTCAGCTTTAAGCCTAGGGACATAAGAACTAAAAGGAAAGGGATCAAATGGTAACACAAGCCGGCTATCAGGATGGAAGGACGGAGGGTAGCGTTGGTCAATAGGATGACCATTCTGGGGGTGGTCATTGATCACAAGATGGGTTGGCAATACCAGGCGGAGGAGATGGTGGCGAGAGGCAGGGAGGCGTTGTGCAGGCCTGTCCTGGTTGGCTCTCAACGGGGGGGGGGGGGGGGGGGGGAGAAGGAGGGTACTATTTTTAGGAACCTCTGCCTCTCCTGTGTCGAGCCAATCTTGCTATATGCTTCCGGGGCTTGGTGGTGCCGAAACAGGGATCAGAAGGTGGCAACAACTCTAGAGAGAGAGTGCAGAGGACAGCGGCACTCAGAGAATCACAGGGGGATATCGCACTACCAGCAGTGAGGCCTTTTTGGTCCTCGCTGGGCTTATTCCCCTGGGATTGAAACTAGAGGAGGAGACCACCAGACATCAGAGAACAGGGGAAATGCCCTGGGACTTGAAGCGGGGTCCCTGGAATCGAAGAGGGATCCAAGGAAGCCTCCGCAGTGGTTGCCAAAGTGGAATTGGAGTCCTGGAGGGCCGACAGGGATTGGCACGGAGGTTTTCACTGATTGTAGTAAGTCTGGAACCAATACTGGAGCTGGGGTAGTGATATTCACTAATGGAGAGCTGATCTTCCAAGAAAGTTTAACACTCAGAATGGACGAATTGGTCTTTTCAGCCGAGCTGGTTGCGATCAGGGTAGCCCTCAGAGTGTGTGCCGAGAAGAACTTCAGCCCGGACTGCCTCTATTCAGATTGTATGTCGGCCCTCGTCGCCATCAATCTGTAGAAAGGGCAACTCGCGCATCAAATAATCCAGGAGCTGGAGATGATGACGCGGGCTCCGGAGCTCCCTTGGTTTAGGAGACACAGCCTCATCGAAGGTAATGAGTTCGCAGACAGGATCGCTAAGGCAGGATGCTTTAGAGTTAGATCACTGAGGACCCCAGTGACCAAGAAAGAAGTTTATAGGAGGATCAGGGGGCACGTCCAGGACTTATGGTTGGACAGATGGAGGAACAGTGTGAAGGGGAGAGAGGTATTCAATGGGGTAACAACACCCAAGTACCTCTGTAAGGTAATGTCCCACAAACTCATTAGGGTAGTTCGGGACATGGGCTCTTCCCCAAGCCTCCACAGATTTAAAATTAAGAGAAACCCTGATTGCGTCTATGGAGAAAGGGCTATGAATGCACGCCACTACGTCTTGGATTGTCCAAGGGTAGTGGGTGTGCAGGAAGAGAGAAGGAGGGCGAGGGGCGCGATCGAGAGTAAGCTGCTGAGAAATCACAGCAAGCTTCTTGAGAAAGCCCACGACGTGGCACCTGAGCTTTTCCTCAGCTGTGAGTGAACAGAGTCGACCGGGGGCTGCCTCCCCGCGGTCCCTGCTGGACACAGTAGATAGTTTCCTATTTTGCAATGATTAAAGGCCACCGGTATATAAATCCTTCCAGACACGTTGTCTGGGAGGTGGTGTTTCCAGGTAAAATGTCCAAGCACTAGCTTGGATACCGTTACTTGGCTTATGAGTTGAACAGAATAGCAGCGAAGGGCATGCTTCGCATGCCGGATTGTGGACCTAAAGGTCTGGGTGGCCATCTGCTTTTAGGGTATACCAACTGTGCTTAGGTGGGATCCTCCAGTTCTTGTTTATTTTGGCTACTGTTTCTATTTCTTTAAAAGTAAGTTTATTTTTCTGTAGCAAGGGTTCTTTTGTGCCTTCTTTCGCTAGCGCATCAGCAGCTTCATTGCCTTCAATGCTAACATGTAAGGGTATCCATTGAAGGTGAATTTTTGAGGTATTGAGAGTTTTTGGAGATACCCAATTATGTTCCTGCTTACTTTGTCTCTAAGATCCCCTGTGTGACTCAAGTGTTGTATGGCACTTCTACTATCATGTGATGTTTAATGTTTCTGATAGATTTTAAGACTTCATAGATGGCTATAAGTTCTGATCTGAAGACTGAGCAAAATTCTGGGTTTCTTCTGTTTATTTTCTCAATGCCATTTGTGGTTTTGATGAGACAGCCACTGCCAGTGTGTCCTTACTCGTCTCTGCTACCATCGGTATAGTAGTTGTTGCATTTTTAGGA
The DNA here is from genome assembly GCA_030710605.1 of Cordylochernes scorpioides. NCBI lineage: Eukaryota > Metazoa > Arthropoda > Arachnida > Pseudoscorpiones > Chernetidae > Cordylochernes > Cordylochernes scorpioides. Next base: position 1,446,045 of record CP092878.1, on the reverse strand, counting down.
ATTTTATTAATTATTTCTAATTGTTTTAAGTATTCTGGATTTTGGTATTGTCTGTTGGTGGGTTCATTTAAAGTGGCATTAAAAATAACATTTTGTTAATGGTTCGCATGGAGATATTTTTTCAGCTAAATAATTTTTTTCCACTTTATATTTTAAAAATCCATTTCTTTTGGCCAGGTGGAGAGGGCCTTCTTTTTTGAATCTTATATTGGGTTCCCAAATAAGTATGTAATTGAAAGTTCTGTGTTTGTTTTCATAACTCTTGATTTTGTTTATATATTTCGGCAGATTGTAGCCTATTCTATCCTTCAAGGGCATAATGTCTGCCTCGTAAAGTACAATATTATTAGGGCAGGTTTTTCGAAGACCTGTAATATTTCTGGCTGCACTTAGTTGTATCCTTTCCAGGGATTTTAGATTTGTTTCAGATGCTGTACCATAGATTTGATATCCATATTCCAAGATAGGTCTCATTAGAGATGTGTAAGTTAATTTTAGTGTTGTTGCTTCAGCTCCCCACTCTTCCTGAAATATATTTCAAGATTTTTTAGTCGGTCTCTTCATTTTCTAACAACTCCTTCAATATGCTTACTGGTTTTAATTTCTGGATCCAGGGTGTAGCCGAGATATTTAGGATGTTTATTATATTGTAATTGTTCTTCTTTCAGAATAATATTTGGTCTTATTTTGTAGAGTTTCTTATCGGTAGTAAAAAGACAGGTTTCAGATTTTTGAGGGTTAAATTCTAATTTATTTTTATTAGCAAATTTTTCTAGGTGGAGAAGAGTCTTGTTCAAATCTCTTTCAGCTTTTTTCCAGTTAGTGTTGCTGCTCCATAGAATAATGTCATCAGCGAAAAGTCCAATATTGGTTTTATTTGAAAAATTTTCTTCTATGCCTGCAATAAATAGGGTGAAGAAAGTTGGGCTAAGGATTGATCCTTGTGGTAATCCTTGGTACAATTTGAAGGTTTCAGATAGAGTGTCATTATATTTGACCCTGATTTATATATTTTTAAGGGAATTATTTATCCAAGTGATAGCTTTTCCATCAATTTTGAAATGTTTGTATAATTTTGTAATTAACTTGTTTTTCCATACCTTATCAAAAGCTTGTGTAAGGTCTAAAAAGCAGCTATGGTGTGGTTTGTTGGTTTTTTTGTTTTGTGCATCTTTTACCTTTTGTGTGAAAAATAAGAGTTGGTCTTTTGTCCCATGTCCTTTCCTAAATCCATATTGTTCTTCTGGTAAGAGATTTCTTGTGTCGGGGTGGTAGGTGAGTCGTCTGAGTATAATTTTTTCCATTAATTTGCAGCAAATATTTGTTAGGGAGATAGGTCGGTAGTTTTTTGGGTCATCAGCAGATTTGTCAAGTTTTTAATGGGAATTATTGTTGCAGTTTTACAGTCTTGAGGCAATTTTCCAGTTTTCCAGGAGTTATTGAAAATATTAAGAAGTCTTTCTTTGCCAATTTTGCCCAAGTTTGATATCATTCGGCCATGGATTCCATCTGGCCCAGGAGTCTTGTTTAGGTCAGTGTTTTCTGATGCATTAGCTAGCTTTTTCATATTGATTTTTTTCATGGAAAATATTATGAGTACTGGTGACATTTTACAGTCATGAATAATCTTTCGGGCCTTTTTTCAACCTTGATTTTACTACTTATTTGATATGAATTACCTAAAAGATTGGCAGCAATTTTGTCATTAGTTGCTGGTGTACTATCTGTATTCTTAATCATATTTGTGTTTTCAGTTTTTGGGTGGGCTCTGTCAATTTGTTTTGCCAAATTCCAAAGTTTTGTATTTGGCTTTCTTGGGTTCAGGTTTTCACAAGTTTGTTTCCATTTTTTCCTTTTCACATTTACGTATAATCTTTTTATTTTTGCAATCACAATGTTCAGTTCAGTTGTACAATTTGTTTGGTTTTGGGTGCACTTTTTTGTAGTTCATTTCTTTTAGTTATAAGTGTTTGAATATTTTTTGCCTGGTGTGTATAATTTGGAATCCATTTCTTAATATTACCTCTTGGTATTGCAAATTTGGCTGCTTCAATAATGGTGTTTTCGAAAGATATCATATTAGCCTTTTTGAAGTTCCAGAATTTTTCTTAATTGAGCTAGTTTTGGTCTTGGTGCTAATTTCTATCAAATTAGGCAAATGATCACTTCCAAAACTTTTTAATATTTGCTAATTGCATTTGCGGAAAATGTCAGGATAGTAAAAACTTATATCAAGGGCTTGTGCAGTATTATAGCTTGTATGAATGATGGGTAGGATTCCCATCATTTAAGCACATGAAGGCATTGTCGTCAAATATGTTTGATATTATTTTGCCTCTTGGGTTTGGCGTAGGACATCCCCATAGTTGATGTTTGGCATTAAGGTCACCTACAATAATAGTGTTGTCTGTAAGAAATTGAGCCATTGTTCCATCGTCAATAAATGTATTGTTTGGAGGGTGATACATATTGTATATGTTGATGGCTTTGTTTTGATTGAGGTAGACTTTGATACCTTGGGCTTCGAGGTCTGATGTGTTTGTAATATTAACGGCTATGTCCTCATAGTACAAATTCTTGATTAAAAATGCTAGGCCACGCCCTTTAACAGCATATACAGATGGATCTTCAGACATTACCCTGAGTAATGGAGGGGCCGGAATTAACATAATACTGCAAGATGGAACAAACATCAAAATCAAAGAAGGAGCAAGAAAGATTTCGTCAAACTTCACTTGTGAACTGACAGCTATCTGGAAAGCTATTGATGTATGCCTTAACCAACCATCCCTGCATCAAGCAGAAGGAATTATAAAATACTGTACAACGACTTCATATCCGATCTAGAAGCAATTCAGAAGGGCAATACTATAATCACACAGAAAATACATTCGTTACTTACTCAACTGATATCATTGGAGAATAACTGCATTCTACAATGGATTCCTGCCAGTGTTTGGATCGGGGGTAATGAAATGGCAGTTGAATTGGCAAAGGAAGCCAGAAGGCTGAGCCAAAATAAAGAACAAATGTCAGTATTTGACGCTGATGCTTTGGCAAAATACAAGATAATTAAACAAAAAATAAGAAAAGATCAAATATGTGAAATAAACTCTGAGAGAAAACTGACAAAAACTATAAGAAGACTTAGAACAAAACATTATAAAGGAATGAAAATACATCCAGATGGCACAAGAACCTATAGAACATGCAACAACTGTCCTGGTGTGGAACTAACACCTACCCACATATTCTCATTCCCGCAGCCTTGCAAGAAAATTGACATAGACCCAGAGCATCAGCTTTATACATCCAAGATAGTGGACATTGCTGCTGCAGCTGTGATAGAAATGCATGGAGACATCTGAGGCTATTTATTGGACACGACAAAAACAACAACGGCATTCCAGAGTAAAATAAATTATCAGAGATAGATACATATTTTTCAAATGAATTAAAATAAACATAATCGATACTGAGTGAGAGTTGAATAAAAAATATTAGAAATTTATTATCTTCGGAAACAAACCGTATCTAAAATATCAATTTTCTTTTTGCTACATGTTTTAATTTGCATTTACCTATTTTACATATCTCTGATTGTATTTGAAAATCGTTAACCAATTCTTCATACTTTTGGCGAAGTGGTGTTTTATTAATTTGTTATTTGATATTATTAGGGTTCTTTCCTGGTATTCAAAAAGGAAAAATACGTGTCGATCAGTTATATTTTTCAATTTATCAAACAATTTGGCCGCTGAATCTCTGATTCTGGTAGAGCGCCATCTGGCGAATAAAATTGTAACTAAAATCAATTTCGAATTTTTCATTATTTGCCATAAAAAATCCCATTGCATCCTGAACACAATGGTGTTTACCGCATTGCTCTAGCGCAAATATTCGGGGAGTTATTAATTTTTAAAGTTGTGCGGGACTTTTGGATCACCCTGTATATGAAATAAATATAAATATGAATAAATAAGGATAGATAAGGATAAATATAGATGAATAAACGTGAAATATAAAATTGATAAATATACACATATAAAATATATACATGGTCTTCCTTGGTAGCGCCTACCGCGGGAAATACTCCGCCACCGGTGGACTGCGAGAGTTCAGAGTGGGCAGGTCGATGTTATGGCTGGCGTTACCCACCTCAAGACCAAGATGGTACTTGTAGATGGCAGCCTTCGCCACACTTGTTAGTTTCACTGCCTCCGGATGGAGGCCGACGCCGTACATCCAGGCCTGCAAATCCAGAGGCACTTCGCAGGAGGCGAACACCTCCCGGAGCAGGGCTCGGCAACTCCAATATCTGTGGGTCAGCGACCCGTCGCAGCCATTCAGTGCATTCAACATCAAATGTAGAGTATTTAAGAAATTCAATTTAATACAATAATTGAGCGGTCTAGAGATTAAACTGGCGAAACCGCTGGGAGGGTTCATTACTGATAACCCATGCCCTCCCTCTTTCAATATATATTTATTTAAGGGCTATAGAAGTAGCTTTTGATTATATTAAAAAAAGTAGTGTTAAAATATTTCTAACTTATATCTTGTTGACAAGTACTTCGGCTTCACATTCAGGTTTTGTATTGTAGCGATTTATATTCTCTCAACTTTCCTAATATTTTAAACCCACGACATTTACGTCGGTGCCTTCCACCATTGTCAGCCCCTCAACTTCCTAAAACCCTATTTCGTTGAAATCTTCGTCCAAGAAAATCAAATTAATTCTATCGACTTATACCGCATAAAGCTCGGTCATAATCTAAAGTGTTATGTAATATATAGACTAGGAAACGTTGAAGGCAATCTTTTGGTACAAAGTCATTCGCTGCCGATGACGCAGGACTTCTAAGTTACCACAATATTTGCATAGAACTAATTTGTAAATATGTAAATTTTTGATTTGATATGCACACATTTTGCTTGAAGAAAGGCAAGCTATATAATTACTGTATGTAAAACAAAATCATATTTTAAGTACTTTCTATAATATAAAATTTAAATTGTATATATATTATTCACAAACCTAAACTAATTAGAAATTAGTTCTTTTTTAAATATAGTTTAATTAGACATTTATATATTTGAAATAAATATTTGAAATTTATTTAATCATTTTTGATCAAAATAATCTTTTTTTGCTTGTCAATTTTGAATCAACCAATTAGCAAAGTGAAGATGATGCAATATACGCTCCCCTCTAAAATACAAAATCTTGTTTGTATCAAATAATATTTGGTTCGAAAGTAAAACATATTTCAACTATTTATCAAGAGAGAGGGAAATTAAAACTAATTTTAAAATAAAATGCAATTGTGTGCGTATATCGAAAGAAAAAAAAAACGAAAACTTCTAACTAAATTACTCACGATTCTTGTCAGCCATTATTAAAAACATTATAGGTCCATGGTCAAAATGAGCAAACCCTCTAATTCTATGTAAATTATTTTCTATAAATATTTATTCCATTAAATTTTAATTTATTTGGAATTGTGTTGGGTTTTATATAAATCGGAATTAAGAAATTAACGCATATTTCTCTCTAAAAATATTATTATAAATAAAGATTTATTTTAATGGTTTTCTGATTAGTATGTGCTTATAACATTTTAAAACATAAAGTATGATGATATATATATATTTATTTATTTATTACAAAACACACGCAATATCCTATGTGGATATTTGCATGTAAATGTTTAATCTATTTTATGTATATAGTTTTTAAATATATATACAAATTATTTATAGTTTTAGAGAGAGAGTGAAGGTTATTTAAATTTACATTTTAGAACAATAAATTATACAAGAAACAAAGATTATTTACATACATATCATCAAAAGTCCAATATATATTTAGAATTACAACCACTAAACCAGTGGCACAAATATACTAATTAAAACTAGAAATTGCAATTCTTAATGTAATTCAAGTCCACGGCATTTGAGATAGAGTCTACAAAACTTGTTAAATTTTCTATATTCTTCTTTACTGGAAACCATTTGGCTTAAACTAGAACTGTTCATTTGACATTGTACTCTCAAATCAGCAACAAGTGGGCACCGGATTAAAATATGCTCAGGGTTGTGATCTTCTTGGTCACATAAGCAGATTGAAGAATCAATTCTGCCAATACTATATAAATATGTGTTAAAGTCTCCATGCCCCGTAAAGAAGTGGGTAATAGGTTTTTAACTTTTAATTAAACATTTTAAATTTATATTTAGACATTTTAAATTTTTATTTAGTCACTTTCATTTTTTTAGATGGTTTTAATTTAATTTTGAACATTTTAATCTAGACATTTTTGAATTTAATTTAGACGCATGGACTTTTTATATAATCTTCATTTGAAAACATTTCAAAACAACTCTGATAACACTAAATATAATATTAAAATATGATCGTCTTATTTCTACTAATTTTAAAATGAAAAGAGGCTCGTATAAAGCAATATCAAAAGAAAAACAGAAAACTTTGATGAAATTTATTTATTTATTACCAGTTGCAAACAAGACACGCTATATCCGATCTGGATAATTGCGCGTGAAACTATTTACAATAATTCATATTGTAGTAGAGTAGGTAACAGAATTATCAAAAAGAAAATAAACAATTAAGAAAAAGAGCATTGAATATAATTAATGAAATTGGTATGCTTAAAAGACGAAACTATTGCAAAAGCTTCTAAGTTATTGAACATCAATCATTATGCTAGAACAATAATGCAAAATTACAAAAAGAAGAAAGAATATAGGCTTTAGAAAGAAATAAATTAATTAAGCGATTTAGATTTTATTTTGTGAAGTGTATATAAAATAATATTAATATAACTAATTTCCAATATTGATGTTAAAAAGGCGCTTGGAATAAGCAATAATATGATCAAATATGTCCCCCAAATTGTATCGTTGCTTAATGAATTATTTGATAAATGTATTGAAAAAGGATATTATCCTGATGAGTGGAAAAGAGCAGCTCTTAACATAATTCCTAAACCTAACAAAATGAATTTATAAATTGCTATAAATACCTTTAATATCAAATCTCTCCAAGATTTTTGAAAAATACTAAAAAAATGAAATTTATGAATTTTATCAAGATCTTCTAAACAATAGACAGCATGGATTCATAAAATTGAAAATAACGATAACATGTTTGGAAAAAATAACATAGGTTATATTAGAACATAGACATTTAGTGTCGTTAATCGATATAGAGGGTGCATTTGATAATGCATGGTGGCCAGCTGTTTTTAAAAGAATAGATCGATATAATATACCCGCTGATTTGATAAAAAATATTGCAATCTTTCTTGAATAATAGAAAAAAAAAATTATAAAACAATTTCAAAAGGCTGTCCACAGGGCGGGGGGACCACTGTCTTTATTGCTATGGCTGATATTACTGAATGATTTATTGAACAAAATGCAGGTACCCAATTCTGAAATACTGTGTTATGCTCGTGTCAATGTACTCGAAATAAACTGAAACTCAGTCTTGAGAAAACTAACATTTTACATTTTCACAATAAAGTTTAAAAACAAAACAAACAAAAAAATTGCCAGTACAAGAAATTAAAATATTTGGAGTCACTTTTGCAAATCACTTTAGAAAGAAATGACTAAATTTCAATCCCCACATATATTATCCTTATATCTATAAAAATGAAATCCAAAATCGAATAAATCATTATGAAATTTCGCATGTAGGTAGCTGAAGATTTCGTTTAACATATAGGCTATTCAAAAAACTAAAAAGGTTAATGTGCTTTTTAAAAATATATATAAAACCAAAAAGCGTTAGTTCCAGCCTTTTACCGCTTGGGCGCAGCACTGGTCGCGACGATTAATGAATTTGATTGGTTAATAATTTACACGTGGTTTGTTTACACGATGAATGTTTTTATAAGGTAAGATTATCCAAACGCCGTGAAACTTAAGGAAGTTATTCACTATACTACTGGGAAGGTTTCTGGTTTGAATTTGATTTGAAATAAATATTCGTTGCAATTTAATTAGCAAATTTTCTACTTTCACTCGCAAGCAGCGCCTCTCGCGGCATCTGTTGAAATTACATTTATAAATTGTAAAAATGCTAAAATTTCTTCCAAGTATAATAAATTTAATATTTAATTTGAGGATTTAGTAATATAATATTCCAATGACGTTGTAAAAAAAACTTGGCATTTCAATATTAATTTATATTTAAATACGACCTCGAGAATCCCATGCCGATTCCTAAAACGGTTAAAGAATCCTATATCAAAAAGGATGATCAGCACACAGCATTTGCAGATGATCATCAATTAGAAGACCCTAAATTTATTTCAAATGAAAGTGGCATTCCACATTTATTTGATCAGGCATCATTAATTGATATAGTTAGGGATCTAGGGCTATCAAAAGAGTTTCTTGATATATATCAATAAACAATTCCGCATCTTCTTTTCTTTTTAAAAGCTTTTATTTAACTGGCTTCCCTGTCTGTCCGTCTGTTTGTCTGTCTACAAATCTTGCAATCGATTTTCAATATACGTTTAGAGCACGTAGGAATCTAAAATTTTGTACACCTCTCAGAACCCGATGACAATGCAAGTTGACAATTTTCAGACTGCTGGGTGGTCGGAATGGCCAGAAATATAATAATTTGTTCATTCCTGGCCATTCCGACCATCCAGAAATCTGAAAATTTGTCAACTTGCATTGTCATCGGTTTCTGAAAATTGTACAAAATTTCAGATTCCTACGTGCTCTAAACGTATATTAAAAATCGATTGCAAGATTTGTGGACAGATAGACAGACGGACGGACAGACAGGGAAGTTATATAACATTTTTCATCTTAATAATAACATTTTCATTTTTAGAGAGAGACGTTATTTTTCGATTTAAAAAAATATATTTTAACAATTTCACTATAGATATTTTAATTTGCATCAAAATACTTTTGTTTTAATTGAAATTGGACTATTTCTCAGACATTTTTATATCCATCCATTTTAATCAATATTTAGAAATAAAGCATTTGAAATTTTCTGAAATAAAGTTAAGCACTGTTTAATATGGCGTTAAAACGTTCCTATATTTTCCGCTACAAGCTGCTTCCTAGCTTAAATTTCAGCTGTTTTCATAACTATTGTTTTTGTGGAATAATGGAGACCCACTTCAGGACGTCGTCCAGACGGCTCGGGTGATTGTAAACAAACAAGCCCCGGCGACGCCAGCCGCCAACAAAGCAAGAGAGCACGGCCTGGTCTGCTGACCAGTTTGGTGTTTTCCTCTGTCCTCTTAACATGTTTTAATAAAGTTAGTTTGAAGGAGACTTTTACCCTCTCCTTTCTGCTATTTAGTGATCTGATTTAAATCCTTGCAACAGCCCACAAAAGAATCATCACTGCGAATTCTTCTACCGAATTTCGCATCAGTGTTTTGTGAAACGATTACCCGACATTTCTACACAGTTTTAAAGAGTTTTTTTTATGTTAAATGAAAAATTCGCACAAGTTAGCAATTTGGTTTAGATCTTTAAAAAATGAAAAATACCGTTTAAAATGAAAATGTTGTTACTAAAGTGTAAAATGTTGTCATTAATGCGAAAAATATTGTAAAAAAAGTATTTATTATTTTAGCAGAGTTTTTTTTATGTTTATATTTTGCTACTCTGTAAATTTTCCTTGGCAGAAGCACGTCAGATCCATGTCATTAACTACAATAATTGATAGCTGTGGGTCAAAGCTCCCATAGGGAAGAAGAGAAAATATCTTTATTTACAGGGCCGCTAACCAAAATAAATGATTTTTAAGCCCCGTCATAGGGAAGAAGCTATGTAACAAAGTATTTATTAATTTTATTATTTTTATTAACAGAGTGGTCATTTTTATGTTTATATATTGCTACTCTGTAAATTTCCCTCGTGGTTTATCTGTTGTTTACCATTCATAGTTTGTTCTTGCCTGAAATAAAATTGTTGTCTCATCCCGAAGTTGGTCTTCCCTAATTTCCCACGTGGCAATATACTCCTAAATTGTATAAAACCTATATTTACAATTGAGATTTTAGAATATATTTATATTTTCACATTATATAAGACAAACTTAAACCTAATGAAAGATAGAGCAAAGATTCTTATATTAAAATAGATTCAGAAATTGAACACATGAGATATGAAAAATATTTTCGCAATATTAAATTATTTATAATATTTTATTTCAATGATTCAGTTAAAATTTCAGTATCGGCCTTCAAACTACCAGAAACTTTCAAAAGACTATGTGCATTATTTGTTCTATTGTGTTTTCATCTCAAAATGATAATAAATACGACTTTTAAGAAACATATTTTTTCATTAGCATCTAAATATGTTTTATTTGTCAAATTAGTATTAATGATATACCTTATTTAACAAAGAAAAAAATTGTTTGTGTGAGCCATTAATATTGATAATTGGTGAAAACCTACTTGAGTTGTAGCTCCATAAATTTGGTTTAAATATAGGAATTATGTGGGAAATATCGTCTAGGGATAATAAAAATTGGGAAAAAAAAAATTATACAAGAAACCTCCTCTGAAAAGGTTCTCCCAAATGATACGCGAGGGAATATATTTATATAAAATGCTAAAAATGAAGAGAAAAAGTTTTCTTTATTAAAATGTATAGGTTACAAGCTTTCGGGCTCCAAGCCCTTCTAAAAAAAAAAAAAAAAAAAAAAAAAAGGTACCTGTAGAAGGGCTTGGAGCCCGAAAGCTTGTGACCTATACATTTTAATAAAGAAAACTTTTTCTCTTCATTTTTAGCATTTTATAAGTCATTAAAGAGAAATTTCGTGATTTTCGTTAATATATTTACATATTGAGAAAAAAGGTATTTTTCCTGGCTGACGCCATCTGTCGGAATAAATATCCACTAATCATTGATTTTTAATTATTCCAGAATTGGCCAAAATATAATTTCTCGATTGATCAATAAAATCTAACCACGTACACGTTTCGGGCTGTTGGCCCTCGGTGCAAGCTGTACCTCAATGGCGGTCTTTGGTGAATCTTGAAAATCATGAAACAAGTACTTCGGCCAGAACGGTGTGAGAGCACCAAAGATATATAACAAAGATATTGATCTCAAGGAAATATTGGACATATTATATGGTTGTAAACAATATATAGGTGTATGCGTGTATATGTGTGTATATATTATATATTTTTAAATTTAATGATGTAACTGTAAATAAAATTCAAAGAATATCTCTAAATGTAAATAATATTTATGAATCTTTCTAAGTTACTTTCTGTGTATCTTTCCATGTTGAATATTTTCTTTGTTATATTTGTATGTACATTTAGCGCAAGTGTCCCTAGGGGGACATAGCGTTTTTAATTGAAATAAATAAATAAATAAATAAATAAATATATATATATATAAAATAGTCAAAAAATGAAATTTACCAAATGGATGAATTATGGAAAAAGGCATCTCTCCTGATCGTGTAACTAAAACTCGCGCCATTTTTCTTCATATAGAAAGTTTATTCGAAACTATTAAAGACGCGGATGTTTCTTTCAAAAATAAAACAATTTCTGCTGCCTTTTTATTTTTAAAAGAATCATACGCGTCTATAATAGTTTCGAATTTTCATAACAGGTGGCGCGCTAATGCATCATTATAGAAAGTTTGTGCTTTAAACGTCATGTGCTGGTTTGTCTCATCGGCATGAAGAATGGTAGGATCCTTCTGGAAGCTCTAACATATATGTAAATATGCGGATCGATGGAATCATGTGCTGAAATTGTATGATATGTTAGAGAGGTAACTTATTTGTTCCCGGGTATAAAGGCTTAAATAAGGGGCAGCTCCTGCCTCAATAAATCCTACCATTGGTGTTATCTTCCAAGTAAGACGTAGGAAGTTATTAAGCCTACTCCATGAAAGCATTTCTTTTATTTAAAGAGAGTGTGGCCTGCGCCCCTGACACATAAGTCTACAAAATATACATGTGTAGGCGGCCACATACTGTGAATTATATATTAAACAAAATACCAGTAAAATGAGAAGTGATACAAAGGGATAGAAGAGGTAAATGAAGGAACGAAGGGAGTAGCTCTGCAATTCTGGTCCATATAAGAATATAAACCAATTTCGAAATTTTGTTCAATATAAATATTAAAATAATCAAAATCCTACATTTTTCATATTTGTCAGAAATATCTTTTCATTTTTAATTAAACTTACAAATTACACCCGCCGCTCATCCATACAATTTCAATCAAGTTTTATATTAAACTTTCTTTTTTTTTTCGGATTATTGAAGGTTTGCCAAAACATCTGCGTGGTACAACAATCGCGTGTGTCCCCGACGTCATCAGGCTCTATGACATCTTTTGTACCCGAGCACAACACACATTGTGTTCTGCTGCTGTTCTTTCTGTGCCGGCTGGACGGACAATACCAACGTAGCTGCAACATGATGGTCGACTTCTCAGGTCGCCAAAATGTATGTGGATGAAGATTCCTTATAAAACATCTTTATTGGACGTTGATCGTTAATCAGAGATTTGTTCCACGTCCACTCAACTAAGGTAACTATCCACACAACAATTGGCCTGCAGTTTTACATTCTGTAACAAAGGGTAGTTCACACTACTATAACGTACAATATACACCTTGCTTGCTGTATTGCATTCTGTAGCATAGAGTAGTTCACATTACTATAAGGTACAATATACACCTTGCTTGCAGTATTACATTCTGTAACATAGGGTAGTTCACACTACTATAACGTACAATATACACCTTGCTTGCTGTATTGCATTCTGTAGCATAGAGTAGTTCACATTACTATAACGTACAATATACACCTTGCTTGCAGTATTACATTCTGTAACATAGGGTAGTTCACACTACTATAACGTACAATATACACCTTGCTTGCAGTATTACATTCTGTAACAAAGGGTAGTTCACACTACTATAACGTACAATATACACCTTGCTTGCTGTATTGCATTCTGTAGCATAGAGTAGTTCACATTACTATAAGGTACAATATACACCTTGCTTGCAGTATTACATTCTGTAACATAGGGTAGTTCACACTACTATAACGGACAATATACACCTTGCCTGCAGTATTACATTCTGTAAAATAGGTAGTTCACACTACTATAACGTACAATATACACCTTGCTTGCAGTATTACATTATGTAACATAGGGTAATTCACATTACTATAACGTACAATATACACCTTGCTTTCAGTATTGCATTCTGTAACATAGGGTAGTTCACACTACTATAACGGACAATATACACCTTGCCTGCAGTATTACATTCTGTAACATAGGGTAGTTCACACTACTATAACGTACAATATACACCTTGCTTGCAGTATTACATTCTGTAACATAGGGTAGTTCACACTACTATAGCGTACAATATACACCTTGCTTGCAGTATTACATTCTGTAACATAGGGTAGTTCACACTACTATAACGTACAATATACACCTTGCCTGCAGTTTTACATTCTGTAACATAGGGTAGTTCACACTACTATAACGTACAATATACACCTTGCTTGCAGTATTACAATCTGTAACATAGGGTAGTTCACATTACTATAACGTACAATATACACCTTGCTTGCAGTATTGCATTCTGTAACATAGGGTAGTTCACATTACTATAACGTACAATATACACCTTGCTTGCAGTATTACATTCTGTAACATAGGGTAGTTCACACTACTATAACGTACAATATACACCTTGCTTGCAGTATTACATTCTGTAACATAGGGTAGTTCACACTACTATAACGGACAATATACACCTTGCCTGCAGTATTACATTCTGTAACATAGGGTAGTTCACACTACTATAACGTACCATATACACCTTGCTTGCGATTTTACATTCTGTAACATAGGGTAGTTCACACTACTATAACGTACAATATACACCTTGCCTGCAGTATTACATTCTGTAACAAAGGGTAGTTCACATTACTATAACGTACAATATACACCTTGCCTGCAGTATTGCATTCTGTAACATAGGGTAGTTCACACTACTATAACGTACAATATACACCTTGCCTGCAGTATTACATTCTGTAACAAAGGGTAGTTCACATTACTATAACGTACAATATACACCTTGCCTGCAGTATTGCATTCTGTAACATAGGGTAGTTCACACTACTATAACGTACAATATACACCTTGCCTGCAGTATTACATTCTGTAACATAGGGTAGTTCACACTACTATAACGTACAATATACACCTTGCCTGCAGTTTTACATTCTGTAACATAGGGTAGTTCACATTACTATAACGTACAATATACACCTCGCTTGCAGTATTACATTCTGTAACATAGGGTAGTTCACACTACTATAACGTACAATATACACCTTGCCTGCAGTATTACATTCTGTAACATAGGGTAGTTCACACTACTATAACGTACAATATACACCTTGCCTGCAGTATTACATTCTGTAACAAAGGGTAGTTCACACTACTATAACGTACAATATACACCTTGCTTGCAGTATTGCATTCTGTAACATAGGGTAGTTCACACTACTATAACGTACAATATACACATTGCTTGCAGTATTGCATTCTGTAACATAGGGTAGTTCACACTACTAATGGACAAACTACACCTCGCCTGCAGTATTACATTTTGTAACCTAGGATAATCCACACTACTAAGGTATAATCTACACATTTCGTGCAGTCAAAACTTAACGAACTATACCTGCTACATATACTTCACATATTATTAAAACTTCACATGCTATATATACTAAACCTATTATAAAAGGTCCAGTCAATGAATAATACACACTCAGTTGTGTATTAGCCGGGTAAATCCGATTATAAAGATTGTGTCAGCTATCGACCTCTATGTCTAAATTCAAATCTTTCAAAAATTTTGAAAGAATAATAAACAACAAAATCATCAAGTTCTACGAGGAAATGAAATTATTCAGTAATCGTCAACATGGCTTTACAAAATTTTGATCTACCACAACTGCATTAACTGAAATAATTCACACTGCATTAGAACACAAAACCAAGGAGTATACGGCTATAATTGCAATAGATATTAGTGGAGCTTTTGACAATACCTGGTGGCCAATGGTGATAAAAAGACTCGATGAGGATAATATACCAGCATCAATAATAAAACTCATGAAATCCTACTTCACTAACCGGAAGATAAGATTTAGGTACTCTACGAATGAATTCTCCAAAAAACTAAGTAAAGGATGTCCGCAAGGAGGACCCTTATCTCCGACAATTTGGAACATCATAATGAATGACCTATTAACCCACTTTCAGGAAACTAATAGCGAAATTATAGGATATGCAGATGATCTAACGGTAATATGTTGGAATACAGATGTAAAAAATCTTAAAATTACAATTGAAAATTCAAAAGGAAAAATAAATATGTGGTGTGAAAACAACAAACTTAAAATATCAAGACAGAAAACAAATATTTTATATTTATTCAACTGCAAAAAGTATGTAATTACCCTGCATGATAAACTTGTCTAACCAGTTGAAAACCTAAAAATACTAGGATTAACTTTCAAGAATCACCGAAACAAGAACAAATTAGATTTTATGCCTCACATATATATATTGCGTATGATATTGTTTTTTACAGCACAATACAACAATGTTGGCAAGTTTCTCTAGAGTGGAATGTCGAGGTGACGAATCCACTCCAGGGCCTCCTCTGTGCACCGGTGGATATCCCCAAGTGTTCCCTGGAAGAATCTTCGAGGACAGTCCCTTAGGAATGCCTCACATCGACAGTGTTATTGCAAAAACAACTAGAGCTAGTGGATATCTTCTTGGTTTAACAAAGAAATCGTGGGGATTGGATAGTAGGCGATTATTAACATTATATAAGACCTTATTTAGAAGCACAATAACTTATGATTCAACAATCTGGTACCCATACATAAACACGAGATCAAAAAACAAAATAGATTCACTACAGTATAAAATTCTTAAAAACTGTATACATGCTTATAATACAACATCTTCGAATTGTACACATGTTCTCGCAAGAATACCTAAAATTACGGATTTCATTCTGTCAAACATACTTAAAGTTGAAATAGATTATAATAGAAATGATCCAGCCAAAAGAATGATAATATCTAACTTTATAAATGAAAAAATTCAAAAATACTATGAAGTTTCAAATGATAATTTCAGAGAATATTTTGAAAACTCAAGATTACCCAAATTTATCCAGCCAAATTTTTATAATATTCAATTCTTTACGGGGCATGGAGACTTTAACACATATTTATATAGAATTGGCAGAATTGATTCTTCAATCTGCTCGGTGCCCACTTGTTGCTGATTTGAGAGTACAATGTCAAATGAACAGTTCTAGTTTAAGCCAAATGGTTTCCAGTAAAGAAGAATATAGAAAATTTAACAAGATTTGTAGACTCTATCTCAAATGCCGTGGACTTGAATTACATTAAGAATTGAAATTTCTAGTTTTTTAATTAGTATATTTGTGCCACTGGTTTAGTGGTTGTAATTCAAAATATATATTGGACTTTTGATAATATGTATGTAAATAATCTTTGTTTCTTGTATAATTTATTGTTCTAAAATGTAAATTTAAATAACCTTCACTCTCTCTCTAAAATTATAAATAATTTGTATATATATATTTAAAAACTATGTACATAAAACAGTTTAAACATCTACATGCAAATATCCACATAGGATATAGCGTGTGTTTTGTAATAAATAAATAAATAAATGAATAAAAAATTTAAAATGACCCTGTATATGAGCTCGTAACTCTATATATTATAACTAGCCGAGTGACCCGGGTTTACCCAAAGGGCCCGCTGACATTAAGGTTATAGATAGTGGCTTAAACATTACATTGTGTAAATACAACTTTACCGCTAAAAAAGTATTACAGAGGCGACGGCAGACATTGAAGATGTACAAAATATATGTATAGAGCAGTGGAAAAAAAAGTAAATAATGAGAAGACCAAAATCGAAATAATTGAAAATAAAGTTTATTAGCAAACAAATAATAATAAAAAATTCTTTCAGGTGAGAAACTATAGGCATTGCTTACATTTTTATAAATATAGTCGAAATGAAAAAAAAAGTAGTTATTTTGCTCTTCCACATTCTCATGTTTGGTAGACTATTTCTGGTTAGGAAATATAGCCATTAATGAAAAGTTTAAATAAATACATTTAAAGTGGAAAAGAAAAAATTATAACGAATCAGAAAATAAAATTGCAATTCTAGTTTTATATATATGTGGGTTCAACTTTACATGTATGCTATCCAAAAGTCGCACTTGATAAAAAGCCACATAGAGCTGTCCATGTGTAAACACAGGCTCTTGTAGCAAGAGAACCACTCTAGAAAAGGTTTGGCCTTGAGCCTTTATTTATAGTCATAACAAAACCCAACCTTAGTGGAAGCTGATGCCTCCTCAGAATGAAGGGAAGGCTGTTATCAGAAGGAGCCAAAGAAGAACAAATAATACAAAAAGAACGTCTTTTAAAAACAAAGAATTCGATAAATAACAAATAAGATAAGATAAGCAACATTTGAAGGCAAAAAATCTACGATTGAAAAATCGAATAAATTAAAAATAAATAAATCTGTTAATATTTGGAAAATAAAAATAAAACGATCATGTGGAGCAAATTATAACGAAAATTTTGGTATATACAAAGTGGGATCAATAAATAAGGTGAATTATAATTTATTAAAAAAAAAAAGAACGATATTAAAAATTAGGACTTGATTTATTCAAAATAATCACCTTGGCTTTCTATACATCGTCTCCATCGTTCTAGCAACTTGTAAATACCTTCTTTATAGGCACTCTTAGGAAGCGCGTGAAAAGAATCTTGCCCCACTTTCTGGACATCTTCATCCGAGTCAAATCGCTTTCCCTTTAACTCCTTTTTTAGTAGTCCAAAAAGGAAATAGTCAGAGGGGGCTAGGTCTGGACTATATGCAGGATGTTCTAAAACTTCAAAACCTAATTTAATAACTGTAGATACAGTTTTACATAATGTATGAGGCCTTGCATTATCATGAAGGAAGAGAACACCTTTACTAAGCTTCCCTCTTCTTTTGTTTCTTATACCGGGCTTTAGCTTATTTACAAGAATGTCACAATAAAGATCGCTGTTCATACGTTGCCTTGAGGATAAAAAATCAAGACAGATTGATCCATCAACATCCCAAAAAATTGTTAACAAAACTTTACCGGCCGAACGTTGAGACCTGTTTTTTTTTTTTTTTTTTTTTGTCTTGGAGAGTCGCCTCGTTTCCATTCCATAGATGCACGTTTTGTCGAAGGATCATAATGATGACACCAACTATCATCTTCAGTTACAATTTGGTCAAGGAAATGATCACCTTCCTCTTCATACCGTTTTAACAGAGCCTTTGAAACCCGAATACGGTAAAGTTTTTGGTCCAAATTAAGGAAATGTGGAATCCATCTGCAGCATATTTTTCTAAATTGCAATTGTTCTTTAATAATGGTGTGCACAGTTCCATAGATTATATTCAAATTGTCGGCTATGGTAAAACTGGATATTTTTATATCTTCCAAAATTAAGTTTTCAACCGCATTTATCGTGCTTGGCGTCGCTGTAACACTTGGTCGTCCAGGTCGCTCAATATCGGTACATGTAATTCGTCCCTTTTTGAACTCGTTAACCCTTAACCCTTAGTTACTGGCGCCTAATTTTGTTACACAATTACTGGCGTTCGGCCTCTCAGGCCGACTTTTAAAATCAATAATAAACCATGTTAATTTTAATATTAAAAATAAATTAAACGTATACACATAATTTCCAAAGAATAAATATTTTGTTTTTTTTTTCGAATAAACAAAGCTCTAAACAAAATTAAATGAAAATGTACAAGAAGCTCTTTCTATCTAAAATATTCTATATATATTCTAAAAAATTCTATCTAAAATATTTTATTTCAAGATTAGGTGCACAATTCAAGCATATTCCAATAGAATGATCTTTGCAGATTGTCTCTTTGCATTTTTTGCACTGCATTTGAGTTTGACGATCTTTTTTACATAGGTAGCATCTTTTGCGTTTTTTTGAGACAAGGACTGCCGCTTGTAGATTCCTAGAGAACACACGTTATTGATATTTCGTATAAACATCAAATAAATATTTGCCTACCTCAAGTGATAAAGTTCCAGCATGCTTCTGAATTAATACTTGCAGATCTCTTTAAAAATATTTGGCTTGATTTCTCATATTCAAGGCATCTCTCATTAGTTGTAAAGCAAGCTGCTTTATAAAATATTTTCGAGCCGTCTTGCTTGACAGCTTTATAAATTACTGCTGAATTTATATATTGAAACCACATTCAAAAAGTTAAAAAATAAACACAGGAGCCATCTTTTGGTTCTTTTTCCAACAGAATACATTTCTGATCAACTACATCCACACCACCTTTGGTCATATTATAAAATGTGCTCATCTCGGGCTTTTGTTGTTCAGCAGTTTCTTGATCAATTGCTGTGGTCGAATGCATTGTGGAGAGTAATGTAACAAAATGTCCAATTTTAGGGACATAGGATACCAAATTTTTGTTTTTTGAAAAACCAAAAGTGGAACCGAACTTCTATTATATTATGCAAAATTAAAATCACAAAACACAATTTATAATGCATATAATTAAAGCAAGTGTAATATAAAAACGAATGCTCAACTTATTTGGTTCGTTTGAAGGTCAATAAAACCAAAAGTAAAATGGCCAATAATAGGAACGCTAAAATTCCCAGTGACGTAATTACTGGCGCTCGGCTTTAAAGGCCGTTTGATTTAATAACTCGGGATATACAGAATAGATTTCTCTTAAAATGCAAAGTTCTTCAAATAAATGCATTTTATTAAGCTACCTATAAATTTGATGAAAAATGATGCATTTTGAAAATTTTACAAACATTTTTAATTTTCACACGGCCTTTCAAGCCGAACGCCAGTAATTAAATATTCCAAACAAGAAGTCTAAGAGTGCCAGGTCGGGTGTTCGGTAGGTGAGACATCAAAGTCCACCCGTACCCTGCAATCTTTGTCAAAGTCAGATGCGTCGTGTGAAGTCTGGCGTTATCCTGATCAAATTTTATTTGGGAGATTTTTAAGTTGGGTCTTTTCGTTTAAATTTTTTAAACTTTCATAATGATTTAAAATTCTTCTTCTTGTTGAATAGAATAATTTATTTAAAAATTGTCCATGAATATCAGCCCTTCTTGGCTCCAAAAGAAAGAGCTCATGAATATTTCCTTGCAAAGGGAAAGCCTTATTCTTTTATTCCCACCAGGCGGTGTTATACGGGTTAATGGCATTGATTGGCGCTTTGAAGATAGATTATGATGACAAATAAAGTCACATGTTATTACACCTTCAAATAACTGTGGAAGTTCTCCAGAAAATTCTCCATGAGATCTAAACAAAGCACATTCTGAATTTGCATCATTTCTCGTGTTAGAAGTTTTTGCACTCATTTTGAGCATAATTTTCGATATCCAATATTGTTAATAAGTTTAAGTGATTTAGACAGGGAAAGTTTTTACATTTATTTAATTAGTCGTCATTGTCCGGTTGTCCCTGATCAATTCCACCGTTATAGCCAAATTTTGGTCCGTAACTACAAAGGTTGGTCTACTTGGCCTTTCTTCTCCACTAATATCAGGATCTCCAGACTGGACGCGCTGAGAATCCATCTTTGTATTCTACTTATATCCAGGGCTTAGTTTCCACACATTAGCTTCGATTGGATTACAGTGGATGTCCCGCACTTAAATTGGAACTCCAACATCGACCTTTGTGCTTATTTCAGAGGCTGCATAAACATAATAGATGATTCTGTTTGAAATTAGGAATGCCTATTTAATCAGAAATCAATATTTTTATAATGATAAATTACTTAAATAATTTTCTATCGGTCATTGTGCATTACCTTTCGACCGGCCCTTGTTTATACTAAACATGCTACCCATATTATAGAGTCTATATATTCTAAATATACTATGAAAAATAATAGAAAAAAATGAAAAATATACTATACATATAACACACATTACAAATACTATTCATGCTAAATATACTATACATACCACCATACTATATATATATAGTATATATATACAACGTGTGATCAATAATTTCCAGGAATGAGAATGGAACACGTAAAATATTCAAAATAATGAAATATTTTATAAGGACCTTATAGATGAAGCATTTATCAACACGTAGAAAAAAAATCAATCACACAGACGCACGCGCTCACGTTTTTTCGAATTTATAAGCTCGAGTATATCAGAACATTTTCTAACTTCAGTATGGACTGTATTAAAAAAACAACGAGTCTGCAAAGAGTTTTGCTTTAAATTAGGGAAAACAGCTTCCGAATCATTTCAAATGTTGAAGCAGGCTTTTAAACAAGATGCCCTATCACAATCGAGGACATTTGAATGATTTGCACGATTCAAAGCTGGTCGAACAAGAGTCAAGGATGATCTACACACTGGCAGACCTTTATCAATAAGAAACACCGAAAATGCACTCAAATCAAGTCATCGATCAAAGAAAACCCAAGAATAACTATCAGAGAGCTAACAGAAGACTTGGATATCTCTTTTGGAACATGCCAAACCATCATAATGAATGAGCTGCATCTTAAGCGATCCCGGCTAAATTTGTCCCACATCTCTAAACGAATGAGCAGAAAGAACATCGCAAAGAAACGTGCAAAAACATGGTCGAAATGTTTAATTCTGATTCCTATTGGTTCAAAATTGTTATCACGGGAGATGAAACATGGGTGTACGGATATGATCCCGAGACTAAGAGGCAATCAAGCCAGTGGCTAGAGCCTGGAGAACCAAGATGCAAGGATGATCAAATCGAAGTTTAAGTGTCTTCTTATCACTTTCTTTGATGTAAAGAGATTGGTACACTATGAATTCGTGCCCGAGTGTCAGACCATTAATCAACATTACTATCTTGATGTATTGCGACGTTTAAAGAAGGTTATGGGTCAGAAACGACCCGAAAAATGGCATCAGAAAAATAGGCTCTTGCATCATGTCAACGCACGGCCACATACGGCGGCCGTGTCACTGTACCACTCTATTTGGCTAAACACGGAATTGATTTACTACCCCAGCTACCCTATTCTCCTGATATTGCTCCCAACGACTTTTACCTTTATGCTAAAATTAAAAAAAGTCTTAAAAGGACATCTATTTGACTCAATACCTGGAATAAAGGAGAATACGAAGAATATTTTGAAAAGCCTGAAAGATGAGGATTTTCAGAGGTGTTTTGATATCTGGAAAAAAAGATAGAACAAGTGTTGAGATAGTGACGGTGATTATTTTGAGAAATTTTAAATAAAACTTTATTATTCTTTTGTATTTCTTTAAATATTTAGCATTCCTGGAAATTATTGATCACAATATGTAGTATGGTGGTATATATAGTATATTTAGCATGAGAATAGTATTTGTAATGTGTGTTGTATAGTTTTTATATATCTATATAAAATATATATATATAGATTATAGCTGCAACGGCAGCAGGCATGCCTATATAGTAAATTATCAGTGAGCACATCACTGATGGTACTCTGTGCAGTTGACTTATTGTAATATATATCACATGTAAACTTATGTCTGATATAGTTTATATTATGTCTGATGTTAGCCTAAAAGAAATAAAGACTTGTCTTTTTTACTTCCAAATACTTCTTGCTGATTAACGTCAACCAACAAACACGAGGACGTTACAATAGCACATATTTTTATCATATTTAATATACATGCTACACATAATTTACATGCTACACATATGTGTAGGTAAAATGGATATCTCCCACATTGGTATCAACTATCAGTATTTCAATAGCCATTAACATTCATCAAAGAGTTCAGGGTTTATGAGGAGATTAGCGTGAAAGAGGATTTCAATTTCTCCCGAGATAATCGGATTTGTATTTTAAGATGTTCGCTTAAGTTACAAGTACTATAACGAAAATGATACAAATCGACATACGTCCAAAGCGCAACACATTTATAAAACATACATATGTCAATATTTAACAACAAATTCAATAATATTTACAATAACTTAATACACAGAAAATGGAAACATTAGGATGCGAATGTTTCCTTTACACCTCAATCAATACACAGGTTTCTGAACCATCCCAGCTGTAAATTTATCTCTGATACAAAATATCAACTCTCTAATCTATAAATACTCTCTATTTAAATATTATTTATGAGCAGGTTTTGTGTATTTTAGCACTAAATGAACAAATATTTTAAGACCTTTAAAATCGAGGTTTTCATATAACCATATTTATGGGAAGGTTTAAAAATCATTCATGTCGATTTAATACGCAGATCCATCTATTAAACAAAATATTAAAAATACATTTATATTTCGAAATGTTCTCCAAAGGTAATCTATTTGCACAATATAAATGAATAAAAACAAATATGAATTATATCTTTATTATGATAAAACATCAAAATTTGTCTGTAATTCCGTTTATCGAAAAACTGCTGTTCCCAATGGCAACACATTTTCACATAAATCTTTTTGAACCTTGGGATGGCTTTAATTTTTTTTCTGATAATCCCTTTCCCTTTCAATTTAATTTCCAAAAAAGCTAGTAAAATATTTTAATGGCTAAGCAATTTTAATTTTCAAATCTATATTTTACCCATGTGTCTTCACATTTATATAGCCACTTGCCATGTGGCCCATTTAGACCCTTGAGGAACGTTATTGTAAGTTTCTTTTCCGTTAAAATTTTATCTAAAAAATCTACGATAAAATGATTTCTATTACAAAGTAGTTTTCTCTCTCACCAATATATTTATATTCATTTCATCAATGAAAACCTTTTGAGAATACCACACAGTATCTAAGATATGATATATAATGGAACTATGATTTCTAATGTCCTTGAAGGTAAGTTACATGAACGAAAAGTAATTTATAAAGAAGTCTCCACAGAGCATTCAAATAAAATGATTTTTCCAAAAAAATATCAAACAAATAGACAGGATAGAAAAATATTTACAATGGTTAAATTTATATGAATTGGGCAGAACAGCGAGGTAAAGTCGATACAGTAGAGCCTTCCTTAAGAGAATGCCAAACAACGTGGCTTAACAACGTGGCTTATCAGAGATCGTTCCCATTCAATCAGAATCTCCGGTGCAGGAGAAACAGGTTCAGCCATGTTTTTAGGCGGTCTCTTCTGAGACCCTCTTTCTATATATATCAAAATATCTATGTTTATTATTATAAAAATATTTTTTTTTTTTTGTGTGTTAATCAATAAACTCCCAAACTTTTGCGTCAAATGTAAAATATTTTCCATGTAACCCCTTTTGACCCTGTGAATGGTTTTAGGCTAATTTTTTTAAAACCACTTTTCCGTGATATTTTATTTTATTCCCCCCCCCCACCCAAACAAAAAAAAATCAAGTAAAATTTTGATAACTAAGCAATTTGAAAATTTAAAGCCTATACAGTGTACATCTTTATATTTTGTATATAGCCACGTTCCATGTGAATGCTTTGAATTTAGGGGAAAGTTTTAGGGCTTATTTCATAAGATTTATTTTTTGTTACAATTTGATTTTCAATATTCAAGTAAAATATTTTTAAAAAATTCTTCATCGCAGAAAGCAGTTTATTTAATTATTATACTGGACACGGTAACTTTAGATCATATTTGTACAAAGTCAGAAAGACGGATTCGCCTAAATGCTCATGTGGTGCAGAAGAAGAAAATCCTGTACATATTTTAACGGACTGTCGACTTGTAGAGGACTTGAGAGTCAAAAATCAAATAAATATAAATTGTCTAAATCAAATAGTTAATAATAGATATATGTATATAAATTTTAATAGATTTTGTAGAATGTTTTTTAGTAATAGATAGCCTGGGCTGTAATAACTGATATATAGTTATATGCTGTAAATAGCTCTAAATTTCTGTTCTTATGTGATGTTCACTAATATTCATTATAGGGTAATTAAATCGTTAACTAACTGACAAATATGTTAATAATTTCTATTATAATAACTAATTTCATATTAATAATTACTGTAAATAATCTCCCAAACTTGTGTATGCATGCAAATATCCAAGACGGATATCGCGTGCTTTGTAAATGATAATAAATAAATAATAAATAAAAATATCTACATTTATATTATCACAATGAGAGGTTTTGAAAATATGACACAATGTATGATATGTAATGTGTTCTAATGCCATAAAAGATAAGTAACATGACCGAAAAGTAAAATATTATGAAGTAACACAATAATTGAAATGAAGTTAATGAAATATTATTTGAGGTTATACAATGTGCTAGGACAGGTGGATTCAATAGAGCCATCTTCAGAGTTTGAAATGAATTCTCTTGTGCCTATTTTTGGCCCACATTCCAACGGATGTTTTCTCTGTAAGCTCAACAAGGGGATCGGCTAAGTTTTCAGTCTCTAATAAATTTCCTGTAGTAAGAACAAAGTTCTAACTTTCTTATCTTTCGAGACATTCGCCTCTATATTTCGATTTGATGGTTTTGTTGGGATTGTTATCTGACCCAGTACCTCTAGTTTTTCGAAGGCAAGTCTAAAAATATTTTGCATTTAATTTTAAATTTTATTCACTAAATATTTTAAAAAACTGCCTCCAGCCTTCCGAGGTGAGTTTTAAAATCATGGCACTGTATGTAATTACATCATATAAATAGAATAGGAATATTTTCCTTAAGAAAGTTACCCATAAGCCGCTCGACCGTGGCTGGACCATTACAGAACTCAAAAGCCTAAACATTAAATGCCTACAAACCGTGGAATGTTGTGAAAACCGTTTTAATTTTGTCCTCCTCCTCAACTTTCCCCAGTTCCTGATTTAGGATCAATTGCTGAGGAGTATTTCGATCCGTGAAGGATGTCGATGTCGACTCTGGAAATGGGGCAAACCTCAGTTATATCATCGAGCTTTCTGTAATCGATGCAAAACTTCCAATTGAGGTCTTTTTTACATTACTGGTAACGCCCATGGGCTTGAAAAGAGAATGACTCCTTCGTGAAACATATCTTGTATTAGTTCATCAATTATGTCTCTCATTGCTGCACTAACCTTGTAAGGCTTGTGTTTAATTGGGTATTATTATCCTTGATTATATGTTTATGCTTCGTTAAATAGATTTACTTAATTTTGAGGAAAATAAATCAGAGTATTTAAAAAAAACGTTGTTTTATTTCACTTGGTTCCTTAATTGTTGAGTCTTGGTTGACCTGGACTTGAGCTTCGGTATTTTTAGCTGTCCCTTCTATAGAATTAATTGATAAGGGGGATAATAAAAAAAACCCAGTGTTTAGTTTTCATTATTTCAAGGGAACGGGAGTCAGCATTTGCTCTCCAAACATGAAATTACTTGTTTTTACAGTTGTGATTAGGCATCTAACTATTCAAATACCATTGGTATGAATAACCTTATTGTTTTGTTCAATAAGTTATTCACTGTCATTTGCTTCAATTTAGGCTCTTGCAAGATTGACTGAAAGGCCACGAGTGTAAATTTCTCACTTTTATGTATTCACATCTATATTTTTGGATTCATAATTTATATAATTATTTATCAGTTTGTCTTCACAATTAATTATTGCTTTAATTATTTTCAACAAGTCTTTTCCCAGGATAAACGTTTCAAAGTTCGATTTCATTGCGACAAAGGTATGATGAGAAAAACAGTCAAAATTCTAGGCCGGCGCAAATTGTGTTAAATTTCTAAATTTCGTTTCCGATTTTTTTTTGCTGTAATAATAACGACCACTGACAAGTGGGCTCTTGTGTTCACAAAAGCATTAAAAAACCCAATTCTTTCACATATACGGGATCTCATATTTGACATATACATTTTTAATATTATTGACGGTCGAATTGCTTTGGTTTCTTGAATCAGAGGCGTGGTCTAGTTAAAATATTTTAGGACAGCATATCGGCTATGCGTATATATGCCTGGGTCTGCCAAAGAATTGGCATAGGTCTTCGGACTGGGAACATGCTCAAGGTTCATTTGATCGCAGCCATTATAATCGGTTCTAAATGTTAAGGGCCAGTTCCCTTATGTGTGGGCGGTGTATATCATTTTTGAAAAATTGCCCCACAGTGAATGTCCAAGTCTATTGCATCTGAAGCATATCGACCTATCACCGTCGGTTCTAGTTTCTTTGTGCTTTTCTACCCGTGTTTGTTTGTATTTTGTGTGCGGTAAGTTGTTCTTCAGGGTTAATTAGGACCATTTGTTGATGATGAGTATTATATGTTTGCTTACTATATATTTTCTCGGCTGTAAGTCTTGTCTTATTGGTTGAAAATCTTATTTTCTCGGCTGTATAATAAGAGCTTGAATGCTTGCTTGCTCTTTTCCACTCTCTCTTTATATTCTTTCTCGAATGAATCTAATTTCTTACAAGATTTCAGCAGTGCTTCGATTGAACCAGAGGCGATCATACAGAGATCTATATTCACTACATTTGTACAATTGAAGTGCTGACGTCACGGGACTGATTCGTCGAGTAGGCCACCACAGAGGATTACGTGACAATAGAAATCATTCAAGCGTTCTTCTTTTCGATATTTAGGAATTTATTCCTATGTAACAAAAACTTCATTAAAATGGCTGAATAATTCATCGAAATTTAATCGCTTAATGGATCCTATAGAAACCAGAAAAATGTAGCGTATATTAAGCTTGACTTTCTAATATCGACTAGATATGAACAAAAGTATAACAATAGGAAGAACCCAATAGAACTTTTCTGCGATGCCTTAGGGAGAAGCAATAAATGCTCGTCAGCCCCTTTCCTGAACCATCGAACTAAAATCAACCTTTTGTAGGAGTGGGATTTTTTTCAAAAAGAACTCCCTAAAGCCGGTTAATTAACATGAAACCTCCTTGTGAGAGCCTCGTTGCTGCTAGAGATGACCACACTCCTTGTTGACCCATATTTCTTTGAGTTATTCTGCCTCATTTTGGAATAACTTTAAAATAAATTATTTTCTCAACTTCTTAAGTTTCAAATTCATTGGCCAGGCTAACTGCGGCTCGCGAGTCACATGCGGCTCTTTGGATGTGAAGCTCTTTATATAGTTCCATATGTAAATATTATTTATGTGAGTACTGCTTATTCCTAAGCAAGAAAAAATGTTCTGGCTCTTTAAAAACTTGAAAATTTGTAAATTGTAATTTTTGACTTCCGACTAAAAGTTTGCCGACCCCTGGGCTAGACTGATTATACAGATAGAACTGACCAATTGTGTCCTTTATTAAGCAAAAGTATTTTAAATTGATATTTGTTCTCTCTCAGTAATATTTTGACGACAAAATACCTTAACATCGTATTTATTGAGAGGGAAAAGATTTCGGTTATTGCACCTGAACTCCATTATTCCCTGCACTTTGAAGAAAGATTTGTATGTGATCTTTAATAACTAGTAAATATAAAGTTGAATCTTTTCAATTATTCTAAATTTATCCAATTTTGACACACACTTAATTGTTATTATAAACATTTTTAGAAGTAAAAAGGGCAAAATAAAAGAAAAAAAAACATTTTTTATAAACTTATAAAGATTATTTCACTTTAAATTTAAAATGCATAGAGTGAACTGTCGTATTTTAAAATAAAATACCAAATTCTAGGAAAGTTCCAAATGGTGGTATTCGAATGTGTTAGCACGTTTCCTTTGAAGTTTCTTCTAGAAAGAACGAGCTGACTCAATTCGATTCAATTCGATTTATTTCAAACAACAAAAGGGAATTACATTACGATTTAATGCGATTTAGTTGTATATATAACACAAAAGAAAACAGAAGAAGAAAAAAAAACTAAAAGAATGATGATAAGTAACAATAAAATTCTATGAATATGAATTATAATTAATTAATAAAATACAATAATAATAATAAAAAACCTAACATACTCCACCCCGGTGGACTATATTAGTCCTCGGCAAAAGGTAATGGTACTATTTTAGAGACAGTTCTAGTAAGGCGTTCTTGGTGCTTGGTCTTCACCTCGGCGACTCGAACTTTTCCGTCCGCTCCCGGAAAGACTTTGGTGATGCGACCAAGGCTCCAATGCATTGCTGGTGGTGATATGGTATCTGTTTAGTTTTATTCTGAGCATAGGTGGCAGAAGGCGGCGCGCGACGTTGTAAGAAAGAAGAGCTACGTCATCGCTGACCAATGGGAGGCCACCAGCTGCACCACCAGAGGGAGCTCGCCACCTTCTCGAACATTATTAGCACGCTCGCCACTAAAAAACAAGGCCTTTAAGCTGCGGCTTTAAAACATTTGTAAATTCTTTAAATATTTATTGTAAAGAAAATTAAAATAAATTCATTTGTAAAGCTTGGGATAATTGCCTGACCAAAGATAAGTATATTTGTTTCTTTACGCTATTATAAAACATTCTATTCAATTAAGGCCTAACGAGAACAAATTGTTTTGTAAACAATCATTCTGCTTTTCCTCCTTGCGTATTTGCCAAGTGGGAAACAAAACATTGGCGCCGAAACCCGGGAATAAATCTATTAAATAATTATTTAAATATAAATAATTATAATTCATTTTTGAAATATATTATTAAAATTAATAATAGCAAAAATTAAAGATGGCTGCCAAAATGGCTGCCAAATTCAAAGCTACTTTAAATATTCTTGAATTTCATTTCAAACAAGTGGATTATTTTGAGCAAATTTCGCTCAAGATAATTGAAGCGAAGGACGATACAAATTTACAGACATTTAAACAAGATATTTTAGATATAAAATTTAACATTGAAAAAACTTATTGTAATCTTTTAACATTTTCTGAATTTGATGATGAAGTTTACTTTTCTAGAGTTATGCAATACAATGATAATCTTAGAAATTTAGTGGTGAATATCAATAAAGTATCTTGTACAGCCATTTCAAGCAAAATTGATGATCTAAATCAATCAACCACAAGTAAAATAGAACTTCCTAAATTTAATTTACCTTCCTTTTCTGGTGATGTTAACGAATGGCTTAGTTTCAAGCAATTGTTTTCTCTGTCTATTGATTCTAGTACCGCTCTAACTGATTCACAAAAGCTGCAATATTTACAATCAGCTGTTACTGGAGACGCTGAACGACTTATTAGGGGATTTCCTGTTATTGATGAAAACTATGCCCATGCTTGGGCCACATTGGTCTCCAGATATGATAACAAAAAAGAACTTGCCTTTTCACAATGTACAAAATTATTCACTTTAAAACCTTTAAAACTAATAAATTCCAAGGCCATTTTCGAACTACTAGATATATGTAATGAGGCCATGAGAAATTTGAAATAACTGGGTTTGGAGAGAAATACACTTGTTGATATCTTTCTAATACATTTCCTACAAAGAAGAATAGGTGATGATTTGAAAAGGCAATGGGAATTGACGTTGATAGATGATGGCTTTCCATCCTACGAAAATTTTATTATGTTTCTTGAAAAACAAGCAAAAAGTTCGCAAACGATAAAAGGTTATGCTAAAGAGGATAAATCTGTAGTGAAACAAACACATGTTTATAATTCTATTTCAAAAGGTGATGATAAATGCCTATTATGCAAAAATTCACATCCTTTATTCAAATCTGACAAGTTCCATAAAAGTTCTCTCCTTGAAAGATGGAACATAGTCAAAACCAATAACCTTTGTTTCAATTGTTTGCGATCCAACCACAGAGTAACGTCATGTAAAATCACTATGCATTGTAAATCATGCAACAAAAAACATCACACTCTTTTGCATTCCTTCCAACCCGAACCTTTGAATACCACTTCAATTAAAGCTCCAATTGCCCAATCTAGCGTTTCATGTTTTCTCAGTGATACAACAAAGCCCAATGAGACAATCTTATTATCTACTGCTATCGTGAGAGTGAGAGCAGAAAATGGATCGTTTCATCCATGCAGAGCTTTGATTGATAC
The DNA here is from genome assembly GCA_030710605.1 of Cordylochernes scorpioides. Classification (NCBI taxonomy): domain Eukaryota; kingdom Metazoa; phylum Arthropoda; class Arachnida; order Pseudoscorpiones; family Chernetidae; genus Cordylochernes; species Cordylochernes scorpioides. Next base: position 1,414,918 of record CP092878.1, on the reverse strand, counting down.
TGGTTCTCAAAGAAGTCTAATAACAGAAAATTGTCGTGAAAAGTTGAATCTTCCTGTTAAAAAGAGCCAACACACAGTTTTTGGAATTGGTAACCAACCAATACAGCAGTCTGCTAGTGAGACTTTTCTTCAATTTAAGCCTCATTTTTCTGGTAGAATATTCAAAATTTCATCCATAATACTCCATCAAATCACTGTTGATTTACCTAATTTTCTGATAAATAGAGATAATTGGCCTCATCTTAAGAATACTTTATTAGCAGATCCCAATTTTGATAAAACAAGTCCCATTGATTTAGTAATTGGTGCAGACCTAGCCCCATTTTTATATACAGGAAAACTACAATTCCAAAATCATCCAGGACTCACTGCCTGTAGTTCCAAGTTAGGATGGATACTTTCAGGAAATGTTTCCAGTTCTGAGACTGGAAACAACTATATCTCATTATGTTCAACATCCCAAGGAGATGATAATCTGCGACAGTTTTTTGAATCGGAATCGGTTCCTGCCGCTCTTCCATTGACTAAAGAGGAGAAGAGTTGCGGGGACATTTATGACAAGAACTTTTGCATATCAACAGATGGAATATATTCTGTTGGTCTACCGTTTAAATCTGTGCCTAATCTCGGAGACTCACGTCATAATGCCATGAAACGATTTCTTGCTCTTGAGAGAAAATTGCACAAATCTTCAAATCTTCTTCAGCAATATAAGGATTTCATGATTGAATATCTTTCTCTCAACCACATGGAGCTCATTCCAAAAAACGAACGTGACAAACCATCAGACAAGTGCTATTATATACCTCACCATTGCGTTCTGCGGGCCGCCCGCGTGGCAGGCGAGCATTCTACCACTGAACCACCGATGCTTAAAAAAATGGCCATATTTAGGTATTCATTCCATTCCGGATTAGTCCGCGTAAAAAAAAGTTCTTCAAATGAAAAAAGAAATAGCCAAAAATACTAATCAAAATGCAGCCGAAAATTTTCCTCAGGTTTATAAAAAGCGACATGCAAAATTTGGTACCAATTGGTTCAGTAGTTTTTGAGTTTATCGCGAAACAGACAGACAGACAGAAATTGACTTTTATATATATATAGAGATTTACTCTTCATTGTTGGCTTTTTAACTTACATTCATTCTTCACTGTTGGCTTTTTATATTACATTCACTCTTCATTGTTGGCTTTTTATCTTACATTCACTCTGTTGGCTTTTTATATTACATTTACTCTTCATTGTTGGCTTTTTATCTTACATTCACTCTTCATTGTTGGCTTTTTATATTATATTTACTCTTCTTTGTTGGCTTTTTATCTTACATTCATTCTTCATTGTTGGCTTTTTATATTACATTTACTCTTCATTGTTGGCTTTTTATCTTACATTCACTCTTCATTGTTGGCTTTTTATCTTACATTCATTCTTCATTGTTGGCTTTTTATATTACATTCACTCTTCATTGTTGGCTTTTTATCTTACATTCACTCTGTTGGCTTTTTATATTACATTTACTCTTCATTGTTGGCTTTTTATCTTACATTCACTCTTCATTGTTGGCTTTTTATATTATATTTACTCTTCTTTGTTGGCTTTTTATCTTACATTCATTCTTCATTGTTGGCTTTTTATATTACATTTACTCTTCATTGTTGGCTTTTTATCTTACATTCACTCTTCATTGTTGGCTTTTTATCTTACATTCATTCTTCATTGTTGGCTTTTTATATTACATTCACTCTTCATTGTTGGCTTTTTATCTTACATTCACTCTGTTGGCTTTTATATTACATTTACTCTTCATTGTTGGCTTTTTATCTTACATTCACTCTTCATTGTTGGCTTTTTATATTATATTTACTCTTCATTGTTGGCTTTTTATCTTACATTCATTCTTCATTGTAGGCTTTTTATATTATATTTACTCTTCTTTGTTGGCTTTTTATCTTACATTCATTCTTCATTGTTGGCTTTTTATATTACATTACTCTTCATTGTTGGCTTTTTATCTTACATTCACTCTTCATTGTTGGCTTTTTATCTTACATTCATTCTTCATTGTTGGCTTTTTATATTACATTCACTCTTCATTGTTGGCTTTTTATCTTACATTCACTCTGTTGGCTTTTTATATTACATTTACTCTTCATTGTTGGCTTTTTATCTTACATTCACTCTTCACTGTTGGCTTTTTATATTATATTTACTCTTCATTGTTGGCTTTTTATCTTACATTCATTCTTCATTGTTGGCTTTTTATATTATATTTACTCTTCATTGTTGGCTTTTTATCTTACATTCATTCTTCATTGTTGGCTTTTTATATTACATTTACTATTCATTGTTGGCTTTTTATCTTACATTCACTCTTCATTGTTGGCTTTTTATCTTACATTCATTCTTCATTGTTGGCTTTTTATATTACATTCACTCTTCATTTTTGGCTTTTTATCTTACATTCATTCTTCATTGTTGGCTTTTTATATTACATTCACTCTTCATTGTTGGCTTTTTATCTTACATTCATTCTTCATTGTTGGCTTTTTATATTACGCTAGACGAATGGCCCGGGCAACGCTCGGGTTTTACCCGAGTGCGTATATATTTTAAAAACGTTTTAATTCAAATACTATTCGTTACAATTATAAATTGGCGCCATGGATGTCACTCTTGTGAAACGTCGCGTTCCAAACTGTGTGTTTTTAAAACGTTTTAATTAAAATACTATTTGTTACAATTATAAATTGGCGCCGTGGATGTCTCTCTTGTGAAACGTCCCGCCCCAAACTGTGTGTGTCTTGAAAATATAAAAATAAAAATGTGAATTTTCATAAAGATTATATCATGTCGATTTTTTTTTTGCATTTCACCTACTAAATCGATAGAGATAATTACATTTGCAACATGAACTTAGGTATATTGACTAAATAGAAAACTGCATAGTAATAAAGATCATTTTTTAAAGGCACCATATCGTTTTTTTTTCCAATAAAATCGAAACAAAAATTAACGATAAATAACGATAATTGCCTTAAAAAAAAAGAAACATTCGCGGTGATTTTGTCTTTCATTCGTTTATACAATTATTATATACGAATGACCCGGGCAACGCCCGGGTTTTACCCGATTAAATGCTTTTATTCAAATACTATTCGTTACAATTATAAATTGGCGCCGTGGATGTCATTCTTGTATAATATATAAATGAGTTTTTAAAATTGTAAAAAAAAAAAAAAATGCATCGGCCGGGAATCGAACCCGGGCCGCCCGCGTGGCAGGCGAGCATTCTACCACTGAACCACCGATGGTTATGAAAAATCCCATCCGTGAGCTTCAGACAAACAGACAGAATAAGGCAAATATATAAGTAGATTCGCTCTTCATTGTTGGCTTTTTATATCATATAGAAAATCATAGTTTTATCTAGTGAACATTTTTTCCCGTGTCACATTGCCGTGTCATCCTGAGATAATCTTACTTTTGATAAATAATATTTAAGATAACAAACTTAGTGATAAGAAAACTTGTTATCATCGTCACAATGGGGGCGCTGCTTGCGAGTTAAATCTACAAATCTGCAAGTAACTCTAAGGATATTCAAGATATTCATGAAATTATTTTTCAAAAACCTTCCCGGTGATATACCTAATAATATCCCAAAATTTCACGGCGATTGGATGTATGGTTTTTGAATCTATAGAGTACAAACAAACAAACAAACAGACATTCAATTTTATATATATAGATTTTCATTTTTAGATATAACTGATCTAATTCGCCTTTTAAAATAACTAATAATAGTTCGCTTATTAACACATATAATATAAATATTTATATAATAACTGCTCTAATTTGAAATATTTGGTAGTTTTTATTTAAGTATATATTTTCATTTTTAGCTATAACTGATCTAATTCGCCGTTTAAAATAACTTCTCTTGCAATATTTGGTTCGTTTTATTTATTTATATATTTTCATTTAGATATAACTTATCTAATTCGCCGTTTAAAATGCCTGCTCTAATTCGAAATATTTGGTATGTTATATTTGTGTTCACTCTATTTCTATTTATTTGAAGTATTATAATTTCCATGTTTCAAAAACCTATTTCAAAAAGGTCGTTAGGAATATGTAAGAACTGAAATAGCTTTACATGTGAATATTTTTGATGCCAAGCGTAGCTTAATGGTTAGGTGTACGGCTTCGTATTTCCACAACCTTGGTTCGAAACTTAGCCTGGGTGCTTTTTTTTATTATATATTATTGAAGCAAAGTTTTTTTTTTACAGTACCTAAATTTCCATACATAGGTAAAAAAAATACGAGGAAAACGATAGGCTATTTTAAATTATACATGAATTAAATATTAAAACTGTATATTCAAATTATTCTACTTAGCTCACGAACAGCGCCCTCTATCAAGGTTATAAATACGTTTAAAATTGAAATCTTCTAAAAATGTTTCTTAATAATAGTTCGCTTAATATTTAGAATAGTTGATCTAAATCGAAATATTTATAGACGCTCGCTCGATTTGAAGATTTATATCGTAACTAATCTGACTGAAATTTTAACAGTATATAGAGTAGAATCTGGAAAAACTTATAGTGAAATTTTCAGGTCTCTTTCCCGAATATTCGTCGAGTTTGCCCTTTTGCTCGTGAGAAGCGCCTCTAGCGGTGAAGATGGGAGGTAATATCAGCTGACCTAATGTACATGTAAAGTTTGGACGGGACGTTTCACAAGAGTGACATCCACGGCGCCAAATTTATAATTATAACGCATAGTGTTTGAATAAAACATTTAATCGGGTAAACCCGGGCGTTGCCCGGGTCATTCGTCTAGTTTTATATATAGAAATGACCTGGCTTCGTGTGTTTTCTGCTCGAGTGAAAGTTTCGCTGGTAGAATTTTGTTCCTGCCTACTATTAATCATTATCTGGCTTTACCCGTGGTCTGCTTTAGTGAATATTCCCCAAAATATTTTTTTAATGCAATCAAGCATGATACACACACACACAAAGCCTTTATTAAGACATTAGTCTTATACAGATTCTCCGTACAAGGTGCAATATCAGGAAAAGAGCAGCACAGGAAACCAGTAGTTCTGCAACTATATACAATTATTAGTTATAAGGAAAAGTAAGATTTAATATGAAAGGTCGACCCCTCGATGTTTCGTCATCATTCTGAGGTGTAAGAACAATAGCTTCCAAGTTCTCTTTTCTCCCTCTTTACACCTACTGCCTTGTAAAAATTATATAGGGCCTGAGCAACTAGTCTGCTTGTTTGGGCACTGGTTAACATCATTTGGATTGACCTAAGTTGGCTGGTGTCTACTATTGAAAAGAATGTCCTTCTCTCCTCACTAATATCTTGGCATTCATAGATATAATGAGATAGTTCAGTTTCCATATTTTCTTTGCAGTGATCACAAATCTTATCACCCTCTTTGAAAATGTTTGTATGGTTTTCCTTGAAAAACGAATATAGTATTCTCTGTTGTGCGATATAGCGTTTTACTGGGAATGGAAAGTTGCTAAGTAAATAGTTTTCAATTCGGAATGAACTGTGTAAATACTTATAGTGAGGGTAGAATTTAGAATTCTCTATTTTTGCCTGGTCACTTTGAATAGATTGTTCTATTGCAATTTTAGTTATTAAAGGTATTTCTTGCCGGATAATCCTTGCATCGTTGCAGTTAATTAACCAAGAAAATCCTGTTGAGTTGAGTATGTTGGCCAAACTTTCCGCAAGTCCAATATATATATTTCTATTTCTTGATATCTCATATAGTTGAGCTAAGCATATATGGGGGAGTCGGCTGCTGTTCATTTTTAGAATTCTAAGCCAGAACCCGAGTGTAAGTTTCAGCACCGTAACTCCCAGTGACGTTCTTCCGCACTCCATACGTAGAATAAAACCAGGAGTAAATCTGGGTAAATTTAGAAGTCTCCGTAAGAAATTGTCTTGTACCCTGTCAACCAAGATTTTTTGGGTATTTGCCCAAATTGGAGCTGCGTAGAGCAAGGTTGACAGAACCATTGAGTCTAGAAGCTTGAGTGAGGATCTGATAGAATTGATTCTTGTTTTAGTCGATATTGCCCAGACCGCATTAATAGCATTTAGCGCCTTGCCTTTAAAATGCTTTGCTGCCTGTTGAGTTGAGTTTGACGCTGTCAGCTGGTAACCCAGATACGTGTATTTAGATGTTATAGTGAGAGGCAATTGTCCCCAGAACCAAACATCCGATCGGGCCTTTCGGCCTCCATTTCTAAACACCATAATCTTTGATTTGCTCTGATTCAGCGTTAAAAAATTATCTTCGACGTATTTTCCGAGTACATTGATCTTTTTTTGTAAATTTATCTTGGATTCTCCGAGAAGTACGATGTCGTCTGCGAACAGAAGGAGATGTATATTTCCATAATTCTGTAAATAAATACTTGGCAAATCAGCGTCATCGTACAGAGAAACCAAGTCGTTTAGAAAAAGGATAAATAGATAAGGTGACAGGGGTTCACCTTGTAGAACACCAGCTTGTATTTTTATAAATTCTGTAAGTGATCCGTTCCATCTTATTGTTGCTGACATTTGATTATAATAGCTTTGTATAAGGCTGATAAATCGGGTACTTAAACCGTAAACTGTCAACTTTTTCCAAAGCAGGGAGTGTGGTACTGTATCAAAGGCCTTTTTGGCATCTACGAAGAAGGCATATAACTTCCTCCTTTTGCGGCTCAGCGTCATCTGTATCAGTGAGGTAAGGGTAAAAATATGGTCTTGACAGGAATATCCACTTCTGAAGCCCGCTTGGTTTTCCGCTAAGATTCCCCTTTTTTCAATCCAATTATTCAATCTTGTCTTTAATATGGATGTTGTCGCGTTCAGCGGCGCAGCGCCCAGGCTCTATTTTGCCCAGACGCCCGAAGTCTCTTATTCTGGTCCCGGGGAGGAAAAAATCCGTGGAATCTCAAAGGTAGAGAAGAGCGATTCCCAAGAAGTCAAATCCGCGGAAGTGTCTAAGGCAGGTATCAACCAAGGCGTAGACCTCTCGAGAGCGGGCCGAGAAACCACACGACTCTAACCAGTCAACTACTTTATTTTTTGTCACGAATATATATACATATAAATATTTACATATGGCAAATATGTTTCTTATAATGGATTAAATTTACATATATTTAAAAAAATATAAATCTATAAGAAAAATAACATTCTTTTCCCAACATACTCCCACCTTGAGTTTTTCTACAGAAACTCAACCAATAGTTGGGAAACGACCGTTCATTCCAGTTCTTTAGGATTGGGCTATCTTCGTAGGGTCTTTACTGGCTTCTCCTCGGGAGCCTCCCCGGCGTGGTTCCGACTGTATACTCCTCAAGGTACTCCCCAGATCGGCGGGTATCTCTAAATTGTAGAGCCGTTGAACCGGCCTAATCTGGACGCCCTTGCTGGTTCTCAACTTGGCGACCCTCACAGGTCCATCTCGGCCAGGGTAGACCTCCACAACTCTCGCCAAAGGCCAATTGACTCGCTTAGCATTATCTTGTCCAATCAACACCAGATCTCCCACCTTGATAGGTCTTGTCTTCGAGCGTCTTCTAGTCTCCTGCCTTAAGAATCCAAAATACTCCGTCCGGAATCTCTTCCGCAGATCTTCTCTTAACCTTTGTCTAAATCGGTATCTCTTCTGAAGACTAGCCCTTTCAATAGAGTCCAGATCTGGAACTCCTATTTCTTTGAGGTCGTGTAAGAACAAGGCAGGGGTTAATGGACTAAGATCTTCGACATCTTCAGACATGTAAGTCAATGGACGTGAGTTCATCAAAGACTCTGTGTCACAGATAATGGTGTAAAGTTCTTCAAATTCCAAACGAGCTTGACCAAGAATCTTCCTAAGGAGTTGTTTCAGCAAACCAATCAATCTTTCCCACCATCCACCCCACCATGGAGCCGACGGAGGGATAAACTTCCAATTAATATTTTGCTTGGTACTCTCTGATTGGACTACCGCATTGTCTAGATTCCCTAGAGCTCTGCTCGCACCACGAAAATTGGTACCGTTGTCCGAGTACACTACATAGGGGCGTCCTCTCCTTGCTACAAACGTCTGAAAGCTTGCAGAAAGTTCTCGGTTGAAAGAGAAGTCACCAGTTCCAAATGGACCGCCCGATATACGGCACAAGTAAATATAACAATCCACACCTTTCGCCTGTTCCTTAAAACAAGTGGTCCAAAAAGGTCTATCCCCACTACCTCAAATATTGAGGCATCCCTTACTCTATTTTCAGGTAATTCCACGGATTCAACAGAACCCGATTTAGCCGTGAACCGTCTACACTTAACACATTGATGTATGACCCTTCTTACAGTCCTCCTGAATTTCAAAATCCAATAATCCTCTCTTAATAAATTCATCAGAGTTTGAAGTCCCACATGCCCCCAAGTTTCATGCTTCCATCTAATGAGTAAATATACCAAGTCATGATCAGAAGGCAACAATAAAGGCATTCGAAAACTTTCCAGATCTTGTCTCCTACTTATTTTAGTTTTGACCCTCAACAATCCCAAAGAATCGCAGCATAACTTGAAATCCTTCAACCTCTTGTCCTCTGGTCCAGTGAAGGATTCCCGTTGGATAACTCTCACCAGCATCAGTTCCGCCCTTTTAATTTCATTCACAGTAAGATCACCTTTCACTCGCTGACCTATTGTTCCTCTCGCATTTGTTAAAAACCGGTTCATCCAGGCAGTTACTCTCAATATCTTGTAGTAGTTTGAAAAGCGATAGTAGTACTGATCTTTTTCCCTTTCAATACATGTTGATGTTAAAACAATCTTTCTCTTTTCCGAGTTCACAATATCTGGGTCAGGGTATATTTCCCTATGGGGCCAATCTCTTCTTGGTCTTCTCAACCAACTCGGGCCCTCCCACCACTTCGATCTCTCCAGAGAATCGGCTAAGCACCCCCGTGATGGTAAATCCGCTGGATTCAAACATCCTGGTACATGATACCAATCCTCCGTCTCACTGAGAGATCGGATCTCCATAACTCGATTCATTACAAAAGTCGCCCAGTTATCTTTTCCCTTGATCCAATGGAGTGCATTCATGGAGTCTGTCCAATAAAATCGCTCCATGTCTTCAAATTTTAGGTCCCTCACAACGTTGTTCACCAAGCGGGCCCCAACCAAGCATGCCAACAGCTCCAAACGAGGAATGGTAGTCCCCTTCAAAGGAGCCACTCTCGACCGAGCCTGTACTAGTTGACACGTTACTTCCTGTTCGCTCTCGATGCGTAAAAAAATACAAGTGGCGTAGGAGGCCCTAGACGCATCACAAAAGACATGAAGAGTAGTTCCAATCCGGTGTTCTTCTCTATAGCAAAGCCATCTCGGTATGGCAATAGATTTCAGAGACTCCAATTTGGCCAGCCACCTCAAAAACTCGCAAGACAAGTTTTCAGGCAGAGGCTCATCCCACGACAATTTTAACAGCCACGTTTCCTGTAGGATAAGTCTCGGAACGAGGGTCACTGGACAAGTGAAGCCCACCGGATCGAAAATACGGCTTGCCAAGGAGAGTACCTTTCTTTTGTTTATTGGCCCCTGTATTTCCAAATTCTCCAAAGAACAAGCCAAAGTGTCCTTTTCTTGATTCCATGTCATGCCCAACAACCTTCCTCTATCATACCTAGGACCATCACACATTATACTGGTAACATTGCTTGTCCAATCACGCAAGTTGAAATGAGCAGAAGCCAACAATCTCTGTGCTTCGTCCACAAATTTTTCCATATCTGTGACTTTTGAGAAACTAGCCACACAGTTATCGATGTATAAAGACTCCCTCAATAATTCAGCTGTTTCTTGCCAGTGTTCAGGAGCCTTGTTCAAGTGGTGAAACAGCGTGGCAAGCAGGAGATATGGACTCGTCGTGATTCCGAAGACAACTCTCGCATGACGTAAAACCATCACATTTCCCTCTTTGTCATACCAGAGGAATCTTAGATAATCTCTGTCTTCCTCCCTAATCCCAATTTGGAGGAAGGCCTTCTCTATGTCCGAGGAGACTCCTATCTCGCTCTTCCTAAATTTATTCAAAATTCTTGGGATCGTTTCTATCATATTCGGACCTCTTTCTAGACAATCATTCAGTGAAAGTTTTCCCTTCTTCTTCGCCGAAGCATCAAAAACTGGTCTTACTTTGGTGGTTGGACTATTCTCTTTAAAAACTGGTCGATGTGACAAATAGTGCACGCCTTCACGTTTATATTGTCCATAACCCTTTCTATTATTTTATTCCTTAGCCACTTTTCGAGAATATCTTCATATTCTGCCAAATTTCCGGTATTCACAAGATGTTTCCTCACGTTTGCTAATCGTTTTTCGGCAACATCTCTATTGTCCGTGAGTAGTTCTCTTTCGCGAATCCAAGGAAGGGCAACCTGGTAACGCCCCTCACAATCCTGTGAAATAGTACGTGCAAAATATTCTTCCGTTTCTTTTTGTATCGAGTCGTCTTGACGAGCATCTGAAATACCAATAGCCTCTAATCTCCATAAATTCTCCAAATCGCTAGTCAACAGTGAAGTTGTGCAAAGTCCACTAACGCTAGTTTCTTCTTCTGTGGCCGGAATCTTGCCCATTAAAGTCCAGCCCAACCTCGTTTGCACCGCCACAAGCCCAGAAGGAAGTCTTCTATGCTCTCCGGTTAGTAATTTTCCAGCAATATCTGCTCCTATAAGAATCTCAAGAGGTCCCCTGTGTAGATCAGTTAATTCTATGTCATGAGCACTAAGATCTTGCATCCATTTACCCTGATGGACCCTGGGCACGCTGTCGCAGATAACATCTTGGCTCAGTGCTTCAAAATTACAGCCATAAGATCCGTCTAAATTGCTCAACCTGATATCATAAACTCCATGTTCGTACAACTCTGTGTTCGATCCACCAAACAAAGAGTGGCGAAGAGACTCTTTTTTGGAACATTCATATCCCATTTCTTCCGCCGTGTCCTGGAGCACATAGGACCTCTGAGATCCCGTATCAATCAAAATTCGTCCCATTCTTTCTTTACACTATCCTCTGATAGTCACTCTCAGTGTGGGCAACAACACCACAGGCGTCGTCAGATTGGTCAAAGTCTCATCCCTCATCATCCCTCGGGCTGGAGTAGCATTCTGGTTCTTCCTGGGGCACATAATCCTTGAATGTCTCAATTCCCCACAGCTGGTGCAACTTGTCTTAACTTTGCAGAATTTGCTCAAATGACCATATTTCAGGCATCTGAAACAAGCCCCTTTCTTCTTTAATTTTCCCAATACTTGGATAAAGACGTGCGGAGTATGGTTCTCTTCTTCTTGAGTCTCTCTAGCGCTTCTTCTCTCTCCATCTTCTGATCCAAAAGGGTTCCAAATATAGGCACGGCTTTCTCCTCGCGTCCCGGCTGGGATGCCAAATGTCGCGTTCAGCGGCGCAGCGCCCAGGCTCTATTTTGCCCAGACGCCCGAAGTCTCTTATTCTGGTCCCGGGGAGGAAAAAATCCGTGGAATCTCAAAGGTAGAGAAGAGCGATTCCCAAGAAGTCAAATCCGCGGAAGTGTCTAAGGCAGGTATCAACCAAGGCGTAGACCTCTCGAGAGCGGGCCGAGAAACCACACGACTCTAACCAGTCAACTACTTTATTTTTTGTCACGAATATATATACATATAAATATTTACATATGGCAAATATGTTTCTTATAATGGATTAAATTTACATATATTTAAAAATATATAAATCTATAAGAAAAATAACATTCTTTTCCCAACAGATGTAAAGAGCTTTGATAAGTTGGATAACAGTGATATTCCTCTATAGTTTGATGGTATATTTGGGTCGCCATTTTTGAAAATAGGATGAATAATTGTTATAGTCCACACTGATGGAACCGAGGATGTCGTCAATATTTTGTTGTATATATTTGTTAATAGAATCAAATATTCGTCAGGCAAAACTTTGATTGCTTCATTTGGTATGTTATCCAGTCCCGTTGCTTTATCCTTCCCCAGATTGGATATTTCCGTGGTGACCTCCAAAAGCGAAATTTCAGAATCCAGATCCGGGTCTATATATGTTAGCGCCGGTGATATATACGCGTCCATTATAGGTGGGGAAGACAGCAGTCTTCGATAAAAATCCTCCCAATCACACATCGGGATATTGCCTTTAATTGTGGTTCTTTGCTTAAAAGATTTTATTATCTTCCAAAATTGAGAAGCGTTTCTAGCATTACAGAGGGCATTCTGTATATCATCAAAGTAATGGTTCTTTTTAAGTTTAATTAATGATAAATATTCTTTCTTGCTTGTGATAAACAAATCTTTGTTAACTACATTATTTTGTAATAAATACAGTTTAAGACTTTCTTTCATTTTTTTCTTAGCCGTATAACATTCCTCATCGTACCACGGTTTAGACCTCAAACCACCAGATCTTATCTCACGTCTCATCCCTGCTCTTGACATTGCCGTTTGGATTTCAATTGTAAGCCTTTCGACTTATGAGTCCAATGTGGAGCCCGTCAATGGTAAAATGGCTAAATCTCTCAAGTTGCCTTTAAAAGATATAGCCTTGTCTGCAACCCAGGAATACTTTGTTCCAGGACAAAACTTCGTAGAATCTTTTGACTTCATGTTATCTAAGCCCTTGAGTTTTAAAACAAGTGGTAGATGATCCGAATATGGCATGCATTCAACACTTAGATCAACAATGAGTTCCAGTAATTCCGGTGAGACAACAGCAAGGTCTATAACTGAGGATCCTTGACTTGAGATAAAAGTAAAGTTTCCATTTCTGTCACTAGTAGATCTACCATTCAGTATAGTGAGGGAATTTTCATCAAAGAAATCAACAAGAGTTTCTGAAAGAGATGATGAGACCGGATCGCTAGAAGCACGGCTGGCAGAAAGCAGAGTCGGGGTATCTAGCAAGTTATGAAAATCTCCAAGGTCACCGGTGCGAACATTTAGATCACCATATAGAACTATCTCAAAACCCTCCTGGATTTTATTCTCAATGTAACTAAATAGTTTTTTAAGATTCTCTAGCTGTGTTTGAATTGGTGGTAAATAGACAAAAATCATACAAACTAGTAGTGAATCTGCAGTTGGAACTAATTTAAAGATTGCTGAAATCCATTGAGATTCCACTTCGACTTTTTCAATTAATGGTTGGATTCTTTTACTGACTCCCATAATAATACCACCTGAACTTCTCCCTCGTTTTAATGTCTTTAAAGCCGGTGAGTGGTAAATTTTGTAGTTCTCAACTGCAAAGTTCAATGGGTTTTGACACCAGGTTTCAGTCAAAACGAAGATGTAGAACTGTTTGAGATAATCAATAAGAGGAAATACGGAAATCATTCTAAAGAATCCATTTATGTTCCAGTAAATAATTCCAGAGGGCTTGCCATTTGTTGTTAAAGAACTTTTATTTGAACGAAATAAGTGTTTATGCTGCAGCAATTGGTTGGGCCGTGATTCAGTGAGTTCGCTATCGGTGGGTTGCTATATTACGTCCCCGCTGGCGCTAATAACGCTGCCATTAGAAGCATAGTAGTTTATGCCACGGACAATTAACTTATTATCTCTCAACTTGGAGACAATTCCCTTAGAAAAAAGCTCTTTTCGTTTATTAATCAGTATTTTCCTTTGCTCTCTAACAGTGGCAGGGTAATCTTTGTTCAAGAATATCATTTTATCCCGGAGTTTAAATGCGTTTCTAAGTAACAGAATTCGTTGTTTGTAGTCAGGCACTTCAATAAGGAGCGGTGAATTAGCTTTTCTTGATAATCTTCGGCATTGCTCTAACCCAATCTCCTCGGAAATCTGCATTGAACTCGAAATCAGATTGAAAACACGGGAGCGAGATTCGCCAGGGGTTTCATTTTCAGTTCCTTCGAATCCGTAAAAAATTAGGTTTCTTTCCCGCTGCTTCATCTCACAATGCTCCAGGCGTCCCTCAAGATCAGCTATTCTTTTTGAATTGTCCGACGCAGCCTTTGATGTAGTTTCGAGGGAAGTCTCAAGCTGTTGTAGACGCTGATTTATTTTCTCTAATCCCTGTTCCACTGAGGCAAATCTAGTCTCGATTTTTTGTCCCCAGTCATCCATTTTGGCTGAAAGCGCTGTGATTAAACCACCTATATCTTTATCTTTATCCAATTCTAAAGTTGTTTGTCTTGTAGATCTTGGGCCTGGATTTGACTCAATACCTGCCATAAGTAATAGCATTATTATAATACATCTACGGTTGCTTTTTCCAGCATAAACAAATGTGTTCGCCTTTGAGTACTTTGCATAACAAGTTACAGTTTTGCTGCTTAAATTGACATATTTAGCAATTAGAGAATTTTCTTTGGAAAAAATAAACAAATTGAATATGGCTATTAATAAAATTAGCTTCATGATTCTCATAGAATATAAGTAGTAGATTGCCTATCAGGTATTACTAAGAAAGCAACAAAAGGAAAGAAATAGAGTTAAATAATAATTTCAAAAATACTTATCAGGAGACGAAGAATTCTGCGTCCGCTCTACTTGGCCACCTGGCGGAGATATCAAGCATGATACGGAAATATTGTCATCATCATTTCTGACTCTAAAAAAATATTGTTGCTCAGTACTTGGTTAATTATATATTTTTTATTGGTTAAAGTGCGACAAAAAACTCTTCCAGATTTAACTCTCTGTCCTGTTCAAATTTCAGCGAGATTAGTTACATATTGAGGGCGTGCATAGCCGACAAACATATATATATATATATGTTCCCGGCTTCGCCCCAAGTAAAAGTTTGCTTAACAAACATTTGTTAAAACGATTCTAGCAAACATCCAATCCCTACTGAATCTATACTTGTCTACCTTCTCGATACTTTTTTCCCGGTCCCTTGAAAAATACTCGATAAGTTGAAAAAAATCAGTATTAATTGGTCCACTCGGTAATTTGAAGTTGAAGGAATAGTATCTTGCCACAAACGAAGATTTGTAAATAACTGTATTTAGCGAATGTAACCGGCTTCGCACAGTTTTTATCCGAGTAAAAGTTTGCCTAACGAACATTTGTTAAAACGATTCTCAAAAACATCCAATCCACCTATATATCTACTTATATAATTGCCTTATTCTGTTAGATCTGTTCTTAGCGTCCCATAAGAACATGTTAGATCCGTTTTTAGCGTTCCATTTAGGAACATCCCTATTCTAATCCTTTCTAACTCAGTGGGCAAAAAAAATTATTTTTCCTTTATTCAAGTAAATATACACAGAAAATGTAACACACGCCAAGAGCTTACAAGTGATTTATGGTTGATTATGTAAGGAATAATACCAACACGCCTTGTTAAATATTGGTACATCAAAGCTTATTTACCATTATGAAATATACACAAAAGCATTTTTACTCGTTGATAGCATTGTTAGATTCGTTTTAGCTCAGTGGTTGCACCCAGATTTATACATGAAGGAAACATGTTACACACCAAGAATACACATCTGTTTTATAATCTGATTAAAATAAAATTACAAATACACTTTAAAACACTAAATATCAAGTTTTATTTAACTCTGTATAATTTACAACATTTCATTTCAAGGACAACTTTGCATGGACAAGAAATAATATATTTAAGTACCTCAAGCAAGGATGGATTTCTCCTTCCTTTTACCTATTAAAACATGTAACTACTGCCTCGGCAGACTTTTCCTAAACACTAAGACTCACGCAAAAGATAAAATATGAATTCTTCTTCCAAAAAAAAAATAAGCTAAAATTTATCCCTCTGACATATCGAACATGATCTAAATTAATGGGAAAGATGCTAACATACCGTATCTCCTGGACATCAGGGCTCCCCACCGATCAGCCATCTTTTTCCCGCGTCCCGTTCAAAAGCTTTATCAAAACTGCCGTTATCTTCAAAATAACGCTCTGAGGTGAGTCCTCAATTTTTACTACAGAGTAATCAAATAATTAATATTCCTAGATTATAATAAAAAATAAATATTATTAATTAAAAATTAATATATTATTAATTTTAAAAGAGAAATATCAAAATAATAAATATAGATGCTTAATCCCTTTAAAATTCTTCCTTTCTTTTAAAAGAAAAGTTTGAGGTAATAAAAAAATTGGTAAAATAAGGATAATGTTTGTGGTTGATTTTATTCATTTTAGAATAAAATAAATATTAAAGAAAATTTAAATTAACTTTCTTATCGAGAGATAATTTAGATTAATAATGAAATAAAAAAATGAAATCTATCATGTTTGCCCCTCTGAGAAATTTTACATAATAATTTCTTCTTTAAGAAATTCTAAAAATACTAAATATGCCCAATCTATCTGAATGTGATATCATAAGTTATATACAAAAAATTAAAAAGAAAAGGTGAAGGGATGGGCTGGTTTAACAAAGAAGAATGCTCGAAGTCCTCTTCTTTCTTGTCGAGGCAGCTTCTCCATTGTCCACCAGCTTTCCATTTATACTGTGGGTGAACTTTAAAGGCAATAGGTATCATCTCCAACTGAATGCCTTCCCGGTTCCTGGTCTTCCTCTGGTTCTGTCTGTATCGGGCTTCTGGCTACTTAAACCGGGCCGATGTCATCTTCCTACAGCAGATCTTGGGATACACGTCCAGGGCTGTGTCCTCCCCTGCCTTGACCTTTAAAGCACCGTCGGCCATTGTTGTGGGACTTCCACCTGGACGCCAAACACTCCGGCAAGACACTGCGTATATATATATATGATGTAAATGTTTACATCTTTGTTGGGTCTGTTTGGTGGAAAATCTGGCCGAACAATTCCTCCCCTGCCTGAGTGAAAAAAAATGTGTTTATTCTAATTCATATCTGTTCATACTCTATGAGAAATATGAAATTGGGAGAAATGCATTTTTTATGATACCAGTATGCAATCGCCGACACTCAGGCAAAGGGGGAACAAACGAGCCATGGAATCTGGGACAGGTTAACTCATCGTAATTACTGAAGGAAATTCTATCCTACCATTTAATGGGCAAAGTACTAAGCCCATCCTTTCGCTGTCTGTATTCCAGGGAGTCTTGGCCCAGATGTGAGTCGAATCCACACATTCCCGGCCGCAGTCCCTGTGGGTGGAGATGGGGTGGTCTATACACAGATTCTGTGCAAACAGATTCTTAGGCCATTCTGGATAAACATAATCATTACGGGCGCCAAGGAATTGTGTGTGTATTGTAGATACACATTATGATGATACATTAAATGAGTAAATATTACCTTTGTATAATAAATATGCCAAACTTCTTGAAGAATATGATATATGGGAAGGAAATAACATTGATATGGGAATATATTATGGTAAATAAACAAAATACATATATATGCAGTGGTTAAAACTTGTTTAGTGCATTTTATCTGAAGATGGTAACAACGCTGCTACCAAAATGTCACACATCTATAATCCGAATCACGCTTTCTATATATACAAATATACATGAATATAATAAAGGAATGATACATGATATATGGTAATAATGAGTATATAATAATAATAAAACGAATAGATATGCACTGAGGGTCTAGGTCATTTCACTAGCATTTCAAAATCTATATGTAATATCTTAAAAACTTGTTCTTACCAATTCGTCACTGGGAGTGTTTGTCTGGCGTGTTCCCTGCTTCTCTTAAATCAAAAGAGAATATATAGTGTTGTGTCTCTTCACTACATCAGGTCACCGAGATCCACTAGGTCTGAGATAAAATCTTTGTTCGCTCATAACACTAATCTGACAGGACATTTACAATTTAATGATACATATATATATACATAAAAATAATTAACATAATAACAACAAACAAACACTATGCAAAACCTTATTTGCATATCTCGACAATTTATCTAAAACATAACTATTGTTATGCAAAACACCACATCCTCTCACCCCCAATTTGTTACACGATCTTTAAAGTATTCGGGGAGTCTCCGGTTTCTTATTGGTCTACTTGGCCCAGGTGTTTCCTCCAGCCCTGGTGGGTCCCTCCTGATCGGCATAGTATCCAGGAAGCTCCTGTTGTCCGCATTGGAAGCTGGTCTCGGGGCACCGAGGCGAAAAGTGGGAAGTCCACGCCGGGGTTGCCGTACACGCTCAGCCCGTCACCCTCACTGTACATGCCCTCCCCACCGTTCATGTAACCCGCGCCCATTCCATTAGCTCCGCTCATCATTCCCTTGGCGGTTCCATTCATAGCCGCGGCCATTCCATTACCGTTCATCGCAGCGGCCATACCATTTCCATTCATTACCTCATTGATTTGACATACACTGTCGCCATAATTCATCCATTCAAGACCAATTCCAATCTGGTCAAAAGCCTCCCTTCCAATCAGATTTGGGCCCGGACCTTCGATCACAAGAAATTCCATTGTGATACTTCTTTTGTTTACTTTTACGTCGGCTTTTATTTTACCCAGAATGGATAACCTCTGTCTGTTCCATTGCACCAACTTGGTAGAATCCTTCTCTATTCTAGGCCTTTCTGACTTCACCCAAGTTTCAATATATGTCTTCTCAGAAATAATATTTTTTCTTGTTCCTGAGTCAATGAGCATATTCATATCTCGACCGCTAGTCCGTACTTTTACCATATAATTCCGCATGTTACTGGTGTCCTTCACTTGATTTATATTAAAAAGGCCATTAGTTGCCTCTGCCTCCTCATCTATCGAGCAGTTATTATTACGATCGCTCCTCCAGTTCCCGTTCTTACAGACCCTAGATATATGCCCTAACTTCTGACATTTAAAACATCTTTTCTCTTTAAAAAACATTGCTGTTCTCTGTGGTTTGTATATCCACAGCGGAAACATTTAAAAATCTTCTCATTCCTCCGTCTCACCTTAACAGCTCTTCTCATTACATTAATTTCTTCCTGAGGTTTTCCGTCTTTAATTTCTGCAACGTTCCTTACCGCAGCCTCATGTGCCAATGCCATCTCTTGAGCCACTTTAAATGTTAGCATACTGTTCATTAACAGCATTGATTGTATCTCTTCGCTTAGAATGCCGCATACTAGGGCATCACGCAACCTATCTTCCACATCAGGGAATTCACACTTCTCGGCAATTTTCTTTAGAGCTGTTATAAATTCAGATATTGTTTCATTTGGCATTTGAAGCCTTTTCGCAAATTTAAAACGCTGCACTATTATATTTGGCGTTGGATCGAAGTATTCTTTAATCCTTGTTACCACCTCCTCCCATTCTGTCTCCAATGGCTTCTTGGGAGAGGTCAAAGTGCGTATTATATTATAAGTTTCTCTACCACATAGCGAGAAAAATGTTGCCCTCTTTTTATTAACCTTCACTATATCATTCGCTATGCAATAGGACTCAAAGCGTTCTATATAACTTGAGATTTCATTTCCATCGTTTGGGTTGAACTGTTCAATATTCATCATTGTTCGCTTAATTTCATTCACTCGTATTTGCTCTCTTCAATAGTCACAGTCACTGTTGCGTATACGTTCTTTATACTCGTCGCCACTGTTGTGTCTCTTCACTACATCAGGTCACCGAGATCCACTAGGTCTGAGATAAAATCTTTATTCGCTCATAACACTAATCTGACAGGACATTTACAATTTAATGATACATATATATACATAAAAATAATTAACATAATAACAACAAACAAACACTATGCAAAACCTTATTTGCATATCTCGACAATTTATCTAAAACATAACTATTGTTATGCAAAACACCACATATAGGAAGGAAATCTTGGTAGTCAATACGTCTCCACAAACAAGATTATTTCCAAATTACCTTATCTGTGGTGGCAATCTCACCTATCTTTGTTCTTAGCTGAACATTGTTGTTAACCTCTGGTATACATTGTTTAGCCTATCTATAGAATGTGTACTCATATTTCTAATCAATAAATTCACTTTAATAAAATATATAAATTAACCTCGAAAGAATAAATGATGATGACTAACAACCTAGGTCTAACTTATACCTTACGATATATCTTCCTACTTGAGTTCTTAATATCTCTCTGTAATATTGACTCTTTATCTAAAAAAAATAATAATAAACTTATTGCTCTGGGCCATTTCATAGCCAAAACAAAAATTTCATATTCAACCCCCCCTTTAAAAACTTCCTTCCTTTCAAATCTGGAATACTGGTCTGGCTTGTTCTGGTAATCTGCTTCAAAAGCCCATTTAGGTGTCCTACTAATTTAAAATTTATCTTATCTTATAATGAGTTACTCTCGTAAAAAAAATCTACTTATTAACTGGTATTTAGACTTGAATTCGTTCCAACTAAACGTATGGTAGACATAGTCTTTAATTAGGTGATTAACTTTTGCTAGCCTGGGGCGATATAAAACGCAAAGAATCTGGACAGTCCATCTGTCACTTTGCTAATTGGTACCTAAAATCTGTAGACGGAATCGCCTCGTCTAATCATAACTTGTCTCTTGCACGCTCTCATTGTTAACCCTCATTAGAAACCCCCTTTAAACTTTGACTTAGGGACAAGGAGTTATAGGGACTCTGTTTACCCACCACATGCTCCAAGCCTTTGTCCATAGAGGATTGGTTCCAGGCTGCGCAATATATAGGAGAGACTTCAACGTGCCGATCCTTCCCAACCTCCCGTCTGAATCACCCTCATCTCAGCCACGCTTAAAGCGTCGTAAATTACGATGTCAGATCGGTTCCGAGGTTTGTCGCTGTACACTTAGCTTGCGACATCGGCAACTAAATCCCCCACCTAGCACAAAGTTCACCTGATACCTCTCCGTTCCCTCTAATGAGGAGAAGCCTTGTGGGCTTTCTGGTCTGATCATAACCTCCCACAATCTTCCAGTCTGAGAATCAAGACATGATCATTATCTACGATTCTTAGAATTCAAGTTGATATAATGAAATGGAGTGATTGATTTTACCCTAATAAAAGAAATCATACTTATACTCCCTTAGAAGGAGACCTAACAAAAAAAATGGAGCGAATACCTTCCTATTAATAGAGTTGTACAGTCCTGTGAGGCTGTCGATCCTAACAAATAAAGAAATCAAAATTTAAAAATCGAACCTATTAGTTCCCTAACATTATTCTAACGTACCTTTGGTCTAACAGTATAATAGTTTTTAACTTTTTACAACATTCATTAGTCATTCCATTCATACATATTTCATTCACAGACTGCATACATACTATAGTTAAAAATTGCTACAAATGCCAAAGTACTAATTAATCTCATCAATAGAACCTAGTTATAAAATCTTTCAGGACAAAATGTGAAATCAAATAAAATTAACAAGTTAAAACAGATCAGGGACTGAAGCCCTGGTTTACTCAAATAAAAGAAAATGCCTCATACAAACTCTATATATATCAATTATCTATACATAGATAATTATTATTTATATTTAAACAAATTAATAAAATTTGATTATTAACAATCAACTGCTGAAATCTAACCTATCTTTAACAATGTGCGTCTAACAGTTTGAAAATCTTCTTCTTATCTTGACACACAAGGTGTCTAAACAAAACGAATCATCAAAACTAGCACTTAAATTGGAGCGAAGTGAACCTCAAGCATTTACCTCATTGCCAAGCATGATAGGCCTACAAGCGCTCGCCAACCCTACTTCCCATATAAGGTTATTGGCGTCTTCCCTTCCCTGCTATTCAGTCAAACCCCTCCTTTGAAATCATGGGCTTTCAATACCCAAACTGCTCTGGAGTTTAACAACAGAGGTCACTTGTTATCTATCAACTCTTAGACCACAATTGCCCTACACACTCTCATTATAAATTCTCTTTAGGCTGTATTCTGGACCTATGGAATTACAGGGTGTCAAGTTTTAACCCAACGCCTATTCCGAGCCAGCCCATAGAGAATATATTACAAGCACAGCAATTATCTAGTGCGTCTAAGCCCCTTCATTATTCTTAAAGTTGAACCACTGTCCAGAACCTTCAATAAAAAAATCAAAACAAATATACTGTTGAACTCAAGTCTTAAATCACAACCTGCTATTAATACAGAATAGCCTCTTCAATAAAAAAAAGAAAAACTGAAAACTCCTTACAGTGAACATTTAACACAAACACAAGGTTGTAGCCTTAAAAAAGAAAAACTGAAAGAATCTGAAACCCTTTACAAAGACACTTAGAATCTAAAACCATAGTTTTAGCGTAAAAAAAACTGGAAATTCTTTAAGACCACAATCTAGGGCCTTTAACTCACGTGCTAACACTTCATACTATGATCTAAATTTAACTAAACTCTAGCACACTTCTATAGGTTTACTCATTGGCAGCCTGGGCACGATTTACACCCCGTGGGCTTCTTGACCCTGGCTGAACGGCGTATTTCAAGGCCGCCTACATTGTCTTCAATTACCCCTTTCGCTATCCCTAGTGGATTTCTTAAGATTGCCGTCTCTTGTGGTTCCTCTGGTTCTACAGGTCTATGGGAATATATAGGATACGTTGGATGTACCCAGTGATCCTCATCATCAATGACACCATCTATTTGTTCTTGTATGTTTTCGTCCCCCGTAGGGTAAGTCTTTACCGGGGCATGAAAGGCCTTCATTCTGTCTATGTGGATTTTATCTAAGTTCCCCGTTTCCAAATCCTTCAAAAGATAAACAGGGTCGCCCGCCCTTTGTAATACCTCATATGGTCCCCTGTACCTCGGCTCGAATTTATGACGTCCTTTCGTCTCATGCATCCTCTTCACCAAGACTAAATCCCCTGTCTCAAAGACTCTCAGTTCTCTAGCTTCGAATTTAGCCCTGGCTTCTTGTTGCTCATTCAAGTAAGTTTGCCTTACCACCTCTCTCATCCTCTCAACCTCCTTTACCAATTCCCGCTCGTAGAAGACCGCCATTTCGGCAATTGAATCTTCACATATAGGATTAAGCTCCTCTTCCTGGAAAGGTTGTGGAAGCCTCAGCTCATGTCCGAAGACCAGTTTCGCTGGAGAAAATCCAGTACTAGCATGTACAGTGGTCCTGATTGCGAAAGCTATCATTGGCAAGGTGGTATCCCAATTGTTCCCCGCTGTACACCTGCGTAAAGATTCTATTACCG